>NEWO01000340.1:671014-686790 GCA_003013225.1 Phalaenopsis aphrodite | reverse complement strand
CCCCCCAATCTACCCAAATTACCTAAACACCCCAATATACCTAAATTTTTTCAAAAAAAATTCAAACCATTTCAAACTACCCAAATTGCCCAAAACATCCAAAAATTTCCAAAATTACCAACATACCCCCAAATTTGCCAAAATTAGAAAATTACCCTTGGTAGCCCAAACTTTCCCAAAACCTTCAAAATCATCTCAAATGTCCTCAAAACCAATTTGGGCCCTTCCATTGAACCCATTTTTGTCAATTTGACCATTTTGATCAAAACCCCCAAAATTGCCCTTAAAGGCCCAATTTCCCCATATTCACCCCAAATGTCCATCAGTTTGACCCCAATTCCCCCAAATTTCAATTTTAAATTTAAATTTATCATAATAAAACTCAATTCAAACCAAATCTAAGTCCAATTGACCCACATTTGAGTATAATTTTAGCCCAAATCGAAAAGCCCCAATTTGTCCTAAGATCAAAATCCCACTAAATTGAACCCCCAAATCTATCCAATTACCTCAGTTGTGTATTATAAACTTTTTGAAATGTTACCACACATAAGATTGAACCTTAAATTGGCCTTGATTAAGCTTCAATTTCACCTAATTTCAACATAAGTCCAAAACCCCAATTTTGCACCAAATTAACCATGTGCCCAAATGTCACCTAATTGAATGCCCAAACCCTAAAATTGACACCCAATTGATATTGAAAACTCTTCATGATATTCCCCTAGACCATTTTCAACCAGCAATTTGGACTTAACACAACTCTATCCCAACCTAAACTCAAGTCTAACCCAACATCCTCAAAATTGACCAAATATTGAACCTCCAAATTAATTCAAAATCACTTCAAAACTTTTCTAAACTCCTTATGACAATCATCCAAACCAAATTGATCAATAAAGTGGGCTCGATGTTATGCCCAAGCTAACCCAAACCCAACTTCAAGACAATTTGACTCAAATTAAACCCATGCACCAAAGTTGACTTAGCCATGCCAAGATGACCCAATTAATGGCACCACAGCCACTAGATGGACCCTAGTGACCAAGTTAGACCCACTTAGCCCACCTTAGGTGAGCCATGAACCAAACGTCTCATAAATCAAGGGATTTGTTTCCAAAATTGTTTAAGCCAAAGATATTTTTGTTAAAGCCCATCACCAGCTCAAATTAATTATTGTGACAGATTCCCCTAAGGTTCCTGAGCCACCTGAGCACCTCCCCTGCCATGGTCAGCCGCCCTAGTTGCTGTAGGAGCCAAAACCGAAAGCCCCCCATGAAAAAATTCAAACCCAAACTCTCCCATCTTTGCTGGTCATTTCCAATTAGCTTTAATACTTTGGAATACCCTCCACATAAGCATCATTTAGCGCCCGCTAATTGGCCCTGGCAGCCACCCCAAGTCATTTTCTTTAAACCCTCCTCTCTCATGGCCAAAATGGGGAGAGATTGAAATTCCTTAGGGAGAATCTACCCAATTTCTCTTAGACACTCTCCAAGAACTCCTAAGCCCATTGCAACCATTTTCCCCCTCAAGTTCCCACTGTGAGAGCTCAATTTTAAGTTCAAATTTTGTCCTGAAACCAGGATAGAACTCCCCACACTTCCAAAGTCCACCAAACTCCAATTAACTGTACACACACTATCCCCACAGTGAGAGGAGTTGATTCACCATAGAAGCCCCATCACAGAGAGCCCCTAGCATAGACTTTGATCAACACCTGAAATCAAGCTTGGTCAAAAACATAGCTAGACAATTCACCAAGACCTGAGGCTTCATCTGGAGGTTCGTTGGACCCAATCAAATCTAATACAACCATCTGATTGAGGTCTCCCCTCTTAGACAAAGGTATTGAGTTCTAACCCTAACTCAAGCCTATTTTGATTCTCCATTTGTATTTACTGTATTTCATACCATATAAGCCATATAGATGCGTTCGTCTCGAGTAGATGAAGGTTTAGAAACAAACCCCACGTGATTTGGTTGAGTCTAAACAAAGATCTTAAGGTTTTACTGTGAACAGCTCACAGGTTAGGTCATTTGGGGATGATGAACGGATATCGTTTGATCACGTGTTTATTCCATGGACGGTTGAGATTGCATTGGACAAGCGGATGGGGCGAAAAGGCAGGCCGCGTGGCAGCTGAGGTGGATGGTGGCATCAAATGGCAGAGTGTCGCGTGGGGACTTTGGAGCAGACAAGGTTGAGGTGGCACCGCATGTTTAAGTAGAAAAATATGGATTTTTTGGATTTATTTGAGTTCCTGATCTTCAAAAATCCATATCTTTCTCTAGAAAAAATATAAAAAATAAAATAAAAATACCCTCTTATTCAGTGAACATAGGAGAATAATATGGACTAAAAATAAAAATTATTTACTAACTATTGATTTTTTAAGTAATTAAATACTCTCTGAGGTATTTTAACTCATTTTGATTAAATACTAACCACTAGAGCATGAAATTTTTAGGGTTGGCTTCTCATGACAAAGGGCACTTCCTCTGATTTTCCTAAGGTCGGAGAACACTTTTGTGCTTCTGACCCTAATTTTCAAGCCTTAGTAGTCATTTTGGCTTTATTTAATCATATAAATTAAAATATCCAATTATTGGATCAATTTTGTTAGGCTTAAAGTGGATTTTGTAAGTAAAAATAGTATTTTTACACAAAATAAATTATATTAAATTAAATAAGCTTAGAAAAAATTGTGAAAAATAGTTTTCCGAGTTCCTTGTGATTAGGGGCGTTTAATAAAAATGAAAGCTATTTTTGTGAAAATATTTCATCTTTAAAGTATATTTTGAATTAAAAATAATTAGAATAATGAAAATTTTCAAAAAAAAAAAAGAATAGCTCAAATTGTGTGTAATTATTCCCTCATTACTTGGGACCCCTTAAAATATTTTTCCTGATTTCCTAAATTTAAAATAAAATTTTTAAGGGTCTAAAATGTATTTTCCTTATTTTCTCACAAAAAAAATTATAATTATAAATCATAAAAATATAAAATTTGTTCCTCTAAGTTTCTTGGACTTATGAGGGTTTAATAAAAATTTAAAATTAATTTTTGAAGATTAAAACATATTTTTGTATTTAAATAATCTTAAAAAATGATCTTTAAATAATTATAATAATCATAATATTATTTGAAAAATGACGAAATTTTTTCTAAGCATTCTTCTGACCTAGGAAAACCTCCAATAATTTTCCGATAAACTAAAACTTTTTTTTGATTAATTAAATAAATTAACATTGAAAAATCCTATTTTTGGGTTAAAATAATTACTTTAAATTAAATCAAATTATGAAAAATCATACTTTCCTTCCTGATATTTTAATCAATCCATGGATAGGATACTCAAATATTTTCAATGTCATTTGAATTTTGCTTGAAGAATTATACAGTGAGGAGCCATAAGCGCAGGATAGTAATTTTAGGCTTTGGTGCCTTAACCAGAATTTAGGATTAACCAAGGGAAAATGAGTAATTTTTATCTTAGTAAAAATGTTTGGGTGATTAAAACATGATGGGATCAAAAGATAGAAACTCACTTACCACCTTTACATTATCAACAAAATCATAATTTCCCTAATCATCATGACTTGGAAGTCAATTAAGATCAAATGATTCTTAAGTGATGGGCTTAAGCTAGGAAGATGATAATTCACTTATCTTAAGCCTAAAATTGATGATAATGTGATCTTTCAATAAGAATATATGTCACTTAAACCAAGATTTTATCCACCACTATTCTCCCCCATTATGATTGTTAAGGGCATGATAATGACCTCGGCTCGTTGTCTAAACTCAATTGATTGGATTTAAAAGATCATATGATTGGGGATTAACATCTTTTTAAGCACTCCAAGCCCATTTTTGATGGGCACCAAATATTTAATGACTTGAGCTTGTCTTAAGGGCATTCATCCATATAATCTTTAAAGTAAATTATCAAATTGATTAAATATCATATCCTTAAGACAATCAAATTGTCAAGCTTCACTAAGCAACAGGGTAGTCACACTCTAACCTCAGATAATAAATGAAACAATATGATAAGTTAAAAGTGAACTCGAAATGTTTTAAGAAATCTTCAAAGCGATCTAGGGTCATGCCCCGAGCACTTTGAAATTTCCAGAATATTTTGAAAGACAAATTGAACTTGCCATATTTTGTTCTAAAATCACCCATTAAGAGCTTCAAAGGCTTAATAAAGCCATAACTTGGGTTCTGGTAGCTATACCTTCATCAACTCCAAAAATTTCAATTCCTTGCAAAATTATATATATATACACTGCCAAAGCTAACCTTTCAAGTGGAGGAATGAGAAGAATTGACAGGTACACTTTTAAAGTATTGCATTTATCTTTTCCTACTTCTTGTCTCAAACTTGCATGTTAAACAACGATGTCACCCTGCATGTCAAAACCAAAATTGTTAGGATAGCCGCACAACCAAAACCAAAACTTAAAAATTAAACAAGATAAAATTCACCTCCATAACATTCAAAATATAAGACAACTCAAAATTTAATCACAAATAAAATAATAAAATGGCAACTAAATTAAAACGTCTCTATCGGATGATCAGGAACCCCCCGGAGGAGGTAACCTACGGTTGCTAACGAGACTTCCCACGGTCTAAATGAGTATGGAACTCATTAAGTTGAGTTTAGTAAATTCATTTAGAATAAGTGAATAAAAAAAATAGTGGTGCCAAAACGAGGGAACCGTAGGATCGTAAACGCTAAAGTGACTAATCAACTTTAATATTCCCTATAATATTTGAATAACTATAACTTTAGGACATTTGATTTGGCATCAAGACATGATATACTAGAAAACTTAAACTCGCCACGACGAGGAGCTTGGAGCTAGCATTGTGGGCAGCATGACCATCTTCAACAGCAAAACATATCTATATGAGCTAAACCATTCCTTAGAATTAAACAACAAACCATAGGACTTTGAGGCTGTCCGTCTAGTGCGACATAAATCCTCAATTTTTCTTTAGGCTTTTGTATAGCTTTGCTACACAATATTAGCCCTAACTCATTTTAGGATTCTGAGGTTGTCGTTCGTCACAACCTAAATCCTTATATCTTCTAGGATATTTATGTGATTGTTTCACACGGATGTAAGCCCTAATTAATAAAATTGGCACGATAGAACATTTAAATATTTCTCCTCTAAATTGAAGTCAAATTGTAGGATAGCTTGGAAAGTCACTGAGGTTCTCCTCGGGATTTTTGACATCTCTTAGTCTCTCCTCCTTTTGATTTCAGAAATAAATGTTGCAAATTTGAGTCATTCCCCTTTCACAGCCCTTTGTCTGATCTCATTGAAAAGTCTTATTCCCTTGAACTCCTTGAAGATAATATCCTCTAATTTTTATCGAGATTTTTATTAGGTGACCTCAATTATCTAGGATGTAATTAACTATAGGGGTTTGCCCTTATAGGAAACTTTTCCAAACTAGCTTAATATAAACCCTATTTAATTTTTCAAATTAAATAGGAAAACTTATCAGCTTATAATAAAATGTTTTCACAGACCAAATGGATGTTATATATTTCTTAGTTTATTTGACTGAGTCTCACCCTCAAGTTTTGTATTTATCTTTCAAGATAAACGCATAGCTTGAGGTGTAGTGCTCTTTCATTTGAACTAGGAAAAATATGGGATCAATTTGATTTCATATTTTTTTTCTAAACTATAATATATATATATATTAAATGTCTTTCTAAAGCGGGCGATGGGATTTCGATTCCGGCGACCGACAGCTTCCAATGGGCAACTCCTCAACTTTTAAGTGCCGACAGTAGGTCAACACTTGTCCAACCCAGGTTCAACCCATGTCTAACTCACGTAAACTCATGTTCAACCTAGGTTCAAACAAGTTCATTCCACATCAACCTAGTTTTAACCCAAGTCAACCCAGTTCTAACCCAATTTAACCCAGGTATAACCTATATCAACCCAGATCTAACCCAGGTCAGCCAATGTCCAACCTAGGTCTAACCAAGGTGAACCAAAGTCAACCCAAGTCTAACCTGGTCCAATTTAAGTCTAGACCAGCTGACCTCATATCATACTTATGCTCATTTCTATGTTGATCTTTACTAGAAGCCTAGTTTATCTCAGCTCAACCCCAACCTAAATCTAATTCAAGGACAAGCATGTTTCATGTTTAGCTTCATAAATCATGTTTAATTTCACAAACCATCTATCATGTTTAGTTTCACAAATCTTTTTTTGTTCCATGTTTAGCTTCAAACAAAATAAAAATGATTAAATAAAGCAGATAAAATAAAAATAAGGAGAACCTCTCATCAGATGATTCTCTTCATAAACATTACCTAAAACCAAAAACTTATTTTTCATTGCAACTAACAAACCTAGGAATTGAAATAAAGCATAGATTAAATATTGAAACTTAAATAACATCTAAAACATACCATGATAAATAACAGAAATCAAACCTTGGTAGATCTAACATGAAACCTAGGTTAGCCAACTTAGATGTAAAAACTGAAAAGCAAAAACTTACTCTAGGTTAGTTTAAGTATAGAAAATTAGGTTATTTTAATAGGTGTTCTATTCAGTATTATGGACTAGGACATACAAAACAAATAACCAACCCTGTACGATTAGAGGGAATACCTTAAGATGTTGTAACCCATGGTTACTGACAAGGATATTTCAGACCTCCTCAAAACTATGAGTCCTCCAAATGTCATGATCATGACGCTCAAGGGAGATTCCTGGTTATGAGGTTGGTTATAGTTGAAGGATAACATTATCTCCGAGATGACGGAAAGTCATGGGCATCATGTTATTCTCAAAGTTTAGGTTAGTCCGCCCATTAGGATTTCTTGTAGAGTCTAGGGTTTCAATTTTATCTAGAAATCCTTCTCACCCAACAATGTCCTTTAGCTTAGGGGTTATAATCACTACATTCAATCAACTCGAGTCTGCCTAAGTTAACTTTTAACTCTACTGACCAGTTCAAATTTCTTATCAGGTCACTCCAAATTCCTTGACTACCATTTATCAGGTAAACCTTCTTCCCCGGATTATTAAGTCCTTAAATCTAAGCATTTTCTATGGTACACCATCATCGAACTATAAGTCCCATCTCTTTGACTTCAATCCTTCATTCATCTTCAATTATGAAAGTCCAACCTTCATAACTAGACTCATTATAATAATTGAGAGTTTTCGTTAGGACAGACACTTCAAAAGATATAATAAACTACAAGGGCTTAACCTTGTAGGAAACAAGAACCTTGAATAAAATAAATATTATATTACACCTGGTGTAGAAAAAAGACATAGTTTCATAGGCTTAGGAAAAATTTTTCCATCCTTGGGATTAGGCCAATTTTATGGTAATATTTTCTTCTTTTAAAAAAATTAATATTTTGCAAAATGTCATGATCGATCATCTAGATAGAAGTCTTCCTAAAATGTCTGTGGTGTGTGGTGACACAAAAGTCCCTCATCAAGGATTTTTTCTGGATACTTTGTTGGGGACTTATTATTCTTTCCATCCTTTATATTGAGTCATGTATCATATGTATCCTCTGCAGATTCAAACTACTCATCATCTGTATCCCCCTATCCCTCGACCTCTATCATAGTGCTAGACCAAAATCGATCCACCCTTTAGTGTAGGTCCTACGTAAACCCCATCCATAAAGCAAATCAACACTTATAAGAGGTTTGTGGTGCCAATGTGAAGCTAGTTGCAGTCCAGGTGGAGGCCGTTGCAGTCAACTCACCTCTTGGGCAAAGGTATAGCTCAAAAATCTTTAAATCTCTCCTAGTTTTGGTTTTTTGTGAAGAGAATGAACAATTCATGTCCACTTATCCATATAAATAGGTTTGTCTCACTTTGTTGAAGCTATAGAAACAAACCCCATCGGATTTGGTTGAGAATTGAGTGAGATCTTAACTCTAGACCATTGACGGTCCTCATATTATAGTTTATTTGGAATGATGATTGGATGCCATCCTTTTCCATGTATTTAAGACATATCACACAGATCAGTTTGGATGGTGGATCGGTGCGATTAAAGAACCTGGACCGCGGGTACACGTAGCAGCCTACGTGGAAATCACAACTAATTAGAAAGCATCGTTCAAAGCTTTAGAGACACCGAGGATGAGTTGGCGCTAATGTGTTTAAGTAGAAAAATGTGGGGTTTCTTACTTAAATAAATACAAAAAATTAAATACAATTAAAAAAAATTATATCTTGGTGTAGAAAAATCAGAAAAATAAAATAAAAATACTCCTGTATATAGTGAACAAAAGAGAATCTAATAAACTAAAAAATGAAAATATTTATCTATTGTCTAATTTTTAATTAACTAAGTACTATAAATATAATTTAAATCATAAATAATTAAATATCAATCACCATGACATAAAATTTTCAGGGCTTATTCTTCATGAGCTTAGGGATGTTCTCTATTTTTTCTAAAGTTAAAGAACACCTCTAGCTCTAAAAGCCCTAATTTGTTATGGTAATTACCTCTGTTTACTTAAAGTAATCATAAAAAATAAAATATAAGTAAAAAAAATATAAAATTAAGTTTGGTTGGTTTAGTAGGGTCAGAGGAATTAAAGAAAAATAAAAGTAATTTTTAAACTAAAAAATGTGTTTTTCATGTATTTATTTATTAAAATAATTAAAAGCTTATAAAAATTACAATGTATATAAAAAATTATGGAAAATTTTCCTAATTAGTCCTTTAATCTTTAGCAACAACATAAATTTATCTTAAAGATAGACAACATATTTTGGATAAACAAATTAATTATCATTGAACATTCATAATTATGGGTTAAAATAATTGCAGAAAATAATTTCACCTTTGATTTTTTAATTATCCCATCAATAAGAGGTCAGTGAGGTTTCATGATCATTTAACTAAAAATGTAAGAGTTATGGGTATAAACTTTGAGGGGCATAATGACAATTCTTTTAGCATTACACTCTAACCCAAATTTTAGGTTGGATAAAAGGGAAATGGGATAAAATTTATGATAATTGACTCACTAAAGTGATTGAAACACAAAGGGTAATTTAGGTAGTAACTCATTCGTGACATTTTCTAAAAAAGGGTAAAGTGGTAATTATTTGATAACTTTTATACAACGGTGAAGGGTTATGGATTGAGAGCTTCACAGATTACTGATTTAAACCCTAATCATTGGTCGGGGTGAACCCTTAGTCCTTTTAATAAATATCAAATACATTTTACAATACTTTTCAAAATTATAAGTTTACCCTTAAGTTTTAACCAACTTGGTAGTGAATTAGGTTTAACTTAATATCATTTGAGTAGTAGTTAAAAGAAGAAAACATAAATGAAAATGAAACATTTTAAAACAATATAAGCTCAAACCCAATTGGGGGGGTGTAAAATTATCTAATAAATATAAGCACACCGTTAGGGGTGTTCAACTATGCAACTCTTAATATAAAAAAATTGACCATTTACCTCATTCATGGGCTAATTAAGACATCAACAAGCTTAAACTTAGCAGAGTTTAAAAGTATAATGATATAACTTCTAATTCAACATGGGTTGATCAACTCAACGATACAAAAAGGTCAAATGAACTTGAAATAGTTTAGGAGATTATAAAGTTGTTCAGAGTCACTCCCTAAATATCTTTGCAAGATTTTGGATATTTTATAGAATAGCTTTGGCTTATTATGATTTGTTGACGAAATCATCCTCAAAACATAATGAACACTAAGATAAAATAAAATACATAATGAATTATTAAAATAATATAAAATGAAATCATTTGCTCTTTGAACTATTATATGTTCATAAGGGTTATCTCGTCAAAACTTAACCTACAATAATACCCAATGTTCAAGGGTGTGAGTTTTGGGCATTATGCTCAAACCCTTCTGATAACTGGGGATATTCAAAATGTGGTCAAATATAGATCATCGAACTGGTGTTTGGTAGGTGACATGGATAAGGGCGGTGATGAAAAGGCATCTTGGTAATCGGGATAGCAAAATAGTATTGTATCTCCTAAACCCTATGACTCCATGAAGGTGCAGCATTATCAAACTATCCTCTAACATTTGGTAAAAGGTTGCCCCTGCTCTCATGTACTGTTGGTGACTCTAGCCCAACGATGTGATTGACTCATGAACTATCAAATCTACAAAAATGTGTAAACATATATTATAACATCTTTTCCGATAAAATTTATATTTTGCCTGCTAAATGAAAAGCTTAAATTTCTTAGATGTACCAAAAATTAAGAAATTTTGAGTGTTACTTTTGGCAAGTTCATGTGTCAGTCACATAGACCACGCTGAGGGTTACCCTCCCTTAATTTGCTTGCCAGTAGACTTTTACCTTTTGTTGGGTCTCATATACATGATTTTGATGATTGCAGACAAAATTCCCTCGAGAATTATCAAGACTTTGGTCCTGATTCTGAGCCCACCCCTAACTTAAATTCTTATACCCAGCTTTGATCTTTCATATGTGTGTCACTTAATTTTTTATATATACATGTGCTCATGTCTTTTGTGTTGTTTAATTCTCTGTAATACTCGCACGCTTTACCTATGATTTAACCATTTAGCAACGACATCAGAGGTGGCTATACTACTACCACTTTCTTTATTTACTGCACTTTTTTTATATTTTTGTTTGTTTACACATGCAACATTATTATTTTGTTACTTATTGTTGACCTCATTTTTAATTGAGGTCTAGTTTTTCCTCTTTAGTAGCCTCTAGCCATATGATTTTTTTGTTGACTATTTCTAGAAGACTAGAAAAGGAACCCTCGCCATTAGAAATTCCAAACCCTTGTTTACTCAACTTGAAGTTCCACATGTTGGTCCTAACCTCTAGCACTTTGTAGGTGGGGTCAATATGGAGAAGCTCAAGGAGAGTCCCCCATAGGATGGTCAGACCTTAGGACTAACCCTAGGTGATCTGGTTTTAGTGGGGCTAACTTGCACACACTACATTTTTTCACTTATCCCAGGCCCTGTGACCCCTTAGGTTGGTCTCCTGACTCTTTTTGGAAAGCTCATATGCATGAACCTATACCCCTACTCTTTGGGCTAAGAGGGTTAAAACTAGCATATTGAGCATTAAAAATGAGTCCTTACATGGCTCTTATTGGTTTGGCATGGCTTCATGACTTACTTGCCCATTCTAGCCCAAGATTACCAAATTACCAATATACCCCTACAATACTAATTTTTGCCAAAAATCTTAAAATTACTGAAAATACCCAAATTTACCTAAAAATCATCTCAAAACACTCACCACTACCTGAATTGACCAAAATCCACTAAAATCACCAAATTTTCGAAATACCCCCAAAATTGCTCAAAATTACCAAAATGCCCCTCATGACCTGAAAATTCCCAAAAAATCAAAATCATCCCAAATATTCCCAATTTCAATTTTTGATCATCAATTTGACATAATTTGACCAAATTAGTCCAATTTGACCAAAAACCCCAATTTGCCCTTAAAGGCCCAAATGCCCACAAATTAACTCCAATCTTGGCCTAATCAATCTTGCCCAATTTCAATTCCAAATCAAAATTCAGCATCCCAAATCCTAATACAAGCAAAATTTAAGCCCAATTTTATTCAATTGCAAGCTCATTTTTTACTCAAATCAAAAGACTCCAATTTTGACCATATGTCTAAATCCATCAAATTAGCCCACCAATTCAATTCAAAATCACTTGAAAATTTTCCAAATATTTCATGATACCCTCTTAAACCAAATTCAACATTCAATTAGTTCAAAATTTTAGCCCAATTTCAATTTTGATTTTAAAAGCCCAAATCCTTAAGTCATTCCAAAAGGCCCAAATCCAAAGCCCACATGATAAATTTTATTCTCATCATTCATTTAATCAAAATCATCCCCTAATTCTCAAATTCATGATCAAATTGTTTCTATATTAAGAATCATGCGAAACTTCACCAAAAATACCAAACAAATCCAAAATCCCTCATCATGAAAGTTGACCAAGCCAAAGGGAAGCCATGAAGCCACTCCCAAGCCATAAGTGAGCCATGAGAGCCATGCCACATCACCATACTATTGGTGGAAAGAGGCCAAGCTACTTTAAAATATCCTTAATATTTTTTTAACTTCTTCCATGAATCACCTAAACCCCATACTTAACCAAATCACTTGGATAGATACCTTAATAATGATTAAGCTGAACCATCTGATTTCCCTCAGTATACAAGCCAACCTTGGTGGATGAACCCAAACCAAATCCATGAATTGGCCCAATTTGACCCAAAATAGCCCTTCACACATCCTATTTTAGCTCAACACCTTTACACATAACCAACCCCAATTGACTTCACAAAACCCAAGCCCTGACCTTCCTTAGTGGGATGGTGACCTCTCCCTGGCTGGCCGACCACCTTGGTTGCCGGAAAAGCCACCCCCAAGTGGTTCCCCATGGATAAAACTCAAAATTAAACACATCCAAGCTTTCTTATCCCAATTGAATTTTTGCACATTGTTAGCATCCACATAAGCAACCTAAAGCACCCACCAATTGCCCTTGGTGGCCTTTCCTTCCCCCTCTATTTAAACCCACCCTCCATGGACAAACTAAGAGAGCTTAAATTTCCTTTGAGAGACTCTATCAAATTGCTTCCAGAGCTTCCTTAAGACCTCTTGAATTCAGTCCCACCATCCTTAGCACTCAAATCCACTACTCGAGCTTAATTTTGGAGCTCAATCCCTAGGTCGAAACAGGACATCCCCAAATACTCAACCAAATTCAAATTAATTGCACCCACATCATCCCCACAGTGAGAGAAGAAGATCCCCCATAGAAGCCCCATCACCAGAGCACCTTAGGGTGGACTTTGATCAACACCCCAAACCGGCCTTGGTTGAAATCATACCTAGGCATTTCATCACTGCTTAAGGCTTCATCTAGGAGCTCTTTGGTCCCCCACAAAGCTCCACAAGCATCCAATCGAGGCTTACCCTCTTAGACCATGGTATTAAATCTAAACTCTAAATTGAGCTTCATTTAATTTTCCATGAGTATAGAGTTGATTTAGGGTTTGATTAACCATATGGATGTGTGTGTCCCATCAAGATGAGTCGATAAGAATAAACCCCACTTAATTTGGTTAAGAATTAAGAGAGATATTAGGGTTTTAGGTGGACGGTTCTCGGGCTAGGGGCTTTGGGGATGATGACCTGTAGCCATTGGATCACACGTTTATTAAATGGAGGGTTCTGATTGTGTCGGACGGGTGGACGGAACGAAAAGGCGGGCTAACCGGGCAGTTGCGTGGATGGCGACAACGAATGGAAGCGCGCTGCATGGAGCTTCGGAGATGCCTAGGTTGAGGTGGCGCCGCGTCACTTAAATACATAAATAGGGATTTATTCTATTTTTTAGTGTCTGGAACTTAGAAAATTCATATCTTTGTGTAGAAAAATCACAAAAATAAAATAAAAATAACCTCTTGCTCAGTGAACAAAGGAGAACAATATGAAAATATTTTCATGTCTATTTGATGCATATTTTACTTTTAACTAATTAAATAGTATCTTATTTTGATTTTCCATTTGCATAGACATTTTACCATGGCATGGGACCATAAGGCTTTTGATGTCTCTGTTGTTAGACATCTCCCCTAATTTTTCCAAGGTCAAGGTCATCTGTAATTAGTGATATCTAATTTTCAATTAATGGCCCCTATTTTGGTATAAAAATCATATTAATTAAAATACCAATCACAAAAATACAAAACTTATTTTGGTAGGTTCACTATGGTCAGAGGATCCTAGGAAAAATAAGAACTTGATTTAACTCATTAAAAATAACCTTAATTGCACCAACCCTAAAAATGAAAATAAAATTAATTTAGAGTAATTATAAATGTAAATGACATAAAAACTATTCAACACTATAATTTAATGTTAAAGGAGCTCCCCATAAAAATTTCAAGTCAATTGGAGTTAATTTGACCACTCAAAAGGATTAATTAAGTGAAATCACATTTTTGGCATTAAAATAATTCTAATAATTAAAATACAGCTAAAAAAAATCAACAAATTGATTTTGGGAGCTCCTTATGACCAGACGAAGCTAAAAAAATAAAAATGAAATTAAAATAAATAGACCATTTTAAAGCTATTTTTAAGCATTTAAATGAATAAAATTAATTAAAAATCCTAAACATCACAAAATTGTAAAAACACATTGAAATGTCACATTTGGCTTCATGATCACCTAGAACCAATTAAAATAATTTTCTAAGTTAAGATATTAATTTTAATGGCTTAAAAATGAATTTTCTCTAATTTTTCACTAAAATAATTCTAATAATTAAAATATAAGTCACAAAAATATGAAATTTGATTCCTTTGGTTCCATATACTCATATAGATTTAATAAAAATATAAAACTTAATTTTCCACTTAAATATTATTTTATATTTAATTAATGCTCAAAACTAACAAATAATTCTAATAATTAAATTAAACCTTTAAAAATCATGAAAATTGGTCCAAGTAGTCCTTTGACCTAGATGAACCTCCAATAATAGTTTTATTCTTTATTGAGTTATTAAATTTTCATTGAAAATCTCTATTTTTTACACTAAAAATAACTATAAAATTAAATAAATACAGAAAAATCACATTTTCTCCTCTGATGTTTTAATTAACCCACGAGTGAGGTAACATAAAATTTTCAAGTCATTGAATTCTAATTTAGTGAATTATAGGGTATTAAGGCATTAGGGGGCGAAAGTGTAATTTTAAAATTTAAGGCTTAATTAATATTTAAGCTCAACTAAAGAACTAAATGGGCAACAAATAATCTTAATTAACATGTATTGATGATTGAAACATAAAAGAGATAAGTGGTAGTAACCAATCTCATTTTGATCTTATAAAGGATAAATGTGAAAATTTTCAAAATTAATGAAATTTAGAAGAACATTTAAATAGTGATATATTAAGGTGAGGGGTTTGATTTTAGGAGATTATAACCACTGATTTTAAGCCCCAACTAATGGTTTTGAGATGATTTATAATTCATGATAATGATTAAGAATATAAATATAAACATTAGAAAAAAAGTTTTTTATTAAAATTGTAAATCTACCCATTAAATCTTAAGGGCTTAGTAGTGAACTAGGCTTAATCAAAATTTTGTCTAATGAGGTTTAGAAAGTAACCTATGATTAATTTAAGACCTTTCAAAATACTACAAGTCCATTCTTTAAAAATCAAATTAATTAAATTCCTTAATTGAGTTGAGTTGCCCCCAAGGGTCTTTACCTATATAAATCATAAATGAAACGTCATGTGATGATTACCCCACTTAAGAGATAATCAAAACATCATAATTCATTGAGCATAAGGGTATGAACTGGGTGAACTATATAGTAAGCACAATAAAACCAAAACGAACTTAAGATAATTCCATAGACTATGAAATGTCTAGAGTATTACCCGAGACTTCTTCATAATCCTTTGAAAATCTTGAAGGACATTTGGACTTATTATGATTTGTTTGATGGAATCATCCTAAAAATTTGGAACCACCAAGGTATGACATAGGATCTGGTAGATACAACTCAAACTGTACTCTCTACTTTTACCATAAGCATGCTTTAATTCCTGCAAAAAATTTATATATATATATATATATATATATATATATATATATATATATATATATATATATATATATATATATATA
>NEWO01000340.1:659302-669737 GCA_003013225.1 Phalaenopsis aphrodite | reverse complement strand
AGCTTTTTCGAACCCAGCTTAATATAAACCCTATTTAATTCTTTGTATTAAATAGGGGAATTTGTCAGTCAACACAAAAATGATTTCACAGACTTAAACGAATGTCATACAATCTTTAGTTTATTTAATTGAGTCTTCACCAGTAAGTAATGTATCTATTCCTCAGGATAGGTGCACTACTTGTTGTATTAGGCTCATTTATTTAAACTACTGAGGATATGAGATTGGTTCGGTCTTGTATTTTAAAAATTTTAAAATGCTATTTTTTTCTAAATTATATACATATTTAATTAAATTAAAATGGGTGTTAGAATATCCATCCTAGCAGCCGACAACTTAACAACTCCTCAAGTTTTTAATGTCAACACTTATCATGCCTGTAAAAGACCCCAAGGGTAGAGGGGACAGTAGGCCACTTGTTTAGGAAAAACCGTGTAGCAAAACTTAGCGACCCAACAATAATGATACTTGTTAACCTAAATACACTTTTTATAACTCCAAACCATTATAAGTAAGGAGCATGACACTAGCTATCTGGGAAGCAAGACGAGGATGCTAGCAAACAGAGGACAACTTCAGCTAACGACCAAGACTCAACATGAAGTGAAGGACGATCTTCAAAGGAACCTTTCATAGTATTAAATAACGTAAACCTTTAGGTTTTTGAGATCATTTGTTAAGCACGGTGTAAATCCTTATATTTTCTATTAGATAATCATATGATTATATGTCATAAGATATAAGTCCTAAACTTTTTTTAAGGATTTCGAGGTTGCTCATAAAGTACGATGTAAATGCTCCTATCTTCCTAAGCGGTTTGCATAATTTTATGTTGTGCAAATGTGAGCCCTAAATTTTAAATAATTGGCAGGAGTAAACGTTCAAAAGACATCATTTTCAAAAAATGTAAGGTCAAATTGTAGGAAAGTTTGGGAAGTCATTGAGTTTCTCCGAATTTGTGACATCCCCTACATCTCACTCCTTTGGCATCCAAAATAATTGTTCCTACTTGAGTCATTCCCACTTAATTTCTTATGAATAATCAAGAAAACTCAACTTTGAATTCTTGAAGTTGAAACCCTAGATCTTAATCTAGAATTTTCTTAGCTGACTTCAGTTATGTAAGATGTAATTAACTATAAACCTCTATATGAGATTTAATAACCAAGATAACCTAAACCCTGTCTTGTCTTTATATTAGATAAGAGAATTGGCAATCACAAAATTTACCAGACTAAATGAATGCATAAATTTCTTAGTTTATGTAATCAAGCCTAATGTCAAGTGATACACTTATCTCTCGGGATGACGTATTACTTGTAGTATTGTGTTTGGTTACTTAAATTGTCTTATATATGAGATTTGTCTTGTCTCATTTTTTAAAATCAAAATATAATTTCAAAAATCAAAATTATAAATTATATAGATATTAAATTAAACTGATTTTCAAAATGAAAACGGAGACCGACATCCCGGTCTGATTACTTTGGGCACTCTGTTTTATCGGTGTTGTCACACCATCTTCGGATGTGGTCACGTTGGTTAACGAATCTGGGATCCTCTCATGATTTGACTGTGCTCACGTCCAAGTTGTGGTGTAATAATGCAAAACTCTCTGTTTGGATAGCGTGGCCAAGCCACCTTTGGTATGGTCACACTAACTTTATGTCACTTGAGCTCTCCGGAGAGGTTTTAGCATGACCAAATCTGGTTTAGGAGTGGTCGCACAGAACCCTACACCACTCAGACTTCTGAAAAAAGAACTCCAAGGAGATTTAGAGTCTCATAAAACCTCCAGAGGATTGGATATGAACAGTTATGATCTTGGGACCTCAATGAAGGTCATGAATACATTTCAAGAGAGCTCGAGATGATGAATCGTCTACGTGTTGCCAAGTAGAATGGTTCCAACATGGAATTCATTTCTCTAGACCTTGAGCTTAAGGTATGAACACGATACGAGGTAACTTCATTGGTAGTTCACATTCTGAGAATATTTGTACCAGCCTAATACAACCCTGTTCCACAGAAAAAAAACATCAATGCAGAGAATGTCAGAGGCGATGTCAGTTTAACGATAATCAGGTTGGAGCACAACTATGATGGTGTAGACTCCTAATTATAGTGTTGTGTCACTTAGTGAGGATGTCCCGTGTATGTCCTATCAAAAATAGATGTCAACACTGCATATGATGGCTCTGTTTAGACTCATAAATTTCTCTCCTTGCATCTCACTACTACAACATATGTAACCAACTACAACCTACATGGTCCACAACTCATTTAACTGCAAACTCTGGCTTTTGTGGCCACGGATATTTTTTTGGCTCACAATTATGATCTCTGTAATGTAAAAAAATTTATACAACTCATCACCATAGCTTACATGACCAACTAAAACCTACATGATATTAAAGTGATGCAGGCAAGAAAAGGACAGGATAGAATTGAGTTGTTAACCATAACAATTGACACTTGGATTGAAATCCCATATCCAAAAAGCTCAAATAGAGACAAAATAAAGAAAATTAAGTCACAAAACATATAAAGAGACTCCTAAAAATGAAGAGAGAGACTCTTCCGCAGCAAAGTAACCAAAATATTTTGGTTCTTTTTAATTGACTCATAGTCATCAACTTGTCCATTTATATGTCATCGTATTATGTCCTTTTTCAAATAAATCTTTCTCGAATCATAGAAGTGATCCAAAAAGAAGAGGAAATCAAAAGCAAAGATATACAAAAGAAATAAATAAACAAATATTAAATATAAAGGGTAAACTTTATGCGATGGGTCAGGAATGCATTTCCAGAATAATACTTGGTCAAAACATCCTGAAACACATCATACATGAAGAAAATTCCTACATAAGCTACCCATTACTAGAAAACAAAAGGAACATTTTGTTCTAGGGTCAAGAGTAACTTTTAATTGAACGTATCCCTTTGATTAATTACATCGGGGTTGATACCCAAGAATAGTTTCAAATAACGGGAGCTTGTCAATACTTTTATGATTAACTAGTTAAAAGAGGTGTGTCAAAAGAAATGGTTACCCCTAGTGGGAACATATCAGTGCTTCAAAGCTTGTACCGAGCTGTAAGGGTAATGAAGTATCTCACATCCAAATGTATGATTACTACCCTGCAAATGAGGCTTTATGAGGTAACAGAGTAATCAAGGTGGATCATCCCACCACTTTGAGACCATGATGTGTCACAAGAGTAGAGTTCGAATCATTATATTCAAAATGGGCCTACATGGTATATAGCTCAAGCAGCTCCCAACTTTGGCTTCTGTGGTCTACAAATGTTATTATGACTTATTACTATGATCTACGTGACCAACATGATCCACAACTCATGCAACTCCAAACTTCATCATTTGTAGTTTACGAATGTTATCGCAGCTCACCACCACTGTTTACATGATTTACACCTCTTAAACTTCTCAACTCCAGCTTCAATGGTCTACGAACATTATTGTGACTCGTCGTTATAGCCTATGTAGTCCATAGTTAATGTAATTTCCAACTCAAACCTCTACGGTCTACAGACATTATTGCAGCTCCCCATAATGGTCTATGTGACCAACTATGACTTACTTGGCATACAACTCATGCAACTACTAACTCCAACCTCTGTGATGTACGAACGTTATTGCAACCAACAGTTGTATATATGTCTCACAACTCATGCAGCTCCTAATTCTGGAATCTACGACCTACAAGCATTATTGTAGCTCACCACAGTGGGTTTTATGACTAACTATGACCTACGTAGCTCATAACTAATGCAACTTTCAACTCTAACTTTTATGACCTACGAATATTATAACAACTCAATATTATGGCCCATGTGACTAACTACAGAGTCCGTGACTGAAGAATTCTATAGCTCCCTACTAAGGCCTCCGTGGCCAACCGACACTTATGAAACAATCATTTATGGCCTACATGGCCAACCACTACTCAACTTTTAACCATGGCCTCTACGACACGTTAGTGCTATAACCACCATCTACAACATTCATACTGGGCTTCTGCTTTCATTTCCATTGACAACAACCTTTGTGACCCATTACATCTATTATTATTTATCTATCGTTGTACATCAACATTGTAATTCAATTTTCTCTAATTCAAAGGGTGAGTTAGCATATGCACTTCCAATTACATAGTGGATTATTTCAACTTTATTAGGCCCTGTGATTTTTTTACTTTCCAATTCTTTCAGCGTAGAAAATTGTGGTGTCTCCTGTTGCTTTCTTCTATTTTATGTGTGTGTGTGTGTGAAATCTTCATCCAATGCTAAGACACGAAATTATTGCTCTACCATCATGAATCTCCTAACACACAATAATATTAAATAATAAATTGTACATAAAAATGATCTCAAACACAAACTCAAAAATTTGTGAATATTTATCTCTTCTCTTCACATCCAAACTGTAATTACTTTAACTAAAAAAAAATTATCTTTAATATATAATATTCTTTATTTATAAATATTTCATGTTAAATTAATGCATTGCCATCATAATGAAATTAGATATAATGATTTAAATATGGTGATATTCCCAAATATAATTTATGAATTACTCAAAATGATCTAAAGTAAAAATTATCAATGACTCTAAATAATTGGAATAATATTAATAGTTATGATGGCTATAAATTATATTAGTAATCTATGAACTTATTATTGCCACTTGCTCATATTAAATAATGAACCAAATATAAGTCAAACTTATTATTGAAAACTCATTAATGAAAGTGTTTGCATGCATCAAAAGTATTTCTAAATGTTACCTCCATATTTAAGCTTGATTAGACCATTAACAAAACTCCTTCAATTTAGCCATCTTTAGGAAATGGAGATTTTTATTTATAAATATTAAGTCAATATAGTCATTTGGCATATCTTATTAAATGATTTGTAGGCATAAGTTCCAGTGTTTAATGCCCAATTATTTATTTATTATTTGTGTAGTCTTTTTAAATTATTAAATAATTTGAATTTGTCCTGATTTTTTTTTTTTTTTTGGTGAGAAAGTTTGGATTAGTTAATTGAGTTAAATGGGACATATTCCTGATAATTAGGTCATTTAGTTCGAGTGTGTGTGTGTGTCTATATATATATATAATATAATCTCAAACCACCTAAGATATTGAATATAGCATATTAACTATCAAAATTTTAAATATCACATTTTAACCGCCCAAAATTTTGATCCAAAACCTTCACTAATGAGAAAAAGAGGATGGCTGAAATTTAAAAAAAAATGTTAAAATATTATATTTAAAATTTTGCTGATTAAAATGTTATATTTAATATTTTGAATGGTTGATGATTAAAAACTCTTGTTTTTGGGTTCGTGAGCAAATTTGAATGTTGATCTATAAGAAGAAGGAAAAGTGTTTAACAGTACGTTATGGGAGTGTTTGGGGCGGTGGTGCGGTGTCGCATCATTATTTTTCTGTTTGACAAAATTGTGTCTTACATATGTTCTTAAGAAACTGCTGCTAAAAGCAGCATTTTCTCACCAGACATGGCTACCTGCGGCTTCATAGTTGATTCTTTGAACAGTTGCAGCTGCTCCA
Source organism: Phalaenopsis aphrodite (assembly GCA_003013225.1). NCBI lineage: Eukaryota > Viridiplantae > Streptophyta > Magnoliopsida > Asparagales > Orchidaceae > Phalaenopsis > Phalaenopsis aphrodite. Next base: position 664,136 of record NEWO01000340.1, on the reverse strand, counting down.
AATAGACCTTGCAGCTATCAAATTCATCTTCATGGAGGCTTGAGTTGACGTTTTACCATGAATTGACACCCCTAATTTCACAAGTTACATTTAGTTTTATGATAACTCTTAATAACTTTTGAATTAGTCAAGTACTGTTGCTCTACTTTTAACAACCCAAATACCATATCTTATGATTGCATAACTGCTCAGATAGTTATTCATTTCGTTTTATTTCTGAACATATAAATTTAAAAACATGTGCAAGTTTTTTGCTTAATAATAATAATTTGGCTAAGAATGTTGCTTATGATTACTATGAGTTTTATATTTGATAAAATTGGTTTGGAATAAGTATAATATATATATTATATGGTGTATTTGCATGAAATCTCAGTAAAAAGTTACGGTTAAAAATCTATTTTTTTAAAAGTTAATGTTCCTTATTCCGCTTGAAAAAAAGTTAATTTTTAAAATACTGTCTGTAAATACATTGTGTGAAATAACCCAGGAATTGTGGGGTGGGAATGCGGGCAAGGCGTGATGGCTCAGTGAACGTGGGCCCTGTAGGAAAAGCCACAGGTGTAGGGGTGCCAAATTAATGCAACGATGCCCAAATCCAGCGCGTTGGCGCCTGCAATCATGGTGGGGCCGTGAACCTGGCACTGAGGCTTACACTTGTAGAGCTGTTAAATTGGCTCGTTATTCGTAAACAGTTGTTGTTTGGCTCGTTAAGAAGCTCGTGTTTGGCTCGTTAATTTCGTTCGATGAGTTAACGAGCAGAACACGAACTAAGATGTGTTCGTTCGTGTTCGACTGGTTTTGGCTCGAAATACTACTCATCAAGTTTATATATAAAGTAGTATTTTAAAAAAATCTAATTGACTACGATGCTACAAAGATTTATAATCAATTAAATTAAATTATTGATTAAGAAAATATAATAAAAATTATTAAATTAGATTCAAATGATGTTTTAATATAAATAATAATTTTTAAATATTATTCAAACTCTTATTGTCTTATGGCTACATGATTAGGGTTGTTAAAATGACTCTTTGTTCGTGAACAACTCGTGTTCAGCTCGTTAAGAAGCTCGTGTTTGGCTCGTTAATTTCGTTCGATAAGTTAACGAGCATAACACGAACAAAGATGTGTTCGTTCGTGTTCGACTTGTTTTAACTCGAAATACTACCGATCAAGTTTATATATAAAGTAGTATTTTAAAAAAATCTAATTGACTACAAAGCTACAAAGATTTATAATCAATTAAATTATTGATTAAGAAAATTGAATAAAAATTATTAAATTAGATTGAAATGATGTTTTAATATAAATAATAATTTTTAAATCCTGTTCAAACTCTTATTGTCTTATAGCTACATTATTAGGGTTGTTAAAATGACTCTTTGTTCGTGAGCAGCTCGTGTTCGGCTCGTTAAGAAGCTCGTGTTCGGCTCGTTAATTTCGTTCGATAAGTTAACGAGCAGAACACGAACTAAGATGTGTTTGTTCTTATTCAACTCGTTTTGGCTCGAAATACTACTCATCAAGTTTATATATAAAATAGTATTTTAAAAAAATCTAATTGACTACAAAGCTACAAAGATTTATAATCAATTAAATTATTGATTAAGAAAATAGAATAAAAATTATTAAATTAGATTCAAATGATGTTTTAATATAAATAATATTTTTTAAATCTTGTTCAAATTCTTATTGTCTTATGGCTACATGATTAGGGTTGTTAAAATGACTATTTGTTCGTGAACAGCTCGTGTTCGGCTCGTTAAGCAAATGAGCCGAACAGGAACACACTTTTTTAGCTCGAAATGTCACTGTGTGAAAGCGGAAGCCTAATTTATGCTACAGGTTGTGATGTGATCCATCGAGTGTCATATTCAAAACGTGTGAGTAGGTTACGTGGTTCCGAAATGGGCCGAAAAATGCTGAAACAAAGGACTCTTTAATTGACTGAATATGTAATAATCATATCAAAATTAAATTGAATAAATTTATAATTTATCATTTTTTTGGATCATACCCTTATTTTATAATTTTATGAACCTCAAAATAGGGCCGCAAGCAAGTTGAGTTGATCTCTAGTGATGCCGAGCCTGAGCTCGACTCATTTGTCAAAGTACAATCTCGAGTTCAGGCTAAACTCACATTACCAACAATAGACTTTGGGGCTCAAATAAAATTGATATGGAAGTTCATAAAAAAACATCATTTAAGTCATCGATGGCGGGAGAGAATGAATAGTATCATAGTAGCTCATTAGAGAAGGCGTTCCGTCACCAGAATCCTACTAGTTTAGTTATAAGATCCAAATTTTTCATATTACATCAAAAATATTATCATTTTAACTTGAAAAAAAAAAAAATGCAATACACATTTTAAGGCATAGATAAGATGGTGTGTATGTTAAAGTTTAAGGGTTTAATGTGTAAATATATATAAATTGACTGGTATATATGTAAATCTTCCTAAAGACAGCGCATGGCCCACAGCCCGTCTTCCAGGGCTTGGGGATGCCTGCAATAGCTAATAATGGTGCGTGCGAGTCTTTGTCTTCTTGTTATCATAAGAGAATAGATAAAATATTAAGTGTTTCTTCACATTGGTCAATATTTATTAATTTAAAAATTAAGGCCATCCACTTTTAACATAAAGAGAGTATTTTTTCAATAAAGAAAGCATGTTATATAAACATTTTTTGTTTGTTTCTTGAAAAGATTATATAAATACCTTATAATTCATATATGTTTATATATCTAATATTAAAATTTCAAATTTATATTTATAATATATTTTTTTTTGAATTGGCAAGCCATTTTAATGGAAAATAGCTAAAATGGAAGTTCTTTGTTAGGAGCGCATATTATGTCAGGCTCCGAATGTAGAAACACATTCGGATTCCAATAGTAGCTGTGTTATTGGAATATCTCATTGTGTTACAAGAATATTTCATCAGTGTTATTTGTAAAAAATCAAATGTTATTCTAGTATTATGTGATGTTATTTGATTACTTTGCGGTGTTATTGAAATATTCACTCACGTTACTTGATTTGATGTTATGTTCGACATATTCCCCGTCTTATTTCAATTTTCACTATGTTATTATTGGAATAACACAACCTCAAATCAAGTAACGCAGAAGAATGTTACAATAACACTTCATTTTCTACAAATAAAGCTGATGGAATATTCTTATAACACAGCGGGATATTCCTATAACACAACGACTATTGTAATTCGAACGTATTTCTACATTTAGTGTCCTGACGTATTATTTTTTCGTTTGTTTGAGGCCTCGTTTGATGATGCCGTTTGTTGAGAAAATTTTATTTTAAAACAATATCGAAAACTCGGTATTATAATGTATGTTCTGGTAAAATGATAATGTTTGAATATGATAGAAGCAACGAGCCCACGAATGAAGGAAAAATCAATATCTAATGTGGAATATAAGGCAAAAACTGATGGTCTCATCGATTTCATAATTGAGCCAAATCTCTATTACGGTGGAAGCAAAGTTTGGCAAAGCTTGTCATCCAAATGACCATTCTCCGTTTTATGTACATCATGATCGAGTTTAAACTCCCCCTCAAACGAGCTCTTAACCAACCGCTTTCCATAGTTCAATTATATTTATCACCATATTAATATTTTAAACAAAAAAAAAATTTCACTTTTTAAAATTAACTAATAATAATAATTTATATGTGCATAAAAATTTGAAAGGTTTGCATATAAATGTAAAACTTTTAATATTAGATAAATAAATACAAACAAATTTTATGATATATATGTAAATTCCATTTTTTTTTACTCATCAGAGAAATCTAATTTTCGTCTAAAATAATCTTAAAATTCGTCATTTATTAAAATCATTATAATATTTTTATCTAATTATTCATAAATTTTAATATTTTAACTTTTTTACTATATATTTTATAATAAATAATTACAAAATTCAGATTTATTTTGATCAAATTTAACTGTGAATTTCTACAAAATGTAACATTTTTGTTGTTCCATCGTTTTCTCCACAGTCAGTACTAATAAGTCATCTTCTTCTCCCTTCTCGCCCTAAGTATCACGACCATCTTTCCCGATCGAAGCAATGGCGACGCTCAGAGTTCCACAAGTCGTCCCCTCACCCGCCGACGACTGCGATCAGCTGCGGAAGGCCTTTGTTGGTAATCCCTTCTCCGCATTGTTTCCTCTCTTCTCTTCTTCCATCCGATCCCACTCTGAATCCTCACTACAGGTCTTGGAACGGACGAGAAGAAGATCATCTTCATCTTAGCCCATCGTAATGCCACTGAGCGCCGCCGGATCCGTGAAACCTACCATGAGAAATACGGCGAAGATCTCTTTGTTTCTCTGAAGAAGGAGATCTCCGGCAACTTCGAGGTACCCATTTCTCTTTTTATCACTCGAATTCTCGGCTTTTTCACTTGATCTGAGGTTGCTTCGGCTTAGATTGATGGGTGTTTTTTCCGTGCTTGCAGAGGGCGGTGACGCTGTGGACACTGGATCCAGCGGAGCGGGATGCGATACTGGCGAACGAGGCGGCGAAGAAATGGCATCCAGGGAACCTCGTATTAGTGGAGATAACTTGCTCGAGGAGCGCCGGGGAGCTGTTTGCGACTCGGAAAGCGTACCATGCTCGATTCAAGAGGTCTTTGGAGGAGGATGTGGCCGCTCATACCAAGGGGGATTTCCGTAAGGTTGTGATTTCATCTCTAGGTTTTTTCTTTATTTTTTGATCGTCTGATGATTAGTATGTAATTACTATTGCACATTCATTTAATTTTCAGCAAAAAGAAAGATAAGAACAATATA
>NEWO01000340.1:626874-658977 GCA_003013225.1 Phalaenopsis aphrodite | reverse complement strand
GCCCTTATTTTATATTGATCCCTTTATTCATAGGATTGGTTTATACTTTATATATCAAATACTCATTAAACATAAATCTTGAGAGAGATCCTTGATTTATCTCTCTGCCTTTTTTTTGGCATGGGCGTTATAATTAATAATATCCTGATAACGTTTTATTTTGGTGACTGGTCCTTGTAAATATGTCTTTTGTCAGGCTTAAATTTTTGGTAATGCCTCTATTGGTCAGCTCGGCTATGGGGCGAGTTGATCCTCTGAGTGGGTTGATTTCATGCATGGTTTTGTCAACTCGTTTGTGCTGCTTTTTTGGCTAGTAATCGAGCTGCTTTAGCATGTCAGACATTTGTAAGCTGATCAGCATTGTTGGGTTATTGGCTAAACTTCCTGATTGAGTCACTCAGTCGAATTGATCTCGCCAAATTGCCTAATTGGCTCAGCGAGTTGTCTGTCCTTTAAACTTGAATAGTTTTGAGATACACGAAATGTAGGATGTTGCGATATTTTGTGAAGGATTCTTGGATTTGCATATTCTTTTAACCAGTCTTTAACTTTAACATTCTAAACTGAGGTAGACTGAGTTCTACCATTTATTTCTGGTTATGATACTCTATAATTTTGTAGACTTGATGGGAATTGATAGCCTGTAATCAGAACTTTCATACCAAGGAAAATTACCAAGACACATAAAAATATGAAATTTAATTTCACATTCAATATTTGAAAATTTTTTTGAGAATCAGTGATTGACTACCACTATTTTGTAAATATATGAATAAAATTGATGTTTACTTTTACTACTGGATCCAACATTCTTTCAATTATTGTTACTCTGCTTATTTTCAGCTTTTAGTGCCTCTGGTAAGCTCCTATCGCTACGAAGGCCCTGAAGTTAATATAAAACTGGCGAAATCCGAGGCCAAGACGCTACATAAAGCCATTTCTGAAAAATCCTACAGCCATGAGGAAATCATCCGGATCCTTAGCACAAGGAGCAAGGCTCAACTAATTGCTACTTTCAATCATTATAATGATGAATTTGGTAAATCCATAAGTAAGGTACGCACACAGCTTTTAATTTCCAATGGTTTATATTTTTGTTCCCACATAAACTCGTTAACTAACATAAACAAGTAGTAGCATATATGCTGTTGTGTAGGCGTGTGTAAATGTTTAACTTGAATGGATCAATTTACAAATTAGTCGTACAGAATGAAACCGAAATCAAAATTCATAGGATCAAATTGACTAGTTTTGCTAAAACCGATCTAAATCGAACCGAAATATAATTTGGTTTAATCAGTTAGGTTTGGATCAAACCAAGATTTAGCATTTTTTTTTTTATTTCAAACCAAATTCTAAGTTTCTATTTCACAATTGAATTTTTATTTCGTTTTTTATCTCCTCATTATCTCCTTGAAATTAAAACTTTCAACAAAAATAAAATAAATATGCCTTGCTCAATTTATTTTATTTACAAATAAATTTAATTTCCTAATCATATGGTTCCTTTGGTTTAATGAACATTAAAACCGATCGAAAACTTAAAATTGAAATTCAAAATTTTAAAATAAAATACTGAATTGTTATTTTAAAACCGAACTAAATCAATCAAATGTGTTTGATTTTAATTTTTCATTTGAACAAACAATACACATCCTTACGATTGTTTGATTGTTCTGGTCTTATAAATTCTGTCTATGAATATAAAATTATCTGTTATTCTTTTGTTTGACATTTCTAAACTGGAAAGGAAGCTTGCATAGATATGAAATTCAATCTGAAAGCATCACAGATCTTCACCTGCATTTCAATGATCTGGTTAAATCTGAAATTACCTCAAAGATTCAACTGGTTTGGCGTGGCACAAATAAGAACATTAATATAAATATATGATAAAATTAGAAATGATTGTATTAGTGGAAAGTATATTTAATTTATTTGGATATGTGCAATTGAAGGTAAAAAAATATTTCTATTTGATAGGAAAAGTAAATATTATTAATAAAATTGACTTTATTGAAGATACTATGAATGGACATTATGCACATAGATTTGGCCAAAATGGGTATTGCACTTGGGTTTCATTTGAGATTGCTTGTTTGCAATTTTGCTTTCAAGAAAGCTGCCACTTTTCTTATTTTCCCATATCATTTTGGCTAATTTTTAGATTAGAAATTGTTTTTTATAGATTGATCTGTTATTGACTGAAAGTTTTGAGAAAGGCAACTTTTTTTCTCACCCCCTCCAGGAATAAGAATTATAAATACTTATACTAGTTCTTAAAAAATTCATGAAAAATTTATGGAAAATTTACATACGTGCCTCGCACAATTCTTATGTATATTCTTATCTACCACCTGAAATTTTAATGTTTAAATATGTGCGGCTATATTTAAAAAAAGCTGTATTTCACTTAAAAAAAAATCAGAATAGCTATTTTTGATATGACAGAAAAGATTTGGTTAGCATAAATGTAAAGAAAAACAATGTTTTGATGTTAGATATGAAAAAACATAGAGATTGGGTGATATGCAAGTAAATGCCCCAAAATTCGTTTACCTCATATTTTTCAGTCGAAACAAATGGAGTACGAGGATTTATAGAACTGAGTACCTATAATTACTACAAAACAAATGTTGATGATAGTGACAACTTCTGTAATACAATCAATTTGAAAAAAAAAAAAGAAGCAAAATAGGCCTATTGGGATTAGGGGTGTAAATGCTCAGCTCGTGTTCGGCTCGTTTCTATTTCGAGCTCAAAAGGTGTGTTCGTGGCGAGCCGAACACGAGCTATTTACGAACAAAAAGTCCTTTTACCAGCCCTAATCACGTAGCCATAAGACAATAAAGATTTGAACAAGATTTAAAAATTATTATTTATATTAAAACATCATTTGAATCTAATTTAAAAATTTTATTCTATTTTATTAATCAATATTTTAATTGATTATAAATCTTTGTAGCCTTGTAGTCAATTAGATTTTTTTAAAATACTACTTTTATATATATATTTTTATATATATATAAACTTGGTGAGTAGTATTTCGAGCCAAAACGAGCCAAACACGAACGAACACATCTTTGTTCGTGTTCGGCTCGTTAAGTTATCGAACGAAATTAATGAGCCGAACACGAGCTTCTTAATGAGTCGAACACGTGTTGTTCGCGAACAACGAGCCGTTTTGCAAGCCCTAATTGGGATCACTTTTAATTATTTCTTTTAATTGCATATGTTTTTTGTATAAATAAATTTTCTCAAACAAATCCTAAACTTGTGATAGCTATTGCATCTCCATCATGTTAATTTATTTTTCGCAGGATTTGAAGCATGATTCCAAGGATGAGTTTCTCGCCGCTCTAAGAGCAGTTGTCCAATCTATCGTTTACCCAGAACGATACTTTGAGAAAGTCCTGCGAAATGCTATTGCAGGATTGGGAACAGATGAAAACGCGCTCTCTCGTGTTATAACTACGCGCGCTGAGGTTGATCTGAAAGAGATAGAAGCGGCTTACGCCAAACGAAACAGCAAGTCTTTGGACGCAGCAATAGCCAAGGATACATCTGGAGATTACGAAGCTTTTCTGCTTGAACTTTTGTGATCGGAGTAGATAATGAGAACTGAAAACACTGTTCCAGTTCTGATTCTGGCGACGTACTTTATTGTGTATTATGGTGGAACGAGGACTTCTTTTATTATGAGCTCGAAATAAATTGCCAGGTCATGCCGTTTTTTCTTTTTAAGATAATTTTTACTTGTGTACCACTCAGGTTTTGTTTGGCGCTGCTTATAAGCAGCGCTTGGCATTTTCATAACGCCACTCCACTGTTTGTTTCATGTGTTGGCATCGCGTTTCAACCCCACAACCTGCGTTTTCAATCTGTTTGTTGGTTTTTTTTTCCTCCCATGCCTTTCAGTCCGTTTCCTTTGTGCTCGACCGCTATTATTCTTGGTCACTCCTCCTTGCCTCTCCCTCAGTTGCTCCTATCGACAGATCCCGGCTGGTATCTTGTAATGTTATGATATAATATTTGTTTTAGGGGGTTTTTTCGTTGCATTGATTATCTCTACGGTTTTCCGATTTTGTGGATTTTTCTGGATAATTTCTTTGCGATAATTTATGTTTTTAAGTTGACCATGCTCAGTTTCTCAAGATTCTTACAACTGTTTTGAGCTAGGCTTCATTTGCCACATAAATTTTGGCTAGAGGTTCGGGTGTATATGTGACTTCCACTCCACCCTTGATGACTCATCTTTTGCAAAACTGAGAATTAGAAAATTTTGTCTGAGAAGATACACCTGTGGCTGGAAACCATTAGCATTGACAATAATTTGAAACCATAGCCACATTATCTCAAGTAGGAACCAACTTAGAAAAGAAAAAATGAAATCATGGTCACAACACTACTGTGCAAGGGCATAATGGTCATTTATCCAGAAACGACTGTAAATCAACTGTTTTTCAAATGTATAAATCAAACAATCAATCAACTTATCTGAATCAGATGCCGATAAACAGCTTATCTGAACAGCTACTTATCAGTAAATTATTGATAAGCTGCAACTGCCCTAAATAGATCCTGAGTTATTATGTATTTACAAATATAACACCTAAACATTAATACTTAATTATATGTTAGCTTGCCTATGCATTGAAAAGTGTATTTTATTTTAAAAGTTAAAATACGGCTATGTTTTGATATGATGTAAAAATATTTAAATGTAAATGTAAAAAATTATAGTTTAGTTGGTAGGTATATAAATACATTAGAATTGGGTGATATGTATGTAAATGCTCCTTTTTCTATTATTGCCAGTCTTCTCTCTCTCTCTCTCTCTCTCTGGCATTTTTTTAAGGTTGTGGAGAGTTAAATCAGCTGGATCAATTTCGATGTCAAAGGTTTTGAATGCCAGGTCAAAGTCAATCATTTTCCTTGGTTTCATTAAATAAGTGGCATGACTGGTTTCAAGAATTGATGTGTGTTAGAAGATTCGCATTTACGGTTGTAGAGTAGTAAATTATTATCTTAATGCTATATAAGATTCTAGCATACACTTAAATGAAAGAAGATAATCAATAAGGACACATGAAGCTTTTACATAAAAAATCTGAAACGTGAAAAAAACTATGAGGTTCTGTTGGGTTAAAACATTCCAATATTAGTTAGTGATTTCAGATAGATTCTTGTTCCACAGACAAGAAAGAATTACTCATTTTCTCATATTATAGTATTTGTGTTCGGAAAAAATTATTGTTATGTAGTAGAGAGCGGGGCGGTGGCTAATGGTGGTCGACGGTGGCATGACGAGTGGCGGTTGGAGCTGGCCGAAAGCGGTGGAGAGTGGCTGTAGGAGTTTCCCAAAGGTGGTGTAGGATGTTGGGTTGCAATTCTCTCTTCTGCAGGCTCTAGTCTTCCTTTTGCCTAACGTCTAGTCCTCCTCTCATATGGGGCTAGTGTTCAATTTATGAATTTTAGATTGTAAATAAGAAAGAAAATTAGACCAGTCTTGATCGGACAACCAAGAGATCTCATTGATCCGACAACATTCGATGGATATTTTAGGGCATTGATGTTGTCAAAATTGAGTGATCCTAGACTCGTTGGATTCTTCTTGACGAAATGCTCGATTTGACTATAAACATGTTATATTCGAAATTCATTTAACATTCCAATTATGTGTGAAAAGATTCTAAAAATAGTTTAACAACGTGATTTTGGCTTGATTTAACTCGGATTGAATCTATTTTGGTATCGTTTCCATCTCATTGAGCTATTAGTTTGATAGTTTGTTGAAATTGAAATTATATATGACTTTTAATCATAGTTTGAACATTTCGTGCTTAAAAGTTGTCTTAAGTCCCGTGTCATGTCTCGAGATCTATGTCATGTCTCGTCGAGTCAGATGTAATTAGAAGTTGTACTAGTAGTAGTTGATCACAAATGCTGCAGTTGGTTGCTACAAAGACAGTAGATGATCATGAAAGTTGTAGTAGGTGATTGCAATAGCGACAGTTGAGCTTAGAGACCATAGTTGAATAATGTAATGATAGTAGTGTACCATAATTACCATGCTTAATGATTAATCAATTCTCTCATGAAGAACATAGATACAATTTTACACCAAATATTGAAATTGTCTTTATATAACCTAATGAAAAATACATATTTTATGAACAACTGTCATATTCTATCCACAACAATCATAAAGAATGTGGTCGCTGATGGCCAGAGTTTGATGGAGGTAGTGATGAGGATCAACAGTGTCCAATGGGGGTGGTGGTTGATGTGATTGGTAGCTACGAAGGCAATAAGTTATCGTTGGGTCTTCAATATTAGTGTTATACATTACAACAATATTTTTTGATATGACATTTGTAAATAGGGATCGTAGATAGCGCTCGATGGTGGTCAGCAATTATGGAGGTTGAGAGTTATCGTCTGATCTTCAATACATATTTCATACGTTATAGTCGTCTTCCTGATATAAAATTTTCAAATATGGGTCACTAGCGGTGAGTGATGGTCGACATGTGATTGTCGATGATGGTCATTGCCTATGGATGAAGAAAGTTATCGTTGTGTCTTTATTTAAGAACGGACTATGGAATTCCTATTCTCTTCTTTTCAAGTGACAAGAGGGTGTCTATTTATAGTCTTTGGGAGAGCAGCATTTTGGAGAAGAACTTCCTCAACCACCTGATCAGACGACCTATATTGATCCTCCTTGATCATATGAGTTTTTATAACGATTTGGGCTCCTTATTGACCTTGTAATTTTGCGAGCTCAGACTCCTCAGATTCTTCTCATTGAAAAGTTTTATTTGAATATAAATATGTCAAATTTAAAGTTCATTTGACCATTCAAATGATGATCCAAAGCCTTCAAATATACTTCAATGGTTTGATTTGGGCTTGATTGAAACAGAACGAACCAATTTTGATATCATTTGGTTCGTCTTATCGAGACAGTTACTTTAATCATAAACTTACTGAAATCGGGGCTCCGATGATCTTGAGTTTAAATTTGGAATGTTTATTGTCAAAAAAATGCATTGAGATTCGTTCTAGAGGATAAAAGTTTATTGATGAGGCATTTTAAATTCATTACCCCAAGTCAACTTTTTAGTCCAAAATACATTACATGATACCAACCAAGTAGAACTTTCTTATCAATAACAAAGAAATAGCATGGATGTTATCAAACACTTCATCCCGCTCACTTAACAACATATGTATTTTTATTATTTTAATGCAATGTAACATTCTCATTAAATAAATAACTCATGATTTATTAAAAAAAAGAGTCAATTTTCACTAGCACTATAAATTAAGCCGCTAATATAAGCCTATATATATATATATATATATATATATTCATATAAACACCTAGAGCATTAAAGAAAGTACGAATTTAGCCACAGCTTAACAATAACAAAATCATCAAAAGCATTCTACGAAAAAGTTAAATTTAGCCACAGCTAGACAATAAAGACACCTACAGCATTTAAGGAAGGAAAAAAAAAAGGCACAGCTAGACAATATCAAAACACTGTATCCACATCTTACACCCAACAAAATTGCATAAAAACCCCTATAAAATACTAACCTGACAACAACATATCTCAGAAAACATAATCACTACCAACAAAAAACAAAAAGCAAAAAGGAAAATTGGACCTCAAATTCCTGAGATCATTTTATTAATCTGCTTGAAATATGGGCAAGATTTTAGCTGTTCAGCATAAGGACGTATTGCTTGAACAATTAAAGAATGAAGAAAACAATCCTGAGGAATAAAATTAAAAATTAAAAATTTAGAAAAGCAATCTATAAAATTTAAAAAAAATGTAATATATATATATATATATTAATTACCTTAGTAACTGTAAGAGCACTTTGAATGACATAATTAGCGTAAGGATCTTCCAGTAATTGCCTGAATTCTGATGAGTAGAGTAACTCTAATATAAGCTTAGTTCGATCATCATCTTCAAAGACTTCGATACACTTCTCAACAACATTGCTACTAAACTTTTGCTTTGACAAATCTACATAATTTCCTTTAAATTGCAATATTAAATTTGCATTTGCCGTCGGATTGTGGAGATCGAGTATAAATTGCACAGTATAATTCCTGAAATTGCAAAATTAGATGTGCAGTGTTGTAAATTAGCAATTCAAGATAAAATCATGAAATTATAGTGATAATCCTGAAATTTCCAAATTATATATGGAATGTTTTGTTGCAAGATCTGAGGGCATTTGTGAAAGACACAAATTGAACATAATATCAAGTAAGGTGCGTAAGCATGGTATTTTCATAAATTGAATCATAATATCCAAGTTTATGAAAAGAAAAGTAAAATTATACTAAGCCATGGTGCAATCATAAGAAATTTGACTGCTCGAATGAAATCATTTACATCTAATTTTAAACGAAAATGAAAGAATTAAGAACTGGGTTGGGAATCTTCCTTTTTTTTTTTCATTTTCATTCTTTATTTTTTTTGCCATTGTTTTTTCAGAACATCTTTATTGCCGTGTTTGGGTTTATGTGTATTATTTACGTGATTTTATTTTGGGAAATTTAAATAAATGCCCCACAATTCTTATGTATTTACATATAACATTATGGATCATTACTTGTCTCTAATCATCATCTTCCTCCATCGTCCGGCGCGAAAAGAAAATAAAAAACATATATCTTTTGTTTTAACATGTCAAATATGTTTTATATTAAAATAAAACCTAAATAAATAGAAATTTTAACTTTAAAAGAATTTATCCCAAACGACCCCTAAAGTTTTTATATTCGCTTATGCATTTTCCTGCAAATTATAAATATACGAGCAAGATAAAATTCTTACTAGTTTCAATCATTATAACTATAATTAGTCACCAAAATGTATAGCAAATTCAAATATTAATAGACGAATTCAAACATTAATAGACGACATCCTTCACAATTTTTAAATGTAACATGTCAAAATTCGTAGCAGTTTATGTCAAAAGAGGACAAGGCATAACTTCAAAAACTTGCTACAAAAATTTCGCACCGTAAGAAATCATTTAAAATAATTTAAAGCCAAGTCTTATAAGTTTTGTTAAAAAGGAAAAATCATTTAATTTTCATCAATAATTTCAGTACAATAGAAGCTTCTGAATTAAAAATAAAGTCCTAGTTTGGAAAATAAAAATGGAGAATATTAATCGAAGATATCATAAACAGGATAAAATACAAATTATAAAGCAATTTGATTACCCAAAGGCATCTTTGGCGAGATCAAGACCATTTGCAGAAATTTCTGCTATCAGCTTTGTTTGTTGATCCCCACTAGAATGAGTTATACATGCATGTAACACTCTACAGCCATATCGATGCCTAGCGATATCAACACAATTCCTAGCAGCAGTGTCAAAAATGAACTGCAAAATATAAAAATGTATATTTCTGTCAGATAAAAATATGTATATGTCTATGTGTGTGTGTGTGTGTGTGTGTCAATGTATACTAGAATATTATTCGTTTCAAGATAAAATGGGATAAATTTATTATTCACAGATAAAATGTGAAAATTTTATCATATTTCCTAAAATATGTTTTTTTAATAACAAGAAATGAGGCATAACATAGGTGGCAGTTGTGTTAGTCTGTTCTCTGATTAAGGAATTTTAATAATTTATTATTATTATTATTATTTTGGTTGATAAATTGCCTGATGTGGAGGGTTTTAATTAGGATTTGAGTTTGGAGAATATAAAAAAAGAAAATTTACATAACTAGCACCTAAACATTCATATTTACCAGCATTTTGGCGCTTTAAACCTATACATGAAAATGTATATTTCACTTCTAAGAAGTATTAATAATGCTATTTTTTATGTGAAATTACAAAAATTTAGTGTTATGTGTGTAAATATAAAAGTTAAGGTGTGAGAAATGTAAACACATAAGAATTGTGTGCTATTTATGTAAATGCCCCTATAAAAAATGAGGATGAGAGCTCTGTTTCGTGTCAATTATATGTTGAGAAAAATTGAAGTTAAACTCAGTTCAACTGGATTAATTAAGATTAAACCAAACTGAAGCAAGGTTAACTCAATTGGGTTAACTAGAGTAACTATACAGTTAAATCAGAGCCAAACTAAGGTTCATTTGGCTTAATTTGTCTACTAATGCTGAACCAAGACTGTCTGAAGCAAATCAGGTTCAAATTGATCTGATTCAAGATGAAAGTGGTTTGCATCGACTAATTGAGCTAATTTGAGAAGACAGATATATTTAAAATGAAGTAAAAATTATCAATAACATGAACTTTCCTGAGATGAACCAAAATTAACAAATTCGATTAGTTTAAATTAGGTGCATAGCTAAGATTCTTAATTAGCTTGACCCTGCTCTGATTGAATTTAAATGTAAATATTTTGATCATATGCGCATGCCACAACTGACATAAATCAGTATTTAAATGCATAAGAAAATTGATGTAATAAGACATCAAATAAATAATTAAGGCATCATTAATTAAATGAACATTTTATCAATTTTTTTTTGCAAATTATTTGCTCCAAAATAGATAATATTCACGAACATAAGAAAATGAGTGGATCAATATCCATATAATGAAGATATTGAGATTAAATGTTTTTGTTCAAATTTTTTTGAAGTATCTTATTTACATGAATGAATTTTGGGCTGCAAACTGCCCACAATCCTATAATTGTCTCAAAACATTTCAGTTTTGTGGATGAGATGATGGTCCAGGTTGGGCATTTAAATCTACATATATAACGCGCTTTGATGTTTAATGCAAAAAAATTTGTATTTCACTGTTAAGAAGTGATAATAGTGCTATTTTTTATGTGATAAAAAAGATTTGAGGGCTGTGTATAAATTGCAAAGTTTGTGTGAGATATCAGAACATAAGAATTGTGTGCTATGAAATAATATAAAAGTTGGCGCAATAAAAGTAAAAATTCATTATTTAAGAAACTCATAGAAAATAAACAGACATACCTTGTTATACTCTCCTGTGAGAGAAGTAAGGCAACTTTGAATCACATGGCTTCCATTTACATCCTTGATAAGTTTGACAAAAGTAGGAATGAGAGCTTTAATAAGCAAATTGGCTTCATATCTGGTTTTAATGGTAGCTATAAGTTTCTGCACCGCCCTTGTCCTAACAAAATATAATAAGAACTCCAGTTAAATTCCAAATAATTTAAGATAAACACAATAAGAGAACTAGACATTAAATATTTGATATTTCAGTGCATGACTGCAAAAAGGCAAAAGAGTTACCCATGAGTGTTTATAGCGACCCTAATAAACACATAGGGGTCTTCTGTAAGTATTTGAACAATCCTTATCCTCTGTTGATCAGTGCAGATGCTGACTATCTTCTGAATGAGATAGTTCCCAAAAGGGTTCTCCATTAATCCGATCACATGACCGATGATCCCATTAAAAATTGTGGCGATTTCATAAGCATTTCCTTCATTAATCTTTTGATAAAGAAGACGACAGCCATTCTGGTCTTTGGCAAGATGATAGATAGACCTTTTTACATCAGGATTAGTAGCAGCAGGACTGAGACGAACCATTGCATCCATATGAGCATTAATCTGAGGCGAGCACTTCGCTGCACTAAAGCCAAGCGCATTACTCCCAGCATTAGAAATGTCATTCCCCTGTATGATAAAACTACCATCACACGCATAATCTTCAGTGTTTCTTGGAGTTATGACAGAGGAATCCTGTGAGTTGAGCAAGTTTAGGGTATTCGGATTGAGCGGAAATCCATTTCGGCTTTCAGTTTCATTCAACGCCTTATTGGGATTTAAAGCATTGGAATAATTAGATGTAGGATACTGAGATTGACACCTCATTGGGGAAGAACACTGCAAGCTGCAATCTACCCAGGAAGAAGATCCCCTGCTTTTATCGAAAGCCGCAGAGTGAGGGATAAGAGATTTCCGCACTGTTAACAAGGAGTGTGGATAAACAAAGTCTGCTCCAGTAGCAGCAGAGCGAACTCCAGCATTCCCCTCTTGAATCTGTAGAGCTTGGAGTGTCTGTAGAAGCCTGATAGCATACATGTCCTTCGCCGACGCATTACGAGGAAGGGAATCGATTTCTTGTGAACAGAGTTCGGCCTCCGCCTGGGAAGCGCCAAAGGGGTTAGAGTTCGAACCGGAAGAGGATGCGTCTGAAAAGCCAGCAATGTCGCTGCCATAGTTATAGCCAAAAGAGATGGGAGGATCTGACTGATCGGATGAAGAATTAGGGTTGGAGATGACAATGTTTTCAATGGCGGAAGAAGTCGAGTATTGTGGCAGCGATGCTGGGTAAGTATCATCGTCGAGGAGTTCATTAAGGAAAATCTCCATCTCCATTCCGGCTGTTTTGGATGCGGATTACAGACGATCGAGACGGTTGAATTAAGGAGGAGGATTCTTCCGATACAGAGCTTCTTCAGCGAGAGAGAGAGAGAGAGAGAAAGAGAGAGAGAGAGAGAGCAGCTGATGGAGGCTTGGAGAAGAAGGGGGTGGGCTCATGGACTTGAATTTATAAATTTGTGATTGTTTGGAGGGTCTGATTTGTAATTATAGAACATCGTATAACGTAATTTGAAAAAATACAAGGAGAAAGGTAAGCGTACGGACGCTTCTTATGCGGCGTCGTCCGGTGAATCAGTTGAGATGGATCGAATTTGCAGCGAGGATGAAAGAACGAGTAAAATCGCTGTTCAATTTTATGAACGCCTAAAATCTTCTATGAAATTTTATTCTACATTAAACATAAAACAAAGAAATACACACACAATATATCCATATTTACTTACATTTTTTAGTGTTTGAACCAAGACATATTATGAGAAGCATAATTTTAAAAATTGGACCGGACCAGCCGGTTTAAAACCGTGAACATGTGTTTCTGTTCCATTTCGGAGCAAGAGTTGGTCTTGCAATGAATTGATGTAGAGCTCCTCGAATTCGAAGTTCGACCTAAAACCTTGAAACATATTCTCGATTTATGAGAACAGTCCGGTTCCAATTTTAAGTCATCCAGTTGTTGTGATTAATTATTGCGAGTGGTAAGAGTGAATTGTGACCATAAACGAGAAAAAAATTCTTGTATTGGCTTTCTGTTTCTCTCGGTCGCTCCTCTTGGCATACGACCATTACCTTGCCATCTGTTCACCAGTTGAAGCTTGGCGACATCCATCGGTCGTTGCTATCTATGGTGATAGTGCAAGCCTCTAAGGAACTCCTAATTTATGTTTTAATTTGTGTTAATATGATCTTTACCATTTAGGTGAAGCTAACATTTTGATTAAAAACATAATATGCCTAAGTGATTATGATTTGGGATTAGTGATTTTTATAATGGTGCTTAAGTGAGAAAGAGTGGGTAAATTTGCAATGGAATTTTGGTTTCTTTATTGGGATTTGAGTCCATTTTAGTAAGTTCGGTTCACTTTAGAGAACATATGATAATCGGTTATCTAATACCAAATTATTTGTTGTATTTGCTTATGTGGTTTTGCCTTTAATTAATCTCTAAAGTGTATGTCCTAAGCAACTACATCCTAATATTTATGAAGAGATATTTGAGATTTGGCTTCATTTTTTGGATGTTTGAGAATCTCGTGGGGAAAATTTAGAGCAATATGTTGAAGTGTGAAAAGTGGGCGTGCACTTCTTGTTTTGTTTCACTCTTTAGCAAGATGCTTGAATTGTTTGGGAATCTATTTAGAAAAAGTAAGAGGAAGATGTTGAAGTGTGTAAACTAGGCACACACTTCTTGTTTTGTTTCGCTCTTTTGTAATATGCTTGATTGCTTGAATGAGTAATTGTATTTGACTATTTGTGCTGATCTTAATTGCCAATTTCAATGATACTTCATGTATGATTTGCCCATATGATAAACTTGTTCGATAAATAGAATTAATAATCACAGTTTTGAAAACCAGTGAATCGGGTTTAGTTGCTTCAAACGATTGTGTTGGAAATATTAAATGTAATGAGTTGAAAGTGTCACTTTTGTATATTACTTATCTAAGGACTTTGAGTTAAGAAATGTTTTTTTAGACTCTATTTTATTTGTATATTTGAACATTAATTACTTTATTTATCTCTTTAACATTAAAAGCGTAGATTTATTTGAAAATCAACTTATTAGCTCTTCTCAATGTATTTGTGAGAAAATGGATCCAGTGTGGAATCATTTCACCGAATATAAAGGTTTACATAGAAAGAAATGATTCGGGTACTTGCATTATGAACTCTATATAAAGATGTTTGCATAAAAAGAATAAAACATCATTTAGCTGAGGTTAAAGGCAATCTTGCATCATACAAGAAAGTTCTACATGATTTTTGTAACCAAATACAGGAAAATTTGAAAAGCATATCTTAGTATAAACAAGAACTTCACGAGGACGGAGAAAGTAGACCCATATGATGAATCTATTAGTATCAAAGAATAAAATAAATATTCTTTTTCATCTAAATGCTTAGATAAAGGAAAGAGGAACATAGATGAAATTGATAATTATTTTGCTTTTAGTACCTTTACATAGATCACAACCATCTTGAAATATATTTGACCATTCAAAAAGATTGTACAAAAAAAAAATTTGGCAATTACAAGGTTCTATTTATGCTAAAAATGCAATTGATGCAATAACTGCTGCTAGTCCTGGATATCAATAATCTTCTTGGAATGAGTTAATTGCTAAGATGTTGCAAAAAAGAATGTGAGTTGCTTGTTGAATGGATTCATAGCTGAAAAGAAACAAGATGCACTTTGGTGGCTGATGGGTGGACAAACACCATGTGTATGTCATTGACAAATTTCTTAGTTTGTTGACCGCATGGAGTAACTTTTTTAGTTCTAGTAATGCTACTATGTACTCCATGCTCTTTATTTGTAAAAGTTATTGAATGGATTCATCAAGAGAGAATTGTTCAACTAGTGATTGATAATACAAAAAATTAACAAAACAAAAAGTAAGTTATTATATGAGAAATATTATAATATTTATTGGTCTTCTTATATTGCGTATTATTTGAATTTAATTTTGAAGGATATAAATATCATGTCTCATGTGACAGAGCTTGCCAAAAGTGCATTGATGACTATAATATTTATTTACAATCATATATTTGTATTATCTTGGTTAAGAAAAAGATTATGTTGAATAAAAATAGTGTGTAGGAGCTACTCATTTTACCATTATTGTTATTACATTGAAGGGCTTGCATGAACATAAGAAAAATTTACAAGTACTTGCTATTAGTAAGTATTATAGTAACTCAAAATTGGCAAAAAAAAACACGAAAGGATAAAGTAATTTTTATCATTTAAGATAAAAATTCTAAAATGATTGCTTGACTTTGTCAAAATTAGCAGAACTACTAATAAGATTGTCATGAATTGTTGATTAAGATAAGAAACTATTCTTTGGATATGTTTATGATGGCATGTACGTGGCAGTGAAAGCAATTAAATGCATGTTCGAAAATATAAAAAGGTTGTATAAGTCATATACTAGTATTATCAAGAGAAGATGAGATAAAAAACTGTATCAAGATACCACTCAGACTTCATATTTTCTTAATCTACATCGTCAATATGATCAAGAAAATTTCTGTTAAAAGCCCAAAGTTTTGCAATAATTAGTGAACTCTTATTAAAAATATGTATGTGTTAGCCTAAAAATGCAATAAATGAAATTAAACTTTTTCAAGATAAATTAGAAATGATTAGGAACTATATAGCACTCATGAGTCCTAATAAATGTAAGCTCCTAAATTAGAAATATTTTGTGTCATATATATATATATATATATATATATATATATATATATATATATATATATATATATATATATATATATNTATATATATATATATATATATATATATATATATATATATATATATATATATATATATATATATGCCTTTTAGTCCATTTTTGTTAATGTGTTGATGAATGGTGGAGAAGTTTGACTATTTGCATTCTTAGTCGAACTTCATCATCAACTAGATCCAAAAAAAATTGGAGGGTTTTTGAATAAATATACAAAAAGAAGAAATCAACTGAAACATCAAATGTTAAATGATTCGGTGCAAGTTAGATACAATCTTAAATTGAGGAAGTATGTTTTTTAAGTTGAAGTTGTCATGTTAATATATTTTGTTATTATTATTATTATCTATAATGATAGTCATAATTTATACTAACTTATTAATTTTAAAGGTTCCAAGCTTAAAAAATGTTTAAAATCCATTGGACTACACAATAATTGGGACAATATACTTTTGGATAGTTGAAGATGAACATTCTCCTGAGTTTGATTATGATGATTTGGAGATTGAATTTATAGAGAGGATGTTACACATGTTTCTTAAGAATTGGACAAGCAACCAACCACTAAGTTGTTAAATATTTTTAAATTGATCATCAAAATGAGAAAATGACCTTCTTTATAAAATTTTATGCAATACAAATGAAAGTGTTAGTAATATAAATGAAGTAATTGAAGTTGAAGATTTAGATGCATATGAGGAGACAAATTTTGAACATGCAACTTATGATGATTGAGCTTTCAGAGATGCAACAATTAGGCATGAATTTTAGTTTTGAGTTTTAGAAAGACAACTTTTGAGCATTGTATCCAGCAATAAATGGTGTATCATACTATCATGTTTGTGTAATTATGATGTCTAATATTTTCACACTTTTTTTTTAATCAAATAGTGTTTATTATAAATTGATATAGCTTATATAAATATATAATTGAATATTAAATATCACTTACATATCATATCTAGGTGGTACAAATTTGCTCTTACCAATATATTATTTTTGCATGAAATAACTTTCTACAAAGAAAATAACAAAATATTTCACATAATCTAGAATGTTACCAAAAAATTGTTTGTTTATTTAATTTTTGGGTTTTTTTTTTTTTTTTTCTTATTGCTATTTTTAAACTACACATACTATATTATTATTACACCATTTATGTCATATTTAAATAAATTTGTAATTTATTGTGTCATTCGCTTGAATACTATCTTCAGCCTTGGTTCAATATTTAAACTTTGAACCTCTCACTTTATCGTTTCAATCTCTGATCCGGTTCTCACATCCTTGATGAGATACATATGTAAGAACTATTTTGGGTTATATTTATGAAGGGCATTTACATGTATAAGACCAAATTCTTATATATTTATATATTTATACCACCCAAGTCTTTTATATCACATAAAAATATCATCTTTTTTATTTTCAAAAACAGAAATAACCCTTTTTATGTGTAATAGGTCACAAAGCTAGATTATAATGAGAAAGCTTGATTCAAACATTAGGTTGAAATCATGGCTTTAAAGTGATCTATACATTAGCTCTATCTATTAGTTCTTTGAATGAAGAGCAATGAACTAAATTCTTTCCTTCTAATTAGTAAGATGGCATATTTCAATTTTAAAAAAATAATATTTAAATATTTTTATATGTGATATGAACCCAAAAAAAAAAATTTTGTATAAACTTTTTGCTCAAATAAAATCAAAAGAGACATCTTTTTACATTACATGATTAAACTACGATTGAAATTTTGTGTTTAAAGCAAAATGTTTTTCAATATCATTAAGCTTCAATTTCAAAAAAAAATTAACATTTTGATAAGGTGAATCCATTATATCAAAAGTGGTCTGATTCAAGTTCAAATGAATCTGAACCGAGATCCTTAAACCATGATTGAAATTTTGTTAAACTAAAATGAAGAACCAAATACTCTCCAAATATTATGAGAGAAATCTAGCAAGCATAAAGCCACTAAATTATGAAGTTATTAATGCAGTTAAATGCTGAGAGATTAATTTTAATCAAATGTGTCAACATGAGTTCTCTAATGGAGTATTTTTCGATTTTTGATAGATTTATCAAAATTCAACAATAAAAAATCATTACTAACCCTTCATTCTCCGTATTCATGGGACCTAAACATGAATAGAGGAGAGAGCTAGAAGGTTAGTGAATTCTAAAACTTTAGCTGACAACCATTATCTGACCGCCTCAATTTAGATACTATCATACAATCATTATTTATTTGATTATCATCATCTGTTTACATCATTCGAGTGTCGTCACCCAATCGTCAACATCTAACCATCATCAATCAATCATCATTATCTAACCACCGTTGTCCGACCATCATTAACATCATGATATAGCCATTATTATATTGTCGTAAACAAAAATCACCGGTGTAATCTTAAGTTGTTCCATTTGATAACATAAATTTAGAATTACAACTAAGAGGAGAAGTCCTCATATCCATACATCTTTATTTACTTTTGAGTGCATAAATCCAAATTGGACGCATCCCATAACCAACACATCCTAATAAACATTTAACTTGTAGGTCATAAAGAACAGTATTTTTAAATTTGAATTCAAAATTATTTACGTTGAAACTTCAATTAACTTCTAATTCATTCATTGTTCTATTTAATAGCTACATACATACAACCCCATCCCTATTTATTTACACATCTAACAACAAAATACTTCCCTAAAATATTTCATATCACATCAACAATACTGCAATATCAGCTTTTCAAAAATAAAATTCATTCTTTCATAGATATGGTGGCATGTAAAAATTGGGCTTGTTTGATACATATATTCAAAGGAATTAAGAGGTATATATGTATATGTTCTTTTAACCGTCTCAAGGGCTTCTGCAATGCAAACCTGAACTCTAATATATATATATATAGTGTATTAAAGGATTATAATTCACTATTTAACTTAAATATTTAAAATTTTACCCAGTTTTGACTGAATTTCAAATACATTCAAATACACCATAAGAACAAAGCAAATACAACATTCTGTTCATATTTTTTGTTGCATTCAGATGCAAATCTATATCAGAACTCCGTACATATAACACATTTTACTTTAAAACTAATCTATACATTTAACACATTTTACTTTAAAACTAATCTAAAAATCAAAATATACTTTACAATCAACAAAATAACTACAAGTATCCTAAATAGCTTTTTCAGACGAAATCCTCCAACCAAAATTTTCCAAAAAAAAAACTAAGTTTCTCCCCCATATAACTTAGAAAAAAAATGAATAGATAAATTCACATTCATCAGTTCATCAAATAGTCAACCTAAATTTGCTACCAAGCACTCTCCAAAAAAAAAAAAAAAAGCTAGAGAGAGAGAGAGAGAGAAGTAATCATCTAGAACAAACATCCTGAAAACAAGACACACAAGAGAGTAGTAATCATGAAGTACAGATATCCTGAAAACAAGAACTACAACCAAATCAACCAAACACATCTAAGGATTAGAAATCCAAATGGTGATTACGAAAACCTTGAGTAAAATCAAAGCAGAGCAATACTGCTCCCCCCACCTGGAGGCTTCCTCACCCCTCCGAAGTAGTCACGAGGGGCGGTCTTCACATCAGCAAATATATCGCTGCCGCTCATCTCCTTCAGCTTTGCAGAGCTCAGCGGCTTCTCCGCCGACGCCGGCGTCGCATCACCCTTGAAAATGTCATTGCCCGTTAGCTCCTGGAATTTCTGATTGTGGATTTTCTTAGCTGTTCTTTCCACAGCCTCCTCATCGCTCAATGTTATGTTGCTTTGGCCGCCTGCAGGCTGTAGTGGGAAGAAAATATGGAGAATGTATGAAAGACATGTGGGTTCTTTTTGTTTTAGGAAGATTTACGCAAATACCATTTAACACCTATGTATTTACATATCTAATGCCTAAACTTCATTTTTTTTACATACATGCCTTTTTCTATGGATAAAAAAGAATGTTTCACTTTCTAAGGAGAAAATATTACATCAGAACTCTAGACGTAATTTGCGTTCGGAGTTCAATGATGGAACGTCATGTATCAAGTGGGTCCACCGTAATACACTGGGATTGGTCAATGTTAAAATTTGTGGGGCCCAACTATCTCCTGAGTCCTGATGTAATATTTTTTTCCTTTTTAAGGGGGTGTTTGGCTAGAAGCAGAATTGGCCATTTGTTGTATTCATCATATTTAGTTGGCCGTTAGTAGGATTTAGTAAATCCATAAATCTTAAATTCATTAAATCCACCCTCCCGCTAGATTTAGTAAATCCAGCATTGGCCATTTGTTGTATTCATCATATTTAGTTCCCTCCAATAAGTTTTTCCAAATGAAACTGTCAAATCAAATTGAACCCAAGAGAAAATAAAATTAAACCAAATCAATTCAAACCATTAGTTTGTGGTTTCCATCTCAATGCAATCATCAGTTTTGCCCAAATGAGAATATTACAAAGGAGTTCAAAACCAATCATAACAACACCTGACCAGATGTGTCCAAAAATCTGTAATATATCAAATTTACGCATTTTGACTGTGACATAAAGTGAAAAGGGAAGTTAAAAAGGCGTTCAGTGTCATCACTATAAATGGAAACTCATGGGGTAACTTCTCATGAAAGGTATAGAGACACTAAAAAGGAATCCCGAGTAAAAAAGCAAACAGTAAGCATGCAATAATTTTTTTAGATGTGCAAACAAAAGAACCAAGTATCAAATAAGCTTTCTGGGTAAAAAAAATCAAAAACTAGAAAGACTATTCAAAATTAGTTTTACATCTGTGGCAACTTTGCAGAGCACTTCATGAAAGACTAATAAAACATTATAGCATTAAGGATAGCAGCAAAAAGATTAAAATTGGGAAATTTACACACCACACAATTCTTACATATTTACATATCTAACACCCAAAGTTTGATACTTACCCTTATAACACGTCGGTGTCATAAATCTATGAATGAAAAGGTGTATTTCACTTTTAAAACGATAGTGTTAAGGATTTGAGTGGTATGCAAGTAAATATGAATGTTTAGGTGTTAGATATGTAAATATATAAGAATTGTATGGTATGTATGTAAAAGCCCCATTAATAAAATAAAATAAAATAATCATGATACTTACATTAGAAACTTTTACTGATGTATGAATGCTGCGTGGTGCGGGTTCACCAAAGTCCAGTTGTCCCTTCAATTCCAAATTCCGTGCAGCCAAAGGCCTGGGAGGATTCTCAGGAGGAGGACCGAATATGTCATGCCCGCTAAGTTCTTTGTTTTTTGCATCAGATAGTTGTTTCTTCACTTTAGCATCGGCTTCACTCTCAAGTGTTCCACTTAATTCTCTCTGCTTAGCTACCTCTGGAATTGAGGTTGGTTTCTTTGGGGAAACACCCTCCTCAGCACTAAAGGAAATTTGACTGATGCCGCTTGTTACTTGCTGAAGAAACAAAAGCATTCAATTTCAGTATAGAAAATTCACTGGAAGGTATTGCGTGTCTTATGTGTGTTACTTGCTGAAGAAACAAAAGCATTGAATTTCAGTATAGAAAATTCACTGGAAGGTATTGTGTGTCTTATGTGTGTTCCCATCTAAGAAAATAATATCCAATTTTTACTCGCTGGGTTTCACAGAAATGTCACTAAGCCCATTAAATAAAATTATCGGCATTTACATACATAGCGCACAATTCTTATGTATTTACATATCTCGCAGCTAAACATTCATATTTACATACATAAATAGCAACAAATCTTTAATATCACATACAACATAGCACTATTATCACTTTTTAAAAGTGAAATACATTTAGTTTAAAGCACCAAAATGCTATACAAGTAAATATGAAAGTTTAGGTGTGTGATATTTAAATACATAAGAATTGTGTGCTACGTGTATAAATTTCACTAAAAATTAATGGAGAAAGTCTGTAAAATCTTTCATACAAAGGGAAGAAATTATAGCTCTCTGCTTCAGTCGTATTTGAAAAGCATTTTATTCCAAAATAATATATTCTTCAACTATGGCGAATTCTAGATGAAACAGAATTTTTTTTTCTTTTCAAGAATGCAAATATATTTAGAATGATAGCATGTATAGTGCATAAAATGGATTATTCTGCTCTAAATTTGCCCATAATATCATTTCAGAAGTATCAAATCTAAATAGCCTCACAGAAATCTTTACAAACTTATCACAAATACTCTAGTAGAAATCCCAATTCCTCATCGATTCCTTCTTCCATCCTAATCTCCCTCATCTTTTCACTCTATTCATTGTCTTCCGTCTTCATCATTTCCAACCACCCTAGCAGCACAACTGACAATGGAACTAGGACTACAAAGACTTTAATAAAACTATGTAGCCTGTTGGTAAATTCCAACCTTGGCCACTAATTCCGCATTATTAATCAATGACCTTCAACTCCTACGCTCCTTCTCTCTAAACATTCTCTCTCCATTCTTTTCCTCTTCCAAGCTAACTCTTATATAAATTTTCAAATGGCTTTTATTTTTACCCCACTTTTGTTTATATTTACGTGTAACTTATAGTTTATTGTTATTCTTATGCACCTTTATAGAAATTCTCTCCTGCCCTGCTCATGTCATACTTGTGAAAATTTTTTAGTGCACTTTTAATTTTGAAATGATAATATGGTCATTAGAAAATAGTTTGAAATCTCATGCCTCAATTATTTCTCTGGATTTAAATAGAAAACAATAGAATTGATTTACTGTATGATAGACGGATTACCTGATAAATTCTTACAGATGTTCTACTAGTAGGATTTGACACGGAACTACCAGACTCCGATACATCATCTTCGTAATCAGCTCCAAAGATGCCACTACCGGTCATCTCTTTTAACTTAGGACCAGAGCAAGGTTTCCTGTTAATCCACAAACAAAATGTTAGAGCACGTGAGCAGCACTGAACAGCAATTTATTAGTAAGAATGTACCAAAACAAACCCAGTCATCGGGAATTCTGGGAACCAAAAGCATATTAGTTCAGCAGAGTTTTACAAGCTTCATTTATAAGAGACCAGTGCATTGGTGCGAAAGCTCAAGCTTCAATTATTGTTAAAAGAAAAAACTACGAAGATTCACATAGATACCACTCAATTCCATGTCTTCACATATCTAACCCCCAAACTTCAATTTGTATACATATGCCATCGTATCTATGCATGAAAATGTGTATTTCACTTTTTAAAAGTAAAAATAGTGGTAATTTTGATGTGATATGAAAGATTTGTGTGGTATAAATATAAAAATTTAAGTTTAGGTGTTAGAATGTAAACACATAGGTGTAGTATGTATGTAAATGCCCCAAAAAACTATTAATATCACAAATTAAGAACAGCTAGCACTCATTACACACACGGAAAATAAAGAAGGGATCAGGATAGGCCACTGATGTTTTATGTAAATGCATTAAAGAACCATGGATATATAAAAGAACATGCATGTCACATTGTGAGGAGCTCCTAAGAGAGCCAAAGCATAAACTGTTGAAAAAATATGCACCTATTACATGAGGTTGTTAAGAAAGAACTGTTTACATTGAAGCACCAATCATAAATGATTACGTTAACGCACAAAATAATAAAAACAAAAACAAAAAAATATGGAACCCAAAAAAGATTAAAAAATTCAGGTAGTTTGTTTAACCTATTAGCCTTATATTCATTCACAAGAGAGGCAAAAAGATTGTATCCACCATAGAGAAGGCACAAAGATGTATGAACAAAACGAGGCAACAGAAAACATACTTCTTCAAAGACAAGCACACTCAATCTCACCACCAAAAAAAAAACCTCTCAAACCGAACACAAAAGAGAAAAAAAAAAGGATATAAAACAAAATAGATATAGAACATTTAAATAATACTAGAAATTCTCCACTTAAATGCTACTAAAAATGCCGCATAATTCATGTCTATGGAACTATCATGTTATTTCCAACACCAACATGTTTTTACAGCATCGAGATAGCCTATAATGGGCACAAATAGACAAATTGAGTAGAATCTTTTTCTACTTCTCTATCCTACTTATTTTCTCTCTCTCGCTCTCATTTAATTTTTCCTTCATCACTTTCAATTTTATTTTTCTCACTCATTGCATCACTCTCTCATTCACTTTTTTCTATCAGAAAACAACGTTAAAAAAAAACTAGCTTTGGAATCAGTGCACAACAAAAGAACAAGACAAGTCGTCTAGTCTTTTGTTTATTGCACAATCACACATCTCAATGCAAATGCATTTTGCTGGCATCTTCATCTCATCCCTTATTTATAAGTTTTAAAGAGGTTATTTCAAATTTAACTTGAACCCATGCAAATTATAGCAAACATTTAAGCATACTATGAATCCTAAAATATGTAATTTGAATTTTGTGCTTATCATGGAAATATTATTGATTTAAATATAGGTTTGCTAAAAAGAATCGAAATTCAAAATCATTCGTAGTCCGAATCAATTTGAATGGATTTCAAGTTTGCCAGACATGATTGAATATAATGCGAATAGACTTAAAATATAATTTGAAATGTGCATATAATATAATATATGCATAGCATATTCGAGTATATGCTATTATATAGAATTAAATAATAATTATTCGAGTCAACTTGAAAATAATTTTTTTGAGTTGATAGGCTTAAATTGAATTTATTTTTAATTCAAATTGAGTTCCAGTTGAGCAAAAAAAAATTCTTTTACTTCGAGTAAAGCTAAACTCACTCGAGCTTAACAAAACATCAAACTCAGAGAGATAATGATGGTCAAAAATTAAAAAAAAAAACTCTTGAATATTAGACCGAATCAAAATATATCAAATTTAATTTGAATAAAGTTCCAATATGCAAGCTACACTCATTTTTTTTTTAATTTCATTTTCAAGTTAGCCCCGAGTTCTCAAAATTTGTTTGAATCAGCTCAACTTCATATAATATACAGATACATTGACATCTAACTTAATTTTATCAACTTAATGTACGCTTTATCAATTTGTCCAATGGTTCACAAGTTCCTACCTTAAATTTAGTGAACCAAGTAGTGTTGATTTGATTCAATTTATCTACACTTTCCTTTCTAAAGTATTTAGCCCTGGATTATTGGATCAGTATCTTTTATAATCCAATTGATAAAATACATAAATAAGAATCCTAGGGTGCACTACTCCATGAAATCTATAATCGGCCCACACTCTTTATAGCAGAGTTGCCATCGTCTTTCAATTTTCCTTTCACATTACATTGTTCTCTGTCCTCAAATGATAGAGTGGTTATTTCAATGATAAAAAACAACTACTGATATGTCAAAATGAAGGCAATTTAATCAATTACTACAGGCGCACTCACTAAAATATTACTAGTAAAAGAAGAAACTAAAATCGATTTGGGATCTTCCAAATTATTTCAAAACAAAATAATTATGTCCGAAGCAACCCTACTATCAACATTACCAAAAAATTGAAATAAATGTATTTAATAGTTTAGAGAGCCTATATGCATTTTGGTTTTCCTCAATAATTTTGGCTTTCTCAAGATGTCATAAAATTAGTGCTATTTTGCCTGCCAAACCCACACATATTAGAAATAATAAATCATGCATAGTTAATAGCAAAAATATAAAAAAAAAACACTACGGGCTTTGACAATTTTTATACCTTACGTACAAAAGAGAAAATCTAAATAAAGATAACATATCTAAAAACTTTGTACAAGTAAAATGCATTAAAAGTGATGATACTAAATTTCACATTAAGATGAAGACATTTAAAAAAATTCCTAATTTGATAAATAATTAATGAGAATATTGAAAAAGATGACTTTCTAAAAAAGAAACTTATGTAAAATGTTAAGGAGTACTATTAAATAGGACGCAATGGAGATAAAGGATTCATGTAGCCGACCCCACATAGTGGGATTACGGTTTTGTTGTTGTTGTTGTTGTTGTTGTATTGAGGTGTACTAATATTAAATGTGGGAAATCAAGTTGGTAGAGTGATAATCAATCTACATTGTTTTAGTTTTTAGTAGGTTGAAGATAATTCAGACTTACTTGAGAAAATGAACCATGGTGAGATGCAAGAATGGAAGAAAGAAGATTGCTTTCATAGAATTCCTTTGAGTGGTCAAAAAGAAGTTGATCCAATCCCTCAGAAAAAAACAGGGCGAGTCTAAGAGGATATAGAGTAGGCTCAAAGGAATGGATAAAAATCAAGATTAAAAGAAGCCAATAATTTCCAATTTACGATCCTTCATGCTTTACACCTTGACCACATTTATAGGCACAGATAAAGGAAAGCACTGTGGGAAAAGTTCTGTAAGGTTGGAAATATTTAGAATAGTAATCTCTATAGCATCTTCTTCTTGATTGTGTAGTAGATGATGCTGCCAACTCCTCATGTTGTGGAAGTTCAAGTGAGTTTGATTGAGGATGAGTTAACGTCGGGCTCGTGAGTTCTGTTGGGCATGTACTTGTTGACCTCAATATATATTACACAAGTCAAATCAATTGAATGTGATGAAGACAACACGAGGAATGTAGCTTCATGCAAATAAAGGTCAAAATGCCTCGATCACAATCAAATTCATGTGACATGACCACTCCAATCATAAAATGGACAGTGCAAACGTGTTTAAAATATCAAAATTGCAGTAGTTGGAAGGATGGAAGGAGCTGTGGCAGGGTCTGTAAGGTTTGCGAAGGGTTGCGGCTGGTTGGAATGGGTTTGTGGAGGGATGTATGACAGATCTGGAAAGGGCTAGAGGGAAGTACGGCAGATCTGGATGGGTTGGAGGAGGCTAGCAGCAAGCAGGCTAGATGAGGGTGAAATTGGCAGACAGGAGGAAGAGGGGATCAAGCAGCGATAATCAACACCTCAGTGATAGAAAGTACCGCCCAAATTCCTCCCCCTTCCAATTCTTTCCACTTCCTATTATAACTACTATTATCCATTATATATATGTTGATTGTTTGCTTAAGGTACAATTTTTGTTGTCTCTGATTTCAAATTTCTACCTTTGGAGCATTTCTCCCTTCCTAGGGTTATATCCTACGGCGAAAAGGTGCTACAACTTTAACTTGTCCGAGGTGGTGATTATCTCCACTTGATCCCCTCTTAGTGTTGCCGCCCAAGTCCACCCGCATCACCCCGCTTGCACTCACCTTCCCGCCACCCTCCTCTAACCCGCCCAGGTCTGCCATGCTTCCCTCCAGCCCCTCACAAATCTATCGTACTTCCCCAAGCCCCATTCCAAACCTGCCGCAACCTTTCCCAAACCTTCCAGACCCTGCCACAACTCCCTCCAACCATTCCAACTACTGCATCACCGATCTCCAACCATCCAACTACTACCACATCACCCCAAGTAGTCAAGAAGACTGCTGATCAGATGGTGTCCACCCCTGCCGCTCTCACTCTAGAGGGGCTCGTTTGGGTGTTTTTTGGTGCTTTATTCTTATTTTGAAGAGTCGTAGTAGTAACCTTTGAATTTCAACAATAATATTTCTTTTGTAATGTGGTTTGGGTTAACTCAAGTATCATTTGGTATTACAGCTAGACTAATCTCAGTCCTATCATAGGGTTTCCTAGCATCTGTCTTACCCCTCGACCATTTTTTTTCTCTTTTCTATCCTCAACCATAACACTTTCATTGTCGGGTCTTAAGCCCCAGATGTGAAAAATGGAAAGTTGTGTTAGGTACTTGACAGTCAACGTAAATTTTTTGTTGAAAAATTAAGACATTAGACTAAGTAGAATAAGGACCATGACCAAGATGATAGAACAAAGGGACCTTCATGGGGTGCATCATCATTTCCCCCACTATTTGCTCTAAAACTCACGGTGATAATTTCATAAATTTTAAATCTTAAATTTGATGTTGCTAGTATATGCTAAGTCTGAACAATTGGTGTTTAAATGACTAGCTTTAATCAAAAGTGGTCTTCCATTATCGGAAGGGATAATTAACCATAGAGTCTTTTACCTATGAGAAACCTTGAACCCAAAGAAAATAAGGTCCTCACAAAATGAGGGTGAAATCTTTGGGTTGTGTCTTATCTACTATCTCATCTGTCTTCTAAAAAATTGACCGAAAACCTCAAATTATCTACTATCTCATTCCTCATTTTAATTCTTTTATTCTTCGAGAAACGTCAGGGTATTTCAAATTTTTGGAACCCACTGATTTCTGACGACTCAACTAAGGAAAATTTCTCTTTCTATCTTTGGCTAGTCATATTTATATTTGTTATAATAGCATCTTGAAAATATTAAAAGATAAATGAAAAGTTGAATTATTTTCATTTATTACAATTACTCATAAACTTAAGTAAATTCTTATTGGTGAGCATTGCGGCATGATTCTTAGATTTTTAATTTAAGAAACTGCTACCAAACGTTCACAACAAAAAGATATATTTTATATGGCGAGCATCAATATATACTCTTAGGTTTCAATATAAGAATCAACTGTTGATAGTTCCCAACTGAAAGATAAACTATATTTGGTGAGCATTGGAGTATGACATATGAATCTTAATTTGAAAGTCAATTGTCGTACCTGTCCACGATATATGTACTCGAGGTCATCATATGAGGCATCATTCTGCAACTGTAACTGCACGCCATGCTTACCAACCCGTGCGGGGATCAAAATTTGTCAATGTTGTTGTTGGCAAGATTCTAGATTTTTAATTTAAGAAATTGCTGTGGAAAGTTCTCAACAAAAAGAAAAATTTTGTATTGTGAGCATCAATGTATAACTCTTAGGTTTCAACATAAGAATCTACCATTGAAAGTTCCCAACTGAAAAATAAACTATGTTTGGTGAGCATTGGAGTATGACATGAATCTTAATCTGAAAGTATGTTGTCGTACATGTCCATGATATATCTACCGAGGTCATCATACAAGGCCTCACTCTGCAACTGTAACTGCATGTCATGCTTACCAGCCCGTGCGGAGATCAAAATATATCAATGTTGTTGTCGGCTAGATTATTCTAAAAAGGGTCGTATTTGAAAGACATGCTCTTGCTAGAGCCTCAATCATGAAAAGGCTGGTTATTAGAGAGAGTTTCCATACTGTCTGTCCTGAAACCAACCATTCCACCTATCGAGCTTTATGCACCAGGTAGGCAGAATGGTGAAACTTCCTCATCTAGAGGATAGAAGAAAAGAAATGTGGAGAATGACACACAGTTGTAGTTGGAACAACATGCTGCCTGGCTAGAGTGAGGGACAACTATAATAATAAAATAAAGCAATCCTTTGGAACAAACAAAGGACTTGAAAGGTTGTTAAATAAGACCTTATAAAAAAAAATATTGAAGAATTGTTGTAATCAGGGCTAATAGAGAGATTGTTAAGAGACAAACATCTATTATGATAGCCAAGTATCGATCCAGGCAAGTCGCACTTGATGAACATCTGGACGTGACACCAATACCTTATGTCCAGAAATCCGCCACTGAAAGGTCTTGACATAAGGGCAAGCAAATATGGACGCCAAAGCCCCGTGAAAAAAAAAAGAAATTTTGAAGAAAAAAAGGCATGACATCTGGTTAGCACTCCCGGAAATTCATCGTCGATAAAACCTACCAAGAGTGGATTCTAAAAATGAAACAACCACAATAATGAATCTCTCATTATTATGGTCCTCTTGAAGAAATCCCACCTGGTATAACCCTATCTAGTTTGATGATTTGGAGATTCTAATCGTTGATGCTAAGGTCACTACTATGATTGGTCAAGATCACATTAAGAAGCTCAGTCTACCAAAGTATCTACATATCGTGCATTTAAGCATGTACATAAAAAAAAATGTGACGAAAAGAAATATTGAACACAACAACTACTGCAAGTATAATAGATAGAATTTACAAGCTATAATCTCGGAAGTGAGTATTCATAACTATTTAAAATTCTAAAATGAATTAAAAGGAATAGTTCTATCGGTGACATGGGGGAATCCTTTTGGGCTCAATAACATTAAGCGCTACCTACTGAAATGAAAAGGCCCGAGACCTTATCTACTAGAGTGCGCAGGATCTTGATAGCCGCAAAAACAATGAGCTTAATGAAGAGAATAATGGTGGGCTGTGATTGAGACCAAAGGGGATCCAATCAGGACTATGATAGCTCAAAATTAACTAAAGAAAGTTCTACATGGTGAACATCGTTGCGTGAGACTTAGACTATATCTAACTATCTGTTATTGAAAGGTCTCGATGGAAGGCAAATGGATCTGAAAAACCAAATCCCTTATGAAAAAAATAGTTTGAAAACAGAGAAAGACGTGACATCCGA
Organism: Phalaenopsis aphrodite; assembly: GCA_003013225.1. Taxonomy (NCBI): domain Eukaryota; kingdom Viridiplantae; phylum Streptophyta; class Magnoliopsida; order Asparagales; family Orchidaceae; genus Phalaenopsis; species Phalaenopsis aphrodite. The sequence goes on along the minus strand of NEWO01000340.1, from coordinate 628,749 downwards.
TTAGCACTCCTTTCTGTTATTGGCAAAGTCTGTCAAGGATGAATTCTATAGAAGAAGTAGCCATAATGATAAATCTCATTATTATTGACATTTAGCTAACTCTAGAAATACACTATGCATGGCACTATCCAACTCGATGGTTTGGAGATTTTCATTGATGACTTTAGAGCCCAATTATATTTATTCAAAACTACATCAAAAGACCATAGTTTGTTAAAGTGCATGCATGTCCTACAATTCAGGCTATTTGTAACTATCTTTATCATTGATTATTCATTCTTTCGCACCAAGGTATAATAATTAAATTTTCTCATATATATATATATGAAAGGCAAAACAGAAAAAAGGATATTGAGAGCTCAGTGGTTTTTGTTTGATCAATCGATCATTCAATAAACTTCAGTCCCATAAAAGAGTATAACTGCCCGCAATCAATTTAAAAATCTAAAATTGGTTAACAAAAATAGCTCTATTAGTGATATTGAAAAACCTTTTTTGGGCTCAACAACATTAAGCCCTTTTTGAAAGGAATTAATTTTTTGCCGATTAGAGTGCAAAGGATCCTGATGACTACCAAACAACAACAACAATAACAACAACAAAGCCTTAATCCCACTACGTGGGGTCGGCTACATGAATCCTTTTTCTCCATTGCGTCCTATTTAGTGTCATATTTTCATTTAGTTCTAGTAAATTAAGATCATTTTTAATACAATAAGCCCAAGTCTTCCTAGGTCTAACTCTGCCTTTCTTAACAAAAGTCGAATCTAAAACATCTACTATGCTAATTGGATCATCAAATGGTCGACGTTTAATGTAACCAAACCATCTAAGACGACTTTCTCTAATTTTGTCTGTCACAGGAGCTACACCAACCCTATCACGAATATATTCATTCCGCATTTTGTCTCTAAGTGTAAAGCCACTCATCCACCTAATCATTCTCATCTCGGCAACACTTAACTTATTATTATGCTTCTCTTTTAAAGGCCAACATTCAGTGCCATAGAGCATTGTAGGTCTCACCACCGTCTTATAAAATTTTCCTTTCAGTCTTAGTGGTACTTTTCTATCACACAAAAGACTCGAAGCATTCCTCCACTTCAACCAACCAACTTGAATTCAACAATTAACATTCCCATCTATATCACCACCGCTTTGGACAACGGACACAAGATATCTAAATCGTTCACACCTTTTAACAATTTGATCACCCAAAGTCACACTTCTATCACTAGAGCTATTACTACTAAAATTACATTCCATGTATTCAGTTTTAGTTCTACTTAAACGAAGGCCTTTAGAATCCAATGTAGACCTCCATAATTCAAGTTTTTCTGGGCTTTTTCTCTCGTTTTATCCACGAGAAGAATATCATCAGCAAAAAGCATACACCAAGGTACATCCTCCTGTAGATGTCCAGTAAGACCATCCATAACTAAAGCAAAAAGATAAGGGCTTAAAGCCGACTCCTGATGTAATCCAACAGAAATAGGAAAATATTTTGTCAATCCTCCTTCAGTTTGAACACAAGTAACAACTGTAGTATACATATCTTTAATGACTTGAATATAAGTCATATCAACACATTTCTTCTCGAGAACTCTCCAAAGGATATCTCTTGGGGCCTTATCGTAAGCTTTTTCGAAATCAATAAAAATCAAATGTAGATTCTCCTTATTATCTCTGAACTTCTCCATCAAACATCTCAATAAATGTATAGCTTCCATAGTAGACCTACCCGGCATAAATCCCAATTGATTATGAGAAATTTTTGTGATGCGTCTTAACCTATGTTCAATTACCCTCTCCCATAATTTTAAAGTATGACACATCAACTTAATTCCTCTATAATTTGCACACTCTTGTGCATCC
>NEWO01000340.1:597469-626438 GCA_003013225.1 Phalaenopsis aphrodite | reverse complement strand
CTTTCCTCACTCCCTGATATATCAAGGACAACTAGATGAAGGATATATTCAATCCCTGCTAAAAGAGGGGTTACAAATGAAAGACAACAGGAGTTAGCTTCAATTGCTCCTCACTCTCCCTTATAATTACATAAGTCCACAAGAAGATCTCCAGGTTGTTCAAAGAGAGCATAACTTTGAGGAGATTTTACAAAATTTTCCTAGAAACACTCTTGTGATATAAGAAAGCATTTCTAACATACCATAAAAAACCTCTCTGAAAAGGGGCATTTTTTTATCTTTAGGTTGAGTCATGGTTCCAGTTGAGATCCCCAGATACTACTATTCACAGTCAGAGACTTTCTTTTGCTAGATAATGGAGTCTTCCTCATTTCATTTAGTTAATATCATGTTACAAAGCTAAGATTCTCCAAGGTACATAAATTTATTGGAATTCCCTTTACAAAACGAGAGAAGTTTTCTGATTTTAATCGGGTTTAAATTGCATCAAGATTGAGATCCCCAAGCATTAGGACAAGGAGTTTTCTCATATTACTTGGGTCAACATCGAACTTCAAGCCGAAATCCCCAAACACTAATATTTATTGACAAAGTATTTTCATTGCAGTGCAATAAGTCTTCTTATTTTATTCAGGTTGATATCACTCTTCAGGCAAAGATCCCCAAAATATGCCTTACTGCAAAAATTTTTCCTGTGAGACAATGGTCATATATATATATATATATATATATATATATATATATATATATATATATATATATATATATATGACTTATTGCACTGGGTCGACATCGTGTCTCAAGTCGAGATCCCCAATTACTGTTATTTATTGGCAGAGGCTTTCCTTTACAAGGCACAGGGTTTTCTCAAGTATTTGGGTTGTCATGGTTGACTTATTGCACTGGGTCGACATCGTGTCTCAAGTCGAGATCCCCAATTACTGTTATTTATTGGCAGAGGCTTTCCTTTACAAGGCACAGGGTTTTCTCAAGTATTTGGGTTGTCATGGTTCTTAAAGTTGAGATCCCCTATAAATCTATAAAATACTGATATTATTTTTTTTATGGGAAAAGGAGCAAAACAATTTGGTTGTTATTGTGCCTAATGTCGAAGTCCCTGAATGTTCTTATTCAATGTTTGAATTTTTCTTTACAAGACGAGTGATCATTTTTGTTACTTCATTTGGATTGACACCGCACTCATGGCCGAGCTCTTCAAGCATCAAAACATGGTATCTTCTCATATTATTGAGGTTGACATCGTGTCAAAAGACGAGTGCCTCAAAATTCTAATCTTGTTGAAATTCCCATACAAAACTAGAGTAATTTTTTTTTATTTGGGTTGTGTCGGGGCTCCAACTGAGCTCCACAGATACATTATTCACTGCCAGAGAATTTCTTTTTCAAAACTAGAGAATCTCTTTCTCATTTCATTTGAGTGATAGCACGTCACGAGCCAAGATTCATGAAGATCCACATAATTGTAGCTAGAACTCCCTCTAGAAGACATGGGAAATTTTTTTATTTGATTTAGGCTAATATCTCTATAATGGTCGAGATCTCCAAGCATTAAGACAAGGAGTCTTCTCGATTCATTTGGTGACATCGTGTCTCACATCAAGAGCCACAAAATATTTCATGCAGTTAATATTTCCCCTGCAAGAAGGCAAATATTTTATTTTATTTTATTTTATCAGAGTGACCATGCCTCACACCGAGATCCCAAAAAATATTTATGCTGCCAAAGTTTCCCTATAAAATAGAAATTCCTCAATTATCTAGGTAGACATCATGCCAAATGCTGAAATCCATGGATGTACCTTCCTAATGATGAAATCGCCTCATTATCGATCAAGGGCGATAATCCTTCGGGTAGACACCATGCCCAATGTTGAGAACCCGGATATATTCCTCAGACATCAAAATTAAGCAAAAGGCATGTTGTTTCGATTGATATCTAGTTCAATGCCCTAGATTCCCATGAATTCTGATGACATCATGCTTCACAACGAAGTTCACAAGTAGACATTCAAATTGTCAATGTTAAAACTATATTCAGTTGCTAAAAGGAAGACACAAGTTGTAAACAAGATATATAAGAGGATTCTAGAAGTCAGAAGTTTGTATCTAAGGCTCACCAAGGTTCTACACATTGAGCGAGAAAAGTCTTCTAAATCTGAAAGCTTCTGCCGATTAAGTTGGAGAAGCATCAAAGCCCTATTGCTTAAGTCTAGGATGAACTTAACAAGCCCAGATGTGGCCAAGTTGTTGGTTGCACTTCGAACTCAACAAGCCAAGACCATAGTAGAAGGGCCCCCGTTTTGTTAGTCTGATGATAAAGAAAGCAAGTATATGATTTGAGCGGATCCTGATGGTCGAACTCAATAGACCTAGATATGATAGAATTGTTGGTTACTCCTTACACTCAACAAGCTAAGGGAGTATTGTAATAGCCCTTGTCTAGCAAGTCTGATGATGGCAATACAACGCATATACCTACAAACCTAGTCTATGACTCAAGTGGGTCTTGAAGGCCAGACTCAATAAGTCTATGGCAAAAGTCTCTTGTTGCTTTTCTCACTTAACAAGTTAAGGCCACAGTGAAAAAACGCCCCACTCTATTAGTCTGATATGGTTGTTCCACCTAAACTAATCCAACTTGATAGGCTCACGCTAACGAGAGCTAAGAGATTTTTTTAACTGTATCGAGGAGCAGAGACAACATCAACGAAGATGATTCTCACTTAAGAAGACATCAAGACAAACTTAATATTATCATTAACAAGTCTGATCAAGCAAAAAACACAGCCAGAAGAATTTCTTCTTCAACAAATCTAGAGCACAAAATATAGGACTGAAGAAGTTATCAGTGTTCATGTGAAACCTGCAAATGAACCAAGAGCATATATCATCAATGCATCCATGAGATCACCAAATGTTGATCGGCAATCTTTTTCCATAGATTTTATGCAGGCCCCAAAGGTGAGCTCATCGGCTTGCATCCTTCAGCCAAGCTCACCAAATCAGAAAACATAGTGCGGAAAATTTACTAAATATTCTTACAAATTGATAGATAAAAATCCGGATTATTCCTTCATCAGGTTCAATAGATTTGAAGCTAGGAAAGAAGAAAATCAATTTTCAAACAAATTATCATCATCAAATCAATCAAGCACAAGGGTTGAGACCCTCGACTAAAAGTAGACATCAAGTTTCACCAAGCTTTTTGAAGCTGTTATGCATTATCTACCAAGAAGCAGTCTCTAATGATCCAATCCTACATATTAAAATTCAATTTACACTTTGCATCAACATTTGATAGAATTTCCAGATATGTGTAAAAGCAAACCCTCGGCGTGATATCCAAATAAACATTTGGAGATCCTCAAGGTTAACCAACTTTTAAGAAATATGGTCAGCTTCAAGCCTATACCATAGCAGGCCATATTTGTTGAGAGACATTTGTTAACCTCAATATGTATTACACAAATCGATCAATTGTGATAAAGATGACACAAGATGAATATATTGTCACAAAAATCAAGGCTAGAATGCCACGATCGCGCTCAAATTCATATGGTATGAACTCCGATCATAAAACGAACTATGCAAGTGGATTTGAAATATCAAAATTGCATAAGGAGTTCTATGATCAAAAGAAACAAGCATAATGAAATTGACAGGTTATCAACATGACGAGCACAATTTGGACCCAACCATCTCAACCTTCACCAAAATCACTCAACCGGCCTTCTATTGTAAATCAGACTGTGCAAGCGCGAACAGATCATTGAGACTGTTCAAACAAGTCTATTAAACTTCAAATCAGGCTTCATTTGGTGCACGTCGAGGGATCAAATATTGATCTTATTTGAAAATTTCATAAATTTAATATAAATTTACATACTTAAATATTAATATTAATTAAATTAATATTTATATATAAATATATATACAAATTAATATATTTTTATATATTTGTATATTAATGATAAATATTTTTAAATTCAAATTTAATTTTTTCCTCCATAATTTGCATTTTTAATTAAATCTTAATGAGACAATGAATGAGCCTCATCCGGATATCGAGAGAATTAACTTTTTTTTGCCATGTGTAGCTCAATGAAACTGGATGGAAAAGAATTCAATCCCTTTTTGCATTCAACTCCCTCCCTCCATATTTCTCTCCCTCTTTATTTCTTTTTGTCTCTCCCACTTTTCTCTTTCGTTCTCCTCCACCTCCTTGCCGCTTCTTCTCAGTTCACATGAAATCCACATCTCTCTCTCGTCGCCTGCAACAACACTCGTCGACAATCCCAACTTTCTCCAGCTGCACCAAAGTCCTCCTGCCAGCAAACCATCACTGTTCTTGTAGCACACTCGTCGATCTCCCCTCCATCTATCATTTTCCCTTTCATCTCCTTAATTTGTGTTATTTCCAGTCACTGCAAAAACCAGCAACTCTTGTAGGCAGCCATCTCTTTAAATCCAAACCGCTCCCTCCCTCTCTTTTCTGAGCAAAGAAGACAAACATGGAAGCGGTGTGGAGCTGGGCTTCTTCAAAGCGTTCTTTTTCTTCTCCCTCTACATCTTGTCTGAAATTCAAGCGCTCGAAGGGCGATTAGGTGTCAGCCATATCGTTGTAAGATCGCACAAATGAAAAGGAGCTCGTGGTGGTTGTGATGTGAATCATGCATCAAAAGGCCTGGACATAGATCTCCTTGTTGATGCCACTACTAATCTGGAAGATAAGCTGCTAGAGGACATTATGTGGCACGTTGTGGTGGTCTCATCACTAGGCCTCAAGCTAGATAAGTTGGTCCTACTACTAGATCCAAATCAAGGGCCAAAAAATGCTTGAGAGGACTATGATAGTTTTGAAGGCCTTAGAGACCTTCAATTGTATTCACTTATGTTAGTAGTCTTTATTTTCCCTTAATGTGTGTATTAATTGTTTGTGTCTATGTAAAGTGTGGGTGTATTTAAGTTGAAGTCAAACATTTGCTTGTGTCATGGACCTTTGCTTATGTGTGGTCAATTTATGCTTATGTGGACTCAATGCATGGAGTGGAGGCTTGAAAATTTTGGCCATAGGTAATTATGGTGCTTACATGAGGGGGTTGGCCACTCCCTCCTCTCATTTGGGTAGTTGCTTGTTAATGAAGGGGTGTGATGAAAGGGTGCTTAGATGTGTATTTAAAACTTTTTTTTCTTAAATAAATTAATGTTCATTGCGTGTAACACTTGGATGAAGAGTTCTCCTCAAATTTGAAGTTTGGTGGTCAATCACCCAAGAGATTTTGTAAATAAATCATTAAAAAATCTTGTTAAAAAACAGGTTGAAGCTTAGGAAATTGCGACCTGCAATTATCTATTGCTGAATTTGCCTACAATATCTCAGTTTCTAAGACCACCAATAAGATGCCATTTGAAATTATTCATGGTTAACAATCCTATGAATCAATTGATCTTGCAAACATTCCCACTCGTGTATTTTGTTATTTTACATTTAAAAAGAAAGAATTAACTAAATAAATAAATATTCCTCAATATCTCAAATTAGCACTCGACAATCGCATCTAAACATTGATCGTGACCGGAATGATTATCGATTGCTTCCTTCACCCTTCTCCTCTTCTTAACTTCTCCTCTCCTTTTATATCACTTAATCTTCCTTGAAGAAACTCTATCAAAACAATTTGCTTATAAATAGTAACCAGATCTAAGATCTATAATTTATACCCAAAAAAAAAATCTAAATAGAAACATACTTCTAAATATGAAAAAAATGAGAAGGATGAAACCTTAACTTTTGTTTAGTTCAATTTTGAAAGGTAGCCACTATCCATATCAATTGATGGAATCGACCTGCCAACAACTCGTGCTCGACTCTTGTTCTTCACAAAGCTACTCTAAACAGGTCCATGCTCCCCCACAAGCCCTACTAGAATGCAGTCGAACCAGGAGATAGAATCCTTACCAAGTCAACTCAACCTCAATTTGTTGCTCACACTCTTGTGATCCTATAGTGGCCCTTCCCCTCTTGCACTTGCTCTGTCTACTGTCTCATCCATTCTCTCCCAGCCACCCCCTCTCACTCTATTTGATGAACTCACCTCCTGCCTTCCGCCTCCCTTGTATAAATTGAACCAACCAATGCCATTCAGTAGAATCAGCATTAACTGTTGATTTTCTTCTTTTTAAATATAAGAATTATAATAGTGAGTACTCAATTTTTTTTAATTTATAAAAAATATTATCATTTCTTCTAGATTAAATGCATCATTATTATTAATAATTACTTAGACATTTATTATTACGAATTCCTTTATGATTTACTTTTTAAAATGAAATAGATGATCATGTTGAATTAAGTGATATCAATTGCTTACCTTACACTATATAAAGCCTATTATAAAAATATAAAGAATGACATGTCAAAAGCAAATGGAGTAATCAATATAGAAATTGTTTATTTTGTTGATTTACCAAACTCAATCTTTCTAATTTTTTTTCTCATAACAAATTTTATCAAGTCGCTTGATAGATCATCACCAAAAAAGCAAAATTTTCAAAAATAGTATTGCATTCGATATTATTGAATTTATGTTGTAGTTTACACTTTGTATTTCTGTCAGATTTTAATAGTTTTCTTTTTTTTTTTTTTGTGATCTTCTAATTTTCTTTCCATTAGTAATTATTTTTACTTCTACATTGAACCGTTTCTTAGATTCCAATAATATAAATACTATTTAGTTTGCTCACTTATACTATTTATTACTTATATAAGAATCTCTCTCTTATGAATAACACGTAATGGCTCTTGACATTTGAAATTTGTTTTTAGAGTTGAGATCAATATGTTCACATATCCCAAGTTATTTGAATATTCTACCTCTTTAACCCGTGGAATGACATCTAGATAGAATTGAACTCGACTAATTAACCAGGATTCGACACAGTTTGCTGCTTGAGAAGCTGATTAAGTGATGGATGTTTATCAGATAATGAAGCTTACAGAATATTGTTAGGCAGCCTAATGTGGTCTTTAATGAGTGGGATGTGATCAAAATGGCTTTGCAGCAAACAAAGTAATAATAAATGAGTTATTTAATAAGGTTTAGTTTGAATTGCAAATAAGATTGCATGATGATATGAAAGGTTTTAAATCTGTAGTGGACGATAGTGATGCTAAAAGGATAAAGCTCTTTGAAGAAAGATGTTTGTGATCTAGATGGGACGAGGACTAAGAGAGCGAAAAGTGAGCAAATGAATGAGAAGCTGGTCATGCTTGTGGAACGAGCCATTAAAGATGCATAAGTGGGTGAATGGACCTCAGCCTCTAAGAATGTGAATGCAGGCAATAGTAAGCTGACACAGACATAGCAGGATAAATGGCACAAGTTGTCAAGCCCAAAGGCAAACAATTTGCGAGGAGCATGTTGCATGCGAGCCATTGGTGTAAAGGTATCTGCACAATGGCATATGAGCGAGCAATGGTTGAGCATGTCACAACGCAAGATGCAGAAGACAGAGCAGTGATATGCGAGCAAAAGCTTGTGGATGACCTGTCGTAGCAACATGCAAGCTGCAGACTTGGAGGGAATCCGAAGGGAAGAGGTTACTCTACACGGAGAGGAGACTATGAAGTGATGATTGAATAGGGTGCTTGGGTGCATGTAAATGCTACAAGAGAACAAGCAAAATGTGAGAAGTTGAGGCAAAACACAAGTGAAGGGAGATGAGTTGGAGCCATCGAACATGTGGTGAGCAACACAGTTATAACAAAGCAAACACAATATGCAATGACGAGTCAGAATCAGGATTCCATGAAGCAATCATCACTATAAGCACAGAAATCACATAGAAGAAGGCTCAACTAGATGTGGGAAGAGAGGATGGAGACATCAAATGAAGAGATAGATGCAGATGAAAGATTGGTCCCTAATACCAAGAGATATTATAAAGTCAATGCCTCTATCCGCACCTAATAGTTTCTTTTAATGCCAAAGAACTTAACAACGAAAATAAAAGATATAAGAGATAGAGAGAGGAAGAGAGAGAGAGAGAGACGGAAGTTCAATAGAAATCAATCTTTCATTAAAACAATCAATCAAATACACATATTACAAAATTTGAGACCCTTATATAGATTAGGGTTTGTAATGCATTCCTAAAATAAATTAAAAATTTTAAGAAGGAAAACAAACAGAATAAAAAAATCCTTACTACACACAAATGAAATATTTAAAATATATTAATTTAAATGAGCGCATGCTTAAAACAAAATGTGAAAGTAATTTGGCAATTTTTTTTTTTCTAGCAACACATCACTGTGCGGTGTGCATTATTAAAAATATGATTTTAGCCCACGATTGTCACATTCATTTAGATTTTATACATAACATTCCATATTAACATATGTTGAAAATATGTCTACTTCGTGAACAAAGCAATGTTCTTAATCCATCCATAAAAGTCCTATATGCTTCTTCCCTAAACCAAACGCCTTCCATGTATCAAAAGAGATGAACATTCAGCAGCTACCATGTTTTTGTTAAATCACACAGCGAGTAACAAAAGAACGGGAAGAGTGTATTATATAAGCTGCAAACTATAAGGATACAACTAATGAGAGTCTAATAGTCTCTCAAGAAACAAATTTAAAAATATTATCATACCAAATGCATTTGCATGAAGATCTTCGCTTCATTTAACTAACAACTACATTTGTAACTGATTTTATTAGTTCATGTGCAGGCATTGGAAATTTGGAGGATAGGTTGCATAAAATCAGGAGAGTCTGTAGTATGAAAGAGGTTTTACAAATTTGGAACACGTAAATAATGAGAAGAATTCCAGAGTTGCATACAATAGGGAGAATTCAAGTTTGCTTACAACCTGCATGTTTGCAACCCATTAATTCAAATTTCTAAAAAAAAAAGTCATATAATTCCAGATAAACGTGTAAGTAAATTAATTAAAAAACAAACCAGTTAGTGCCCTTGCATAAGATTACACAATCTAGATTACTTCAACAAAATCCTCAAATTGAGAATGTATTGTCAGTTTAAGAAAAAAATAAACATGCAAATTAAATTAGGTTTGATATGCCACTAACGAATTCACTTGATCAAGCACAAATCTTCATGCATAACTCGTAGAGTCAAATTCAAGAACACAAACTCTGATTATGGCAAATTTATAATCGAGCTAAATTTTTCGACGAGAAGAATACATGAGCCCAATATCGCTTGATTCAAACAACATTAAGGGTCTCAAACTCATAAAAAATCTTATAATCAAGGGGATCACACTAGGCATTTGATGGAGAGTTTTATATTTTAGCAATTTTTACAGAGAATCTTACGCTCAATCTATAAATAACTTTCCTTCTTTGGATAAGGGTGGACAGTGCCGAAAAACTTAGAGGCTTAGAAGGTCCTAAAGCTTTAACGAATCATTACCGTCAATCCACGCGACCATGGATGACAAATAAAACCTACAGCCTATACAATGTCGTCAGACTAATACTACCCATCCACCGCCATCAAACTATTGTTACCTATCCACCGTTGTCAAACTAACACCACCCATCCACTATTGTCAAACTACCACAACCCATCCAATGTCGTCGAACTCCACCATCCATTCATTACAACAGACTATCATCATCTAAATAAAGTTATTAGACAACCATCAAATTGTCGTCTCCATCATTGAACTACTACTGCCCATCTATTGTCATGTATGAAGCACGAACACTTCTAAATGGTGCATGTGTCTGTGTCAGACACGGGCACGGCTTTGACACATATTTGACTTACAACAAACAACGTCGAAATTTGTTTACAGTAAATTTGGGCGCTAACAGGGCATGGACACTATCAGGACATGATGAGGACACATCAGAGACATAATAATGGAGACGAGAGACACGAGATGCAGCTCATGGATAAACCAAAAAGAAATGTTGCCAAACTTGACTTTTATCACACTAAGGTGCAGAAAACAATGACGATGCCAAGACTTTGCCTAAAACTCATTTCAAAGAAGAAACAAAGATGAGAAGCTCATTTCGAAACAACATGCCAAGACGATGAAGATAGAATGGAATGAAAAAAAGTTAAATGGTGCTCATTCAAAGCTCTCTCAAAACTACAATTAAAGGCTAAATACAAAGTCTGAGGAAGATGAAAAATCCCAACGCGTCTTAATTACTAAAGTCATAGCTTGCAAGTAAGACAAAGAAACTTCACTATGGTTCATAGAAATTGTGCTTGTTTGAACAAATCCGTTAAGAGTCTTTATTTCGCTATGATGTATAAAATCATCAGATGCATTAGGTTACTATTGCTTATGCATTTATTCAAACATTTATTTAACTATGGTTTGTATATTACGGAATCGTTAGAATGTATTTAGAGTTTCGTATTACATTTTTTTCTTGTATATTAAGCTTTTTTTTTTTGCTATTATTGATTATTTTTATGTAAAAATACAACAATCTTATGTCTTCAGTAGAAAATAAGAAACAATTATATATTATATTAATAATTCATTAAATATAAAATATGTATAGGACATGTTATATCCTATATATTTATAATTATATCATGTTGCCATGTTCGTATCATATCTATTTCTCAATGTCCATATTCATGCCTCACAGATTACAGTCGAATTACCACCAAAGCCCACCTACGATCCCTAACTTCAGTCATCTAATTATCATTGTTTGACAATCATTACCCATCCACGGATGCCTTACTAGCTCCATTGGATCATTGCCACTGTCGAGCTACCACCATCGCCAAATTATCACTAGACCATGATTGCTTGTCCATAGTCACCTGATCACTGATGCCCAACTAAACTTACCTAAACTTTGTCACCCATCTAAGATAACCCAATCACAATCGCTTGACTACGGGCACCCGACCATCATCAACAGTCTACGATTGCCCGACCTCCATCGTATGACATTTGTCATGCATTTACAATCTCTCTACTATGGTTGTCTAACCACTGATGTTTGTTCATAACCTTCCAACCATTATCGCCCATTTAAAATCGCTCAATCATCATTGCCCATCTATAATATCTCGACTGTCATTGCCCAACTATCATCACATGACCATGATTTTTCGGCCACGATATATAGTTGCAAACCTCTATCATTCATCTATCCTCATCTGACCATTATCATCTAATTATAATCACTTGAATATTATCACCCAACTACGGTCTCCCAACCACTGTCATAAAACTATAATCTTATGACTACTTACACTAGCCAACTTTGTCACATATCATCGCTTTAAGACTAATGCATGTCATCAAAGCATGGCATCGCCTATAAGATGAATATACGCCGTTAATACATGCCATCACTTATAAGGGTGATGCACAACGTTAACATAAATGGTTACATCCACCAACTTTGTTACTTAACAGTGACAATAACATCAACGCATAAAATTACTAATAGGACCAAAACATGTCATCAACATTAAGATTAATTTGGACGATTCGGTCACTTAAATCCATTCCTCAAACAAGAATGATCAAATAAATAGCAAACCATCTCTTGAAGACAACTCCAATGCCTCAAAACTCCTTCAATTTTCAATATGGAATTCATTCTATACAATTCTTGTCTATAGTAAGATACCAAAGCCCCATCAAATTATGAAAAAAGATATCATTTGTAACCTATGATTTAGACTTATTGAATCATATTAATTGTCAAGCACAATAGTTTTTCCTATCAAACTTTTTCACATTTAAAATTCGGTGTGTCGTATTAAACACTTATTCTATCTTTATGTGTGCTAAATCTTTATACAAAATCAAAATTTTATTCGCTCACTCTGCTGCCACAAATTTATTTGCATGCAACAAAGTTAATGCTCAGGTTCCCTTTAAACCAACATCTCAAAATACAAGAAAACTAGTTATAAACTGTTCGATCAAATTTCCAAAGAATACTGAGGTATGTACCTCACAACGTACTAATACAGAGTCATTTAATATTTAGAAAGCTAGCATGCCTTTATCGCCAAACAAAAAAAAAAAAAAAAAAAAAAAAAAAAAAAAAAAAAAAAAGACAGCTCAACATGAAGAAAGTCAAAAAGTATTCATCCAAAGGCAGCAACAGAACAGTAATGACCCCCCAACCCACTCAATCGAAAGGCATTCTTAAAAACCAGGTCTCCTAAAAGAAAAAAAAATGATTAGAATCCAAGTGAGTGCTTCAAATCAGACTAATGAACCAGATGGATCGTTGAAAACTAAACTGTCAAGCAAACATCCAAAGAAACAGAAAAAAACAAAAGTGCAACATTAAAAGCACACCCAACAAACCTTAACAAATACAAAAGAGTCTCAAATCCGAACGACAGACCGATCTCACCTTTTGTTGACACTCTCGACCTCCTCCTCAGTCATCTGCCCCCCGAACAACGCAGGGCTGATCCCACTCGGCGGCTGGAAGAATTCATTTTCCAACAATCAAAACCAAATAAAACAACCAAAACCAAGCAAACGCACCGCATTCCTGTACTGGAAATCCCGAGAATGAGTGTGATACCATGTGAGAACGACGAGGGTCAGCACTTGGCGCCCGAGTATCAGCAGCCGGTGGTGTCTCCGACCAAGTAAGCAGATCTGCCGTCGAAGTGTGCGTCTTCCTCACCGGAGTGCTTCTGTCCATTCTCCTCCTCGAGATGGATGGAGTACCAAAGAAAGCACAGAAGCTATGGGGGTGCAAAAAGCAAAGCTTTGGTTGGGGGAGGGACAGGCACGGAGCCGCTACCTTTTCATTTAAAATTCCGCGTTTCGAAGCATGGAAATAAGAAGTGCCGTAGTGTGGGGACCCTGCTGGGTGTCTACAGAAGTAATTAGGTGAGCAAATCTCACATTTTAAAATAATAAATAAATAAACAAAAGTACGAAAGTGAAAAATTAATAGCGGATAATCACTTATAGGTCATCCGAAATATTAATATTTACAAATCACTCATCTAAATAATTTTTTAAAAAAAATATTACATTAAGACTTCGCACGTAGAGCTACGTGTGATGTACGCCGTGGAGGTGATTGGTTCGATAACACATGAAATATTCTCCTCGTGTTATTCATGTGTTATTGGGTATTATTCAAGTATTATTGATGTGCTATTGTGTTATTATAATACCGGGAATATTTTGAGAACACAATAACACGTGAATAACACACAATAATACCTGAATAATATACAATAACATCTGAACTGCATTGGAGAATATTCTCTGGTGTTACCGGACCGATCACCTCCACAGACTTCCCACGTAGCTCTACATGCAGAGTCCTGAAGTAATATTTTTCCAATATTTTTAACTCCCTGCAACGATCATTGAAAAATTCGAAATTTTGATGTATGAGTGAGAATTTGAGAAATGAATAAAAGAGGGTGGTTGATTTGTAAATAGCAAGTTTCGGGGGACCTTTATGTAATTGTCTCCTAATAAAAAAAACTTGTGTATATGTATCTTATCAATATTGATTTAATTTTTTTCATCACTTTTTTTTTTTTTTTTTGGTA
This sequence comes from Phalaenopsis aphrodite, assembly GCA_003013225.1. Lineage (NCBI taxonomy): Eukaryota > Viridiplantae > Streptophyta > Magnoliopsida > Asparagales > Orchidaceae > Phalaenopsis > Phalaenopsis aphrodite. The sequence goes on along the minus strand of NEWO01000340.1, from coordinate 612,852 downwards.
TCAAATCGAAAGCTAAAATTATTGGTTTATTTCTTTTTTAAAATATGAAATTTTATGTGTGCTTTCTTGCTTATTATGGTTATAGAAAATTTAGCGGGGAATATGGAGATTTCAACGCTACGTGCAAGCAACTAAGATGCCTAAAACTAAGTATAAATATTTTGTAGAATTATGATGAGCTTCTTGAATTTTTTTTTTTTTTTTGCTTTTTTCTAATATAAATTTCAAAATAAATTAGGAGATTTTTTAGATTGTTTTTTTTTATTTTTTTTTATTTTTTTTTATTTTTTAGTTAAATATAATGGGGTTGGTATGTTATAACATATTTGGTTATTTAAAAAAAATTAAATAACTTTTAAATTTTTTGAAAAATTTTAAAAATATGTTTGATTTTCTCCTGAAAGTATAAATAAAAATATAAAAATAAACATATTTTCAAAATTAAAAAATATAAATATAAAATATAAAATAAAAGTGATCTCAAACAAACTCATGATAACTTTTGATGATGGGTGTGAGGTGTTTATGAAGAGAAAGTAACTTGTTGTCATTAAAGTTTGTCGTGGTTGCATTGACTTGTTGCTCTCACTCTTTCTAGCCCATTCACATGGCACTATCTGATGTTGGGCCTCTTCCAACATAACTCAATCATATGAGAGCCAACTAACTCTAACCTCTATCCAACAAATTTCATGGTAAATAACTTAATCATTATATTATTGTGGAATGACTAATTTTCTCTTTATATGCTATGTTTCTCCCAAAATCATTGTTAAGATTAGCATATGGTCACATGGTTATGGTTTTGTTAAACACTAGTTATTAATCCTTTTGCTCCAGCATACCTGCAACCATTGCTACTCATGCTATTCAAATCTTGAAAAATCACAAAGCTAATTTTGGTACAACAAGATGTTGTATCAAGGGATATACCCTTTCTCCATAAAACAACTCTTTGTTTAGTAAGCCATGATCCTAGAATATTCTTGTCATCTTTGCTTAAATCTTTCAATTGTTTAGTATGCCTTTTTTGAACAATCAACAAGTTGTAAATGATGCTTGGGCACTTCTCAATTGGTATATGACCAACTACCCTTGTAATTGCATTACTTTTGAGGAGATCAATAATTAACGCCCTCCATAAAAAAAGAGATGTTATTCTAGCACCACCATTTTGCTTGCCATGTCAAGCATGAATTGCCACTTTATCATTAACATCACCAAGTAGCTGCTCATAAGCCCTTTCCTGGTCGTGGAGAAAATATCGTTTTGCTTGTTTTGATAAAAAATCTCATCATTTTAACATAGTGGATTGGGAGTGCAAATAAGTTGGGGAGTACTTGTAACTTTTGTTATAAAAAGTCTAATGGAGTGTTTTCCCCTTATGTGTATATGTGTGTGTGTGCGAACGTATTTCATGATTACATTAATGTGTTTTATTTTTAGCACTATCTCATCAAATAAAAAGTATTTCATCAAATGAGTAAACCAACCAGAAGGTCTTCGCTTTCCATCCTATCATTTATCCTTCTATGAAAATCCTAAAAATAAATATATTTTCTTCACGACCACCTTTTTTATTCAAGTCACTTCCGCAAATTAAAATATTTTAGGTACTCTTGATAATTTAAATTGGTCAAAGAAAGTTAGATGGTGGGTGATTCTAGCCTTGGTGATAATTCATGGTTGTCTTATTGATTCCTTATTATATTTATAATAAAATCCAATGATGGTTCTTCCTAATAGGATTCATTTATAATCATGACACAATTAAAGGAAATATTCTAAGAAACAACACTCTCTAAGTAAAAAATATTTCAAAGAAATAAATTTTGAAATCATAAGTGTAAAAACTTGATATGTGATGTAATGAAGCACTAAATCATGAAGTATATCTGTCAATGAAGTAGCATATGGATTGAAATGTTCATGTATTGATCCTGGGTAAATTTCTATTCTATTAATGCTAGGTTTTGTTTGAAAGGTCACAAGTTTATGAAATTTAAGAGAATTCGAAAATCCTAATTTTACAAAACTCTAAATCTACACGGTTGTATTTTCTATGGTGAGAATAATGCTCTTTTGACTTGGATCGTGTGAATCCTCAATATTCTTCTAATGAATTTTCATTCTAAAGTTGACAGTAGAGGAAAAATACTCCTTACTCTATTCATAGATATTAAGAAGCATTGAAAACTCTTAGTACAGTAAACTTTTACTTAACCATGCAAAGTTTCCTAAGGATCCTCTAGTCCCATATTAGGTGGTAATCTCTAACAAGAAATCTTATCATTCCACTTGAAGATTTGAGTGTATTCACACTTGTTCTTCTAGCCTATGATCAGAAGTCCTAGATCATAAGAATTTTTAGTATTTTAATTTGTCAGATTGATAGTAAAGAAAGATAAAAAATAAAACACTACAACATGCAATTAAATCTCGTAATCTCAAAAAAATATCATGAATAGAATACAATTCATCACACATACAAACCAAAGAAACATAGAGAAATTAATTTTAAATATGTTGAGAAAGCCAAGTAAATTTCATTAAAAATCAATATATATATATATATATATATATATATATATATATATATATATATATATATATATATATACAAAGAAGAACAACCAAACTCAAAAAGTAATTATTTTGCTCCACCACAATTCTTCCTGTATAATGTTTTCACACACACCCACTCCCAAGATCCTCCAAACCTTCTCGTATTTGCATCACCCAAATGTGTATGAATGCCAAATGGAAAATAAAGTTTACATTTAAATGTTGACTAGTTTTAAATGTCATCCAAACTAAGCAAAATTGTCCAAAGGCGGTGTTAGGCTCCTAGGTGCTCGAATTGAGACGTTGGGCTTCCGCCTCCTTGGTAAGAAATCTTTATTCATACATCTAGACTCCATAACAGGCATTGACTTTCTAACTCCTCTATCATTCACACATGTTGGATCGCTTTCCTTGTAGCACCTAGGTGTCAGACTAGGCGACCGCTTCCTAGAATGGGGTGCCTATTTTCCATGTGCTCTATATTTTGGTAAATTATTGGCTGGTACGAGCACTATGGCGTTAAGCTTGGGCACCTATGTGTCAGTCTATGACTTAACATTCAATTTTGCTCCTTATGCACCCCATGTGGCCTTCTTAACTAACATAAAAGCAAAAAATGACACTAATAACCAAGAAAATATAAGGAATAATAGTATGTATTTTTTACACATTAAAAACTGTCAAATTCAGACATTACTTGACCTCAAATAATTTAATACTTGAAGTTAAAATTTTTGAAAAATAATGGTAAATTGTGGCTTACAATTGTTGTGTTTTCAGTGATGTAATAAAAATATAATTCAAAGTGTACACACCTCTTATTTAAAAACTATGAATATCCCAACGTAACTTATATTAATACTATTAATATATAATTATTTAAGAATCACTTATATTTGGTTAATTGAGATAATATTACTTCTCAATTATGTATAATTTAATTTGTCTAACTAATTAAATAATGTTAATTTGGTTATTGTTTTCTTGTATATAATATTCTGAATTTAGAGTTGAGGAGGTTTTGGATTCTTTAACTTTTAAAAAGAAACATTGGTACCAATTTTCTTACTTCAAGCTTATCCTCAAACTTCTCCTCAAAATATCCTAATTTTTTCTTTATAACTTGATATTTTTTAATTTTTAAATTTTTATTTTTATTTTTCTTTTCACTTTTATTTAGGATTATCATATCTAGCAATGTTTTTTCCTTAATGATTTTGAATACTATTTCATTATGGAGTCAAATTCTCAATTACAACCAAACCTAATTTTAAAGATTATAACTCAAGTGATAGCAACTAAGAATTAAGTTATTTGAATCTCAATCATTCAATTTTATATGTTTGATGAATTAATTTTATGTGCAGTCAATTTTAGTCTAAGTGTGTAAGAATCCTTATGGAAAAGAAAGATTAATTATAGTTAGAGGCCAATCATTACTGAGTTACTAGTAGCTTTCAAATCTTAATGAAGGTTCATTTCATATTTACAAATTACTATTAAATATTATTAAATCACACCAAATCATAATTAAATCTGTTTTTTTTATTAAAATTTAAAATTTAGATATCTACTCGTATGTTTGGGCATAATTTTTTCAAAAATCCCTCCCTTAAACTTATTTTACACAACACAATTGCAAATAATAGTATAACATAAATAAGTAAAGTGTAGAAAATCACATGAATATGCATGTAACAAATAAAATAAAATACACGTCAACATATACTATGATATAACTAAAAAAAGAAAACATGACATTAACATGGCACAAGCAATTAAATATAATACATAAAGTGGCCAAGTAATAATAAGATCTAATTTAGAATTGCAAGCAAGTCGAGCTTTATTGGCCTCATCATCATCATGTTCTAGAGCATAAGTGAAAGATAGATGGCTTTAGAGATATAAGTTAACAATCACAATAATACACACAATAAAATACAAAAAGATATAATGGGTTGCCTCATAATAAACGCTTAGTTTAAATTTATCAACCTGACCAAAACACACACATACACGTCATAAAGAAAATCACACATGCAATCAACTACAAGATAATTCTTGCATTTTCTCTTAAACAATGCTTAGTTTTATGTTCACGACCCGACACAATCAAATCATACTTAAAATTTTTTCCATGATCAAATTGCCATTTTATTATTATGTGATCAATCATACAATATTTTTTATGCCTTGGATACTCTTTTATATCATTCACTTGTAATCCTGACTTATATTTTCTTTTTAATAAGTTTAATTTCTCATACACCTTCTCATTCAACATTTCTTGCAATTTTTTATTTCTCCTTATATAATACTCTTAAATGGGATAAATGGCACAAGAATATGATTATAAATTTGAAAAATAAATTCTTGGTCGTGTGCTTTAATAGTTGACCAAAAAAATATGTTGAGATTTTCATGCCTATTTTATACTGTTTTTAATAGTTGACAAATAATAGCAAAACAACTTTTACTAGTCCTTATGGTACTTTTGCTTTTAGAAGGATGTCCTTTGGTTTATGTAATGCCCCTACTACATTTTAAAGATGTTTGATGATAATTTTTGTGATTTAATTAAAAAAGGGATTAAAGTATTCATGGATGATTTTTTAGTGTTTAAAATTTCATTTGACTCATGTTTAGAAAATTAATCTAAAGTTCTTAAGCACTGTGAAGAAACAAATTTAGTCCTTAATTAGGAAAAATGCCAATTTTTTATAGCAGGAGGAATTACATTAGGTCATCAAATATCAGAAAATGGTATGGAAGTAGATCCTGCTAAAATTCAAGTGATCACTAATTTACCTTATCCAATAAATGTAAGAGAAATTAAGAGTTTTTTAGGACATGTTGGATTCTACAAGCGATATATTAAAGACTTTTCAAAGATTGCTAAGCCTTTATGTCATTTACTGGAGAAAGATGCAATTTTCAATTTTGATAAGTAATTTCTAAAATATTTTAATTAATTTAAAAAAAATTGATCACTACACAAATTATAGTTTCACTAAATTGGAGAAAACATTTTAAATTGATGTGTGATGCTAGTGATTATGCTATAGGAGCTGTTTTATGACAAAGATATGATAAAATTTTCAAAGTAATTTACTATGCTAGTAAAATTCTTAATGAAACTCAAATCAACTATCTAACAACTGAAAAAGAGTTATTAACAATAGTATATATTTTTGATAAATTTAGATCATATTTAATTGGAACTCATTTTGTAGTGCATACAAATCATTCTGCTATTAAGTACTTAATGAAAAAGAAGGAAGTTAAATCTAGACTTACAAGATGGATTCTTTTTTTGCAAGAATTTGATTTTGGAATAGTAGATTGAAAGGGGACTGAAAATCAAATTTTTGATCATTTGTCCAGGCTTGAGTTAGAAAAATCACTCTATTTTGAAAAAAAAAAATTAATGAACATTTTCCAGATGAAAAAATGTTCAATATTAATTAGTGGCGTGCTTCGTGGTATGCCGACATTGTAAACTTTATTGTTAGCGATATTATACCTTATAGAATGACAAACCAACAAAAGAGGAAATTTATTTTTGAAGCTAAGACTTATTTTTGGGATGACCCTTTTTTATATAAACAAGGAAATGATCTAATTATTCGAAGATGTGTACCATTAGAAGAAACTTATGAAATTATCCAAAAATATCATAATTCTGATTTTGGGGGACATTTTGGTATTGATAAAACAACAAAGAAAATTTTAGAATATGGATTCTATTGGCCTATAATTTTTAGAGATGTTAATGCTTATGTCAAAACTTGTGATAGAAGTCAACGAGTAGGTAATATTTCTAGAAGAAATGAGATGCCCCTCATATATATGCTAGAAGTTAAAATATTTGATGTTTTGGGGATTATATTTCATGGGATCATTTATACCATCTTTCAGAAATTTATATATTCTGTTAGCAGTGGACTATCTATCCAAATTAATAGAAGCTATTGCTTACCTTGATGTGATGCTCAAAGTGTTGCAAAGTTTTTGAAAACAAACATATTTTGTATATTTGAGATGCCAAGAGTTATCATTACTGATGGGAGATGTCATTTCAAAAATATCATAATGGAGAAGTTATTAAATAAATATCATATAAATCATAGGATTGCTACTGCTTATCATCCTCAAACAAGTGGTTTGGTTGAATTATCCAATCGGGAAAATATAAGAATTATGGAAAAATCTATGAATCCAACAAAAATGGATTGGTCATTCAAACTTGACTATGCTTTGTAGGCTTATAGGAATGCATACAGAACTCCTATAGAAATGTCCTCATATAGACTAATATTTGGGAAAGCTTATCACTTACCAGTTGAACTTGAGCATAAAACATATTTGGTGATTAAATAGTTCAATTATAATCTGAAAGATGCTGGTGAGAAAAGGTTATTGCAATTAAATGGGCTTGAAGAGATAATGAATGAATCTGTTGAGAGTGCCAAGATTTATTAAAAAAAGATGAAGATGTGGCATGATCGAAGGATTCTTAATAAAAATTTTCAACCAGGGCAATAAGTTTTGCTATATAATGCAAGGTTAAGATTATTTCCAGGCTAACTTAAGTCCAGGTGGATGGGACCATTTGTTGTGATAAAAGTTTATCCTTATGGAGCTGTGGATATTAAAGATCCTAAGTCAAAGAAAATATTTAAAGTTAATGGACATAGACTGAAAACTTATTTTATAGGTGATCGACATAAACTTGATGATGGAATGATGTTGGGTCAACCAGAGTAAGCACTGGTTATGTCAGGCTGACGACGTAAAACAAAGCACTTTGTGGGAGGCAACCCATAGTTATCAGAGCGTTTTTATTTTGATTGTTGTTTTGTGTGTGATTAAGAAAATTAGGGTAGTATTTTTGAAACTATTACGTGTTAGTAAAGATTTTAAGACTTTATTTAGTGACCAAGGCATGTTAAAATGAGAATTTGGATGTTAATTTGACTGGTGCAAAAATGTGCACTGAGGCTTAAGCGTCAAATCCAGCGCTTAAGCGTCAAATCCAGCGCTTAAGCGTGATAGATTAAACACATGCGTGAAATTAATATTCTAGAAGGTTTAACCACCATTTAGTTTGTAAAAACATGCCAAGGCAGTTTATAAACGTGTCTAGGAGTTATTGGAAGGATTTAAGCCTATAAATAGAACGGTTTTGTTAAGGAATTTCACCCTAGATCATTTCTAGCCCTAAAAGTCTAAGAGAAAGTGAGATTTAGAGAAAATGTCTTCATGGGAGATGGATTTGAAGAAGAAGGAAGAAACCATGAGAAAGAGGTTCATTAGTCAAAGTGCACAAGAGTTGTTTAACGGTTTCTTAATCGTTAGTATTGAAGGGATATCAAAGAAGATCAACAAAATTGAGAATACTATGGCTTTATTGGAGACCAAGGTACTTGAGTTTCATGCATATCTAGAGCATATTGGATGGCAATTGAAGATGTAATTTGACCACACAAGTTATATAGAGGAAGCAGATAAGGCGATGTTCATAAAGCAGAAGTGGATTGAAGAAGATAGTATCAGAGCTCGTCACTACCGTCCATTTTATCAACTCTTTATTCCTAGAGAGACTAATAAAAGATAGGAATTTGTTCCTTCGAATGAAGAATGGAATTAAATTTAGTATTAGAATTTGTGTTAGAACTTATTGTTTTCAAGTGGTTTAATGATTGTTGTGTATTTGTATTTAGAAAAATTTTCTCATCCAAGAATATTTAGAGTGAGAATTAAGTATTTAAAAGTATTTGTACTTGTTTGTGAATTAATATAAGTTTGTTTGTGTGAAATTTTGTGTTATTTTTAGTCTCGAATTGAAATAGTTATTATAGAGAATTTTGAGAGAGAGGGGAGTTATAGGAAGTTGAAAATAGACATTTAAGTGCTATGAGACCATTTAGGGGTGGTTTACTTAGGCAAATAGTGTATTTTACTTTAATTTGAAAATTTTGAAAATCGTGCACTGGCGCCTAAGCGCCACATCTCGCGTTGAAGCGTGAGCCAACCCGAGAGGCAGGTGCCTAAGCGCCACTTACCCGCGCTTAAGCACCGGTTCACGAATGGTTAAAAGTAAAATTTTGGCCCGAAAATCACCATTTTTGCGCCTCTCGTCACCTTCAACCTCTCAAAATTGCGATTTTGGAAGGCTAAGGCACATCTAAAGTGAAGATTTCTTGGTGGAATCATGTGAAATTTGCTAGATCCAAGTTCCTTGAGGTAAGAGCTTTACTTCTATGAAAAAATTTTAGATTTTCACTATGTATTTTGGCACATTTGGAGAAATTCAAAAATTCCCTATTCATGGTGAAAAATGAGAAAATGATCTATGGAAATTGCATGGGAAGTGTAGATTATACTTTGAAAGTTTAGTTTAGTAATTTAGACTTGATTTTTGAAGTTATTTTTTGGAATTTATAAAATTTGTAGAATGACACCAAGAATGAAGAGGAGCAAACAAAAGAGCCCTTTCGATTCGAGTAAATTTATTAGTTCGAAGGCTCAGGATCGGTGCAGTGATGTGTTGCAATCACGAAAACTGATTCTGGAGCTGTGTTTTAGGAATCCAGGTGGAGACATAGAGGATTTGATCGTTCGTCGATAGTGGGAATGATTCTGGTTTTTTTCTGTTGTGGCGGTTATTTCTGTTGTTAGGGAGTTCTATGCAAACCTCCATGAGGCTGAAGACAATAGAGTCATGGTTTGAGGAAAGTTGTTACCTTTTTCATCGGAGGTAATCAACTTGTTTTATCATCTGCCACCTGATACATTATGTTTTTATGCAAATTATAATCCGACTGAAGCGGAGTTAGACGAGATTATTTATTACTTGACTATTGGGAGAGGACTTTGGAAGATCACTAATGAGAGGAGAGTTAACTTCCCAACTTCAAAGTTATGTGCACCTTCAAAGGCCTGACACTATTTTATTTCTGCTCGTCTGCTACCAAAAAATCATCTTAGTGAAGTTACCAGAGAGAGAGCGATGTTAAATTATTGTATACAGGAAGGAAAGCTCATTAACATAGGAGCTCTGATTTGTCAGACTATCATCAATTCTGCCACTGTCGTTACTACTGTAGGTCTGGGATTTGCTTCCTTGATCTTTTCTTTGTGTAAGCAGGCTGGAGTTAAATATGATAGCTGGGAGGAAGTGTGGTTACCTCTAATGCCCATCACTAAGGTGAATGTGAAGTTTTAGTTTGAGCATTCTATTTTTGGGGAGAGGAGGATTTTCTCGGAGTTATGGAATGGAGACGTCTGTTGCTTCTACCTTTGTTGCTTCTACATCTAGATCATCTACCTCACGTGCTTCTACATCTAGAGGTGAGTCTACTGAGACTCAAGATCAATTATTGCAGAGGATGATGGATAATATTAATTTTACCGTTGATAGGGTACAAAATTTAGAGCGTTTTGCAGAGCATACTAATAGGTATAATAGAAAAAAAAGTGATTATGAAGAAAAATTTCACTCATCTTTGGAGAGCCTCGTTAGGGGTAACCAAGGAGTGCAATTTCCTCCATATCCTAGATACCATGATTATGAGCCTGCAGAAGTTTGGGATAGCGGTGATTCAGAAGATGAGGAGTAGAATTGAGAGATTTATTTTTATGATTGTAATATGATATGAACTATGTGGTCCAGGCTTGCTACATTTGCATCTGTATGTTGATTTGAACTATGTGATGTGGATTGAAATTATATGTTTAAGTGAGAATTGTGATGTGATGTGTTTTCATGTTTTGGACTTGAGACATGTATGTGTGTTTACTTGTTTAGATATTGTGATTTGTGAGACTTTTATTTTTAATTGTATTGTAATGTTTGTGTTAGTTAGTAGTTTGTTTTAAAATTCTAGGGTAGTAACTGTTGTGAGTTTTGTGAATTTAGTTAGTTTAGAACTTAACTTAATTCTATGTCTTTTGTAAAGTTGAAAATCTTGCTAATAAATCTTAAATTTGAAACTTAGGAAACTGCTACCCTGTATTTTTCTTTTATCATGTTTGTGAGTTTGTTTTTATGTTGAGATTGTGAAGTCAAGTTAGTGTGTTAGTTTGCTTTTATATTTATACCCACTGTTTAGAAGTCTATTGAATCTCTACATATTGAATTGAAATGAAAATATTAGAAAATTTGATCAAAATTAATTTTACTCATGTTTTTAGTTTTATACTTGTATCATTAGGGTATAAAAATTCCTGTAAGCATGCTATTCTTATTTTCATTCATGCTCATATATATTTGATGCTAAAGTGTTTAATCTGATAAAAATTTAAGTTTGTGGGAGTGAAAAATATTTTCAAAACTTTAATTTTATTTGTTCTCAAATGAACTACAAGTGAATTTAATTTGAAAAGAAAAATTGATCATGTATTCAAGTTATATTAGAGAAGTAAAATTTAATTTTAGAAACGAGTAAAAGAATTTAGTTGAAATTTTGAGTAATGAAGAAAAACTTTAAGTCAAAAGTTTTTAGTGTAAAAAATGATTAATATAAGTAACTATTTTTTAGTAAGAAACATTGTATTTTTGAAATTTTTTTAAATTTAGACTTTTATGTTTAATACTTAAATTTCTTTTATTAAAAATAATTTTCAAAGCTATCATTATATTTATAAGTAAAAGTTTTGTATCAACACTTTGTTTTAGGAAAGGAAAAGCAGAATTCAAAATTATTAATGGTCTATCCAGATATAGTAATCCTTGCCTAAAAAGAAAAAAAAAGGAAAAAATTTTTAGGGGGGGGGAGGTTTGGGGTTTGTTTTTTATTCAAAATTTGTTTTTCCTTTTTTTTTTTTAAAGTATAAGACTTGAAAAAATCTAAAGTTATAGATATAATATAGTAAGTAAAATTATTCTTAATAAAAATTTTTAAATAGAGATAATAAAATAACTAAATTCTAAATTTGGAAAACTTATAATATTTCTGAATTAGATAAGGACTCATATTTTCATCTTTCTTAACATTAAAAATTTCTAAATTTTAAGTTGGTCTCATTTACTGAATATTTTTTTCTAAATTGGACTACTATATTTCTAAATCTAAATTTTAATAACTCCTAAAGAAACTCATATACATATCATACATATTTAGTTTTGAAATTGAAGTGTCATTTGAGGACAAGTAACATTTTAAGTTTGGGGGATTTTGATACGCCTAAAATATATAGTGTTTTTAGACACATTTTTATACCTATTTTTTAGGTATTGCGCGTTAATGGAAAGTATTTTTGTGTTTTTCTTTCAGGTACAGGTAAAAAAGTGAAAAATGCTTAAAGGAGTGAAAAAGGATCAAATTCGGAGCAAATACGTGAAAAATGTGCAAAAGTGTTTTGGTGTCTAAGCGCCGATTAAACAGAGAAGGCCTCGTTTAAGTGCAGACGCCCCACGCTTAAGAGCCAATGACTGTTATTGGACGAGTAAATTTGATTTTTATGAATTTTGAAGAGGTTTTTGAGGCACCTATTGGCTTAATAGGTGGTTACAACGACCACCATGGATGAAAATTATTGCGAAAGGATGCATCCCTTGGGGAAATACATCAAATCAAGACACATTTTGAAGAGATACCAAGGCACCTTTTGGAGAATTATAAAAGAAGGAAGAATGGGACTTTGAAAGAGGTCCTAAAAGTACTGGAAAAGTTTTAAAAGCTCAAAAATTAAGGAGTTAGTTGGAGAGATTTTCAGGCACCATATTTTTATCCTTTTTTTATTTCTAGTTTTATATTGAGAGTGTTGTAAAAGAGAAGAGATTCAAAGAAACTTTAAGAGTTTGGTGGAGGACTTGAGATAAGTTATTATCTTTTGTTTTAGACTAGTTTTGGTTTTAATTGAAACTTGTTGTTGGTTTGACAATGATTTCTACTTTTAAACTAAAGTGTGATTTTGTTTTCTCCATTGATTCTGAATAGTTTTCTTTATCTTTCTTCTTAAAATGATAAGTAATTAAGTGTTGGATGGATGTTGTGGAGAGTATTGATCTTTAATGTTGGAAGAAGTTGTGATGATTTAAATCTATGTACTTCATTTACTTCTTGATTTGGTCAATCCAGATGTTAAAATTTATTGTGAGACCATGTAAGAACCGGGTTTGTATTGTCTCAGTCAACAATTGGAAAGAATCACATGAGGTTGTATGATGAGAATGTAATTCATATGATTGAGTGCAAATAAATAGAGAAATATTCATTGAAGGGTGTAGAGTTAGATGACTTTAAAGTGACAGGTTAAAGCCCCCAACTTGGTTTATTGTTTTATGTTCTAATACGAGAGGTTAGCTCCCAGGTGGAGGGAATTGAGGGAACTCTAGAGTGAGAGCTAGTATCTTCCCTGCCTAACAGGTCTTCAGAACTATTTAAACTTTAAATTAGCCAATGTTCTTTATAGCATATCTAGTAAGGGTAAAGAATATTATTGCTCCTATTTGGCACAACACAATATGTTTACTTCCACTACAAAATTTCTATACTTATTACTGATTCATGATAAGGAAAAAATTATTTTCATATTTAGTGTTTTTTTTTACAAAAACTTAAGCTATCTTTTTAAGTTGTATTGTTTTTGTCAAAATATAAAAATTACCAAAAATATTTAAACTTTCTTTACTGCGAAAACAACTTTAGTTTAAATAATTATCTTTTTAAAAATAAAATGTTTTCCAAAAAGTGCATATTGCATATCTTCTCTGTGGGTTCGATATCCAGGTTTTAATCAAAAAGTTCTATATTACTTGATAACGATACGTATACTTGCGCAGTATCCCAATATATATAAATTAAAAGTTAAATTCTTATTTTTTTTCATGATCAAGTTTTTGATTTTGTTGCAAAATAAGAAAATATAAGTGAAAAATATAATTAGAATTATTGTTATACTGTTGCATATAAGCAGCTATCGGGGATCACTCATTCATTCAATATTTAAATTTCTTATTACCTAAAAAATGAAAAATTTATGCTCATTGAAATCTTCTCATCGAGACTCAGAATTTAATTATAAATATGTCATATTTTAAAATTGTTTAACTCTTCAGAATTTACCACAAATTGTTATTGAAAATTCATATATTTGATGAGCTCATTTGAACTCAAATTTCTATCTCGCTTGGTAATTTTTATTAAATGACAATTTTTTATTTAATGATAAATTTATTAAAATAAAAATTCAGATAATTGCTTTAAATTGGATATATATTTTTTTAAGACAACAGGGCTCATTATTGAAAAAATAAATAAATAAAATTAAATAAAAATAAAAAGCACCAAAACTAAAACTAATGAAAGTAGCCCCGTGGGTGACATGCCCAAGTTCTCGAGGCCGTTCCTTTCAGCCCGGCAAAAGCTTGTGGTCCTCATTGTAACCACTTTTGCTTTGGTCAACATCAGCCGTCCGATCCTCTAACGATAATGTACTATAACCAACGGGCAAAATATAGCTTGTGTAATTTGATCTCGACCGTCCAATGAGAAAAATTATTATGTCTATCGTCCGATCTCCGTTATATCACGATCATCGCATGGACGTAGCTCGGCGTCCAGGCGACATAATCTCTTGTCCAATGATCTTTGAATTTTAATAATATAAATAAGTTATTGACAATATAATTAAATAAATAGGCATTTATAATTATAATCATGAATAAATGAAGTATTATGAATGTTTTATATTTTATTTTAGATGTGTCTAAGAATAATATTTTTTATAAGAATAAGTAATAGTTGTAATAAAAGTAGCATTATTTGGATAAAATACATCAAAGGATGCCCACATTAAAAAATTTGACCACCTAATTTTAAAAGACTTTATTTGAAGTAGCATCACAGTTCAACAACTTTCTCTTAGAAGTCATGTTCGTCAAATTAAAGGAGGCCAACTACGATCTGAAATGAAGTAAATTTAATGTTCTTGCGATGGAACTTTAGGAGACGTTCGTCTTCTGCTATTTTACCAATCAAAAATTTGTTCATGCGTCGATGTTTATTTCAACCAAACGAAACTTCACCACTTTTCAAATGAAGCCTAAATTTAGGTGAATTTTTTCCTAATCATTTGATTAATTTTATACACTTAGGTCCAGTCAAGTCTTCATTTAGAAAGCTGTGCAATCATGAGCCAAATAAAATATAATCAATACTAACATAGCATGATACTTATTATTTAATTCGGTGATGGATATACAAATCTATTAAAATTTAGAGAAATTTAAGCACATACCACATTTTACATATCTAATACGTAAAGTCTGATATTCACACTTGTTGAGAAATTTTAGATGAAGAAAAAACAAAAATCGACACAAATTCAGAAGAGCACACATATATTTAATGAGGTTCAGCAAAGATGCCTACCTCCTCGGGAGCATAGCGGCGAATTCACTATTTCAGAGGAGTCTAGTTACATGCCCATAGGGTTACACATCATATACATATATATAACCCACAGATAAAATTACTAACATGTCTTCGCTCTACCAAATCACTTATCTTCAAGAGACACACCTCTTCACTCCAAGAGACTCCAAAATTCTGGTGTATGAGCCATACCTAACAACGCTAATACAAGAAATGGTGAATTTCACATTTATGAGTTAGTAATCGAGTTAAAATTCATTTAGTGGTAAAATTTTGTGTTCAAATATAAATATGAAAATACAAGTGTTAGATATATAAATACATATAACAAATGTGGGATAAAGGGGTGATGGCTCAAGCTAGGCTTGATAAGTGGCTTGTGAACTGCATGATGAGCTAACAAGCCAAGCCCAATCTAGGCCCCACTAGGCC
>NEWO01000340.1:580516-590777 GCA_003013225.1 Phalaenopsis aphrodite | reverse complement strand
GTGTGCTGAATTCTCGTGCAACGCTAAGACGATAATCCATTACTCTACCGCCGCGAATTTTCTAGCACGCATCACACGTGAAAATGAAAACTTTTATATCATTATTTGATGCTATTGTAATTTTTATTATTGTGCTATAATGCTTAATGTGATGCCTTAAAATTAATGAATTGAAAAAATCGACTTCCTGACGTATTTTTTCATACTTTTGAAGTCGTTTCTATTATTTTGATAGAATTATTTTGAAAATGTAGTCATTCAACTAATTTACATCTATAAGAACATAATTACTTCTTTTGTCAAAAACAAATGCAATACAATATATTATCTAAACAGATTGATAGCTACATCGAGTACAGCTTTTTGATAGCAGATGTGAAACTACTTTCACAGGAAACAGCTTCACAACTACTTCAAAAAATAGTTGTCATCCTAAGCGTACTTTTAATGCCTTTCAATTATTTTGTTTAATGTAGATATGATCTAGTGGAGGTATTTAATTTTTTTTTAGAAAAAAATTATTACTTATTTTTTATCTAATAATAATAAGACACACTTTTACAATAATCAGATGAAGCTAGATAATAAAATATTATTGTACTATTATTATTATAAGTTAACAAATTTGCGACGATGGAGTGTAAGTTCTACAACTTAGTTTTGTATGAAGATTTTATACCAACATCATAATAATAACCCAAACAAAATAATCTATTAATTTGGTTGAGATCACAAAAGTAAACTCTACATTTTCAAATTTTTAAAAAAATGATATTACAAAGTTGATTACATAATATTAGTAGGAATTCCTTTGACTCTGGTGGAAGTGTTAGTGACAATAGTGGTTAGATAGTTGAATGATGATAGTTATACAACAATTTTTGGTAGAAATCAGTTAAATGAAGATAGTTAGTTGATATTAGTCGGACGACAATGTTAACATGCAATGGCTAGAAGAAAACAATCTGGTGTCGATGGGAAAACTATGATGATTATTATTATTGGTTGTTGTTGTTGTTCATCAAATAAAGTTTTAATACTTTTCTAAGCCATAAACTTCTCAATTTGACGTCCATATCTCATTTATGTTGAGTGGGGATCTTACTTATAATTATTTCAAGTGAAATTTTGATTTTGTTGGCTAAAATTTCCAAATACCACAAACACGCACACACATATACATACATAAATATATATACACACATACAAATATACGTATATAAACAAATATACATACATACGTCTCTTCATCTACAACTGTGTTGATACCAAAGAATAAGGAGAAATCATTCTAGAAGCATTTTAGGCCGATTTGTTTTAACTTCTATTATTTCCAAAGTCATAAGTAAAATATTGGTGAAGAAGATTCAACCACATCTTCCATTACTAATATCACCACAACAATATGCTTTTGTTAAAGGTAGGGAAATTACTGACAATATTTTATTGGCTTGGGAAATTATTGAGAACTTGGATTAAAAAATGTAGGAATGGCAATATAGTTGTTAAGCTAGATAAAAAAAAGGCATATGATACAATTAGTCGGGACTTCATTGATAATATACTTAAAGCCATAGGTTTTGAAAAATGTTTTGTATTCTTATCATAAGATGGTTAGAGTGCAACCACTATAGTATCTTTATTAATTTGGGTTTTTTTTGGCTTTTTTTCAGCTAAAATGGGCATTAAGCAGGGGGGTCTTCTTTCTCCCACCATTTTCATTATTACTTTTGATTATTTCTCAAGATTAGTGAATAAAATTCAGGTACTTCATCTAAGGGTCCCTTTCTCTCATAAATCTAAAGTAATGGTTAGCCACTTAGCTTATGCTGATGATCCCATTATTTTCTCTAATGCTAGCAGAAAGGCTGTGACATTACTCCATAACACTTTGGAGAAATTTTAAAACACCTCTAGCCTAGAATTGAATATGAAAAAATACAACATTTTTTTGGGGAAAGATGTGAAAAAGGAATTGGATCTTTGGATAGTAGGTTATACAGAGTGCCCTTTACAGAGATTCTCCTTAAATATCTAGGTGTTAGTATCTTAAGGGGAAGAAGGAGGCAATTTCAAATGGATGAGGAAGTGAAGAAAATAAATAATATAATTCTAGATTGGAGGAATACTTTAATATCTTTTGGTGATCAAATCACTTTGCTTAAAAGTGTTTTGAGTGCAATTCCCCTATATTTCCTTGTTGACCTCACTTTTGGTTGAGGTTTAGTTTTCCCTCTTTAGTAGCCTGAGGTCTATCTATAAGACTTTCCTATTGACCATTTCTAGAAAACTAGAAAAGGAACCCTCACCTTTAAAAAATCTAAACTCTTTTGTACTCAACTTGAAGTTTCATTTACTGGTCCTAACATCTGACACTTAGTAGGTGGGGCCACTATAGAGGAAGCTCAAGGGGAGTCCCCATAAGACTGTTTGACCTTAGGGTTGACCCTGGGTGTTGGTCTGGAGCTAGTTTACTCACTTACACTCACTTGCACCCACTTTCAATCACAACCCTAAAACCCATATTTGTTGACTTTGATCTCTTGATCTTTTAGGAAACTCAAGTAGATGGTCTCCTAGACCCACTTACCCTAGGCTAGGGTTTGGCTAAAACTAGTATATAGAGGATCCAAATGGGCATTTTATTGTTCCATAGCTCATATAAGGTGGTTGATACCCCAATTCAACCAAAATATCTAACTCGGTCTTTTGCCCCCAAATCCACCCAAATTACCTAAATACCCTTGAAACCCTAAATTTGACCAAAATTTCCAAATTCATCCAAAATAACCACACTTATTCAAAAATCATTTCAAACCATTTGAAACTACTCAAATTTCCCAAAACATCCCAAAAATTCCAAAATGACCAAAATACCCTCAAATTTGCCAAAATTACAAAAATACCCTTGGTAGCCCAAACTTTCCCAAAACCCTCAAAATCATTTCAAATGTCTTCAAAACCAATTTGGACCCTTTCATTGAACCCAATTTGGACAATTTGACCACTTTGACCAAAAGACCCCAAATTGTCTTTAAAGGCCAAATTTCTCTAAATTCACCTCAAATACCCATCAATTTGGCCCCAATCCTCTCCAATTTCAATTATAAACTCAAATTAATATTTTATATGATTAATTAAAACCAAATACAAGCCTAATTGACCCATTATTTGAGCTCAATTTTGATCCAAATTAAACCCCCAATTTTGACCCTATGGCTTAATCTCACCTAATTGAACCATATGATCCACTCAAATTCCCAAATTTGAATCTTAAATTATTCCTAAAAATCCTACACATTAAATTGGACCTTCAATTGGCCTTGGTCAAGCCTCAATTTCACTCAATTTCAACCCACATTCAAAATCCCCATATTTGCCCCAAATTGGCTATGTCTTCAAATTCCACCAAATTGAATGTGCCTATATTACTTGATAACAATACGTATACTTGCGTAGAATCCCTACAAATATAATTAAAATCTTACTTTGCTTGGGATCAAATTTTTTGTGTCATTAACAAAGATTAAAATCTTCAAGTAGTGGTGTCAACTTCATAAATCCTTACATATAAAAAAAACGGGATCATACGTACCCATAAATCTATCTTTCAGAGAAAGGGCTTTTAAAAGCTTTTCTCTCTTTCGAAACGAGATACCTCCGCCTCCCGGTAATGGCAGTGGAGGAGGCAATGATCGTCACTCCCTTCAGTTCCCTTATGCTATCTTCACCACCTGCAACAAGCAAGACTTGCTGCTCTTGGCAATCATGTTCACATTGTGCCTGGATGTCAGAGTTTCCTGACGATGGTTCCTCAATGCCATCAGACATGTCTACTATGTCGACCAGATTAGTTTCGAGCATCGACCATTCTCTTTATTCACAATCTTCCTCTTCTTTACAGGGGTCAAACCTCGGAAGCCTGCCTTGGCCAGAATTTTGGGATCCACGTTGATCAAGCTCGTACCATCAACCATGATGTACCTCGGCAATCTGGAAAAAACTGGCGACTAAGAACACAATGCAAAGCCTATGACTTTGTTTATAGAGCGTCGTAGGCAGAGAATCCAAAGGGAAGTAAATTGTTCATTCAATTCTTGATTTTGATGCCACTGATTGTTAAATAATTTTCTTGTCCTTATCATAGCTTTCACTATCAAGGAGTAAAAAAACTTGGGGAATTAATATATACACACCAATATTGTTGGCGCAAACCTTAATGCAATCAAACTGCTAAAGTTGATCACAAAACAATCGAGGCATTAAATTCAAGAGAGATGATCCAAACTGGTCAACTAAAATATCAACAAATTGATCAAGTTTACCCTTAGTGAATCTGGTCGGCATGCCTATTTACGGCTCAACAGTCCAAGCTATCTAACAGCCGGTCGAACACAACTGACCAACCAACTGCACGTACCTTGGCAGAAACAACATCTACTAGGCCCGTCGCTTTGGTCGACCAAACCAAAACACGTCAACCGATTGATTACTGTCATAGCTAAATTCAAATTGTAATAAAAATTTAGTATTAAATCAGCACATTAATTGCATTTAGTACGGTTTCCAAAATCACTCCCACCTTTCTGTAATTAAGGGCTATTTCCTCACTCTCTCCTTTCTGTATCTGTACAAGAAGACCTCCTATAAACAGAAGGTTCGACGATAAATAATTGTACCCCGGGTCTAGGGACTTTTTTCCCGGCCTCTCTACTAAGAATTTCCTAACACATCTCTTCTCTCTCTACTCTTCCTTCTCTCAGCTCAAACTCTCCATATGTGTATCTCCAAAGGACAATTCCAAATTCAACATGTCTATTATATACTTCTCAACAATTAATTACCCATGAAGGAAAAAACTACTATCTTAAAATAATAATGTGGTTTTCACATACACAGCATCAGAAATATTGTTTTACGAAATCAATATTTTCATTGTCTTATGATGGGAAATCTGACATGAGGCTTTCCTATCATATGCTGCCCGAGAAACCTCAGACAAGAGGGAGTCCAGCAGGCATTAGATGGTGGAGTTGTATGGGTTGAATGGAAATACTGATTTTGATAAGTAAATAATATTATTTCTGTAAAAATAATTTACTGATATTATTTACACTTTAATATTTACTAAAAATGGCAAAATGTTTTGTTAGCTCGTACGTACGAACAATAACAATCTTGCGATTAGATCTCATCATTGCATGTGGGCATAAAGCCACTTCACATGCCGGCCATGTACGATGTCCCAACACCACTTTGTGGACCCAAAATAACTAATATTCAACTATTAAGCTTAGTTTTGAGTTGGGCTTTCAAAATGGCTCGTTGTTCGCGAACAGCTCGTGATCGGCTCGTTAATTTCGTTCGATAAGTTAACGAGCCGAACACGAACAAAGATGTGTTAGTTCGTATTCGACTCATTTTGGCTCGAAATACTACTCATCAAGATTATATATATTAAGTAGTATTTTAAAAAAATCTAATTGACTACAAGGCTACAAAGATTTATAATCAATTAAAATATTGATTAAGAAAATAGAATAAAAATTATTAAATTAGATTCAAATGATTTTTTAATATAAATAATAATTTTTAAATCTTGCTCAAACCCTTATTGTCTTATGGCTACATGATTATGGTTGTTAAAAGGACTCTTTGTTTGTGAACAGCTTGTGTTAAGCCGAACACGAACTCACTTTTTGAGCTCGAAATGTAAACGACCCTCGCTCGTGTTAGGCTCGTTTACACCCCTAGTTTTGAGCTATAATAATTGCATTCTCATTATTTCATGAAATTTTTGGTAATGTTGACATATAAATGATGGAATGTAAAGATATAATTTCTGAAATTCGACATAGTTTTTTCCACTAAATCAATATGAAGAATTGATGTAAACTATTTAATATTAGAAAACATGTAGCCGCATCTTTCTTGTTTTGATAATTGCTTTTACAATGCATAATTTTAAAGAAAATGTTATCGGTAAGCCATGCGAAAATGTTAGCACCTACTTAAAAGTTTTTGGCATCATTCCTTAGGAGTTAGGAGATAAATAACATGTTGGAAGTATTTTTCTTGCTAGGCTTTCTAAACTTGATTGATTTTCATTATCTCAAGTGTCAATTTTGTCCATTAAGTCTTCATCTTTCTATGATTCAAGCCACCTCAAACAAATTCTAAGTATGACTTCATGTACAAATGCTCATCTAAAATAATGTATCTTGACACATTATATTAGAGTTCTTGTCACATTCTTATCGTTTGTAGCAAAACAAATAAATGGTAACTCGTATTTTTAGAGTGAGCCAATAGTTAGTCAAACATACTACATTTGCCTTTTCTTCTTTTCAATAGATCCATGACTTGATAATTTCTTGAGTAGAAATGATATATGAGTTTCAATGTCATGAAAGTGGGTTAATGAGTTTATTTTCTTCGCTCAAAATTTATGAAATGTTGAAACTTTGTACTTCCTTTGGCCTAGCTTACACTTTTATAATATGTTTTTGAATGACACAGTTGTGAACTTCATAGTTCTCCAATCACTAGTTCATCATACTTTGGGAATCATGAAAATCATAAATTTTCCTGTTTGTATTGTGACAATGAGACTCAACACTAAAAGTTATGCCTCGTACAAAATTATGTTATTTGTAGCTTTAAGTTGAGATTAAAAAAAACGGCTTGTACATAAATATCACACAAGTATTATGTATTTACATATTTAAATCCTAAAGTTTCATATTTACATGCATTATACTTGTATCTATAAAATTACAAAAAAAAATGTCACTATCATTGACATTTTAAAAGTGAAATAGACCAAAATATACAAAAAAAAAAACATTTTTATAACTATTAGGGCGATAGATTAAAGGTAACATTTTTAGGGTGATAGATTAAAGGTAGCATTTTCAAGTTGCTTAAAAAATATTTTTACTGATATTAGGGATGTTTTGTGGAAGTCCTTAATTTGATATCTTTTTAGTGTTAAACTAGGGTTGCACTATTGAAGTTCATAGTTTGTTAGAAGTATAATAGCGCATAAGAAAGACACTACTTAAGAAAATAGCTCTAGTAAAGTTTTGCTTTTCATATTCTTTTTGGCTCATGTCCATAAATTATGAAATAATTGAAGAGGAAAAATGAAAAGGATTTACATCAAGGAAATAATGTTGCCAACAAGCTTTACCCTCTTAATTATATATTTTCTTATTTTACTTGCTTATCATATCGAGTGATGTTCATATACATGCATGCATTTTCCTATTATTATTCTTTTTTATGACTAAATTTAGCAAATTGATAAATTAAGACAAAATTTTAGATAACGATAAATTTATAATTAAATTAGATTAAATAGTATTTAAAAAGTGAACAAAACATAATTATCGCCCTTTCAAATAACAATAATAATAACAACTACAATATGTATTTCTCGCACTAATTGAGATCACACTACATGAATACTTCTCTCCATTGTGTTCTATTGAGTTTCATATTTTTAGTCAATTCTAACAAATTAAGATCATTTTTTTATACAACATGCCCAAGTCATTTTAGGTCTAACTCTAACTTTTTTTAAGATAAGTCAAATATAAAATATCTACTCTACTAATTGGGTCATTAGATGGTCCACTCTTCTTAATATTGTTTGTCGCTGGATTCACTCCAACCCTTTCACAGATATATTCATTTTGCCTTTTGTATCTAAGTTTAAAGCCACTCATACACTTGAGCATTTTCTACTCAGTGACACTCAATTTAATTTTATGCTTCTCTTAATTTACATGCCATCAATTTACACCATAAAGCATTACAGGTCTCACCATTAATTAAGCGATATTTTTCTATCACGCAATAGAACTGATTGATTTCTCCACTTTAACCATCCAACTTGAATTCTAATGGTAACATCCTCATTATGTGAACATTAGTTTGAACAATGGACATGCTATACCTAAAATATTCACTCCTTTTAATGTCGTGATCACCCATTATTATAATTTTGCCACTAGATTTACTAGTACCAAAATTCATTCCATGTATTAAATTTTAGATCTACTAAAATGAAAGCTTTTAAACTATAGAGTTGACCTCCATAATTTAAGTTTCTCCTTAACTCTCACTCCAATCTTTCCACAAGATGGATATCACTAATGAAAAACATACAAAGGAACATCCAACTATAAATGTCCAATAAGAATATCAAAAACTAAATAAAAAAGATACGGGCTTAAAGTCGACCCCAAATTTTATTTAACTAAAATAGGAAAATACTTGGTTGATTCTTCTTGTGTTTGAAAACAAGTAAAACCTATAGTATACATATCTTTAATTACTTTAATGTAAGAAATATTAACTCATTTCTTTTCTAAAACTTTAAAAAGTAATTTTCTTAGAGCCTTATCATAAGTTTTTTTTTCCTAAATCAACAAAAGGCACATGTAGGTCGTCCTTAATCTCTCTGTAATTCTCTATAAAGCCTCTTAGGGTCTGTTTGGGGCAGCTGCAGCTTTTCGTATGCAGTTGTGCTGCCCCGGGATGTTGTTGTGGGGAAGCTACTGAGGGAAAGTTTGTTGTCTGTTTGTTGCAACTGTGTGAAAATAACTGTGAAGTTGTTGTTTTTGAAAAAATGATCATTAATGATCATTCTGCCCCTGATTAGTAAAGTTGTTTAAAACAAAATTGTGGCAGTCACATATATGATACTGCAGAAGCATAAATCCATTTCCAAACATAACAAAAATTCAGATACAAAATTCACTTAATAGTGAGTACCAAAAGTGTTAAGAAAAAACTATTATAGCCACGAGAACAAGTTAAAACTACTAAAAAAAATTAATAAAATATAGTTTTTTGCAGGCGCGAGGCCGATGCTATGCTTTGATGTGATTATGATTTATATATGTAAATATCAAAATTTAAGCATTAGGTATGTTAGGTACATAAGGAAATTGTGGTATGTATAAGAATTTCCCTATCAAATAATAATATCAAGACATTTTTGCTTGTTTAAGAATTATTAGTAAGAAAACACAGCCGGACATCTCCTTTCTTATCCCAATATGAAACTTTTTTCGTATATCTCTCTGTAAAACTAAAAAAAAAAAGCTGCAGCGCTTCTTTCTCAAGATTCGGTTCCTTCCCCCATACAAAATTTATTTGAAAAGCCCTAATCTGCTATAAACAAATTTCTGAAGCTTAAAATATCAAATCACCAAAAAAAAAAAAATGCTCTCTTTTAGGCATTTCTGCATAAGGTGTCCGTATGGAATAATTTTTTCTCTTTTAGGCATCGCGAACGGAGTCGGATTCAACACAAGATTTCAATACACAAGCGATTAAAGCTCTGTTAGGGCATCGCGAAGGGAGTTGGGACAGCGGCGCTTGAAGGTCGAGCAGCGGGGATTAGTGTAGAATCTATCCGTAAAAAGGCAACCACAAACGCTGGCCGCGGGGCACGACCGTGGCCGGCTTTTCAACAGACATCTTTTTTTAACAGACAGCGTACGTCTATCACAGCGCTGCGTTTGGACGTGGCAGCCGCGCTCCCAAACGCCTAACTTTGCAGCGGCTCCGGCACCCGACTCCGGGAAAAAATTAGCGTGTGATAGACGTACGCAGCGCTGTGTATGATATTGAGGTTATACCAATGGTACAAGGGGGTTATATCCGTGGTATAACCCCTTGTAACCTCCCAGTAACCTTTTGTAACTTACCTGTAACATATTAATAAATTCTTAATATATGATAACAAAAGAGCGAAACTTATTTTAGGTTACAGATAGGTTACAGGAGGTTACAAGAGGTTATATCGCAGATGCAATCCCCTTGTACCCTCGGCATAACCCCAATATCGTACGCAGCACTGCATACATCTATCGCACGCAAATTTTTTCCCCGCTCCGGACACCCTCCCAAACGACCCTTAATAAACATATAGCTTTCAGAGTAAATTTGTCCAACATAAATCCAAACTAATGTTTAAATATTTATGTATCATGTCATAATATATGTACAATTACTCTCTCTCTCTCATAACTTTAAATTATGATAAATTAATTTAATTTCACTATAATTTACATACTCTTGCCCATCTCTTTTATTCTTAAAAATAAATAGATTCTTTCTCACCTCAGCAGACATCTTTTTTTTAGTTTTTAAAAAAAAATTAAAAAATAGTAAGCAAAAAAATTTTGTTATAAGCTTTGTTATTATTTATAATATTAAGTTTAATAAAGTAGATCATATTTTAACA
>NEWO01000340.1:539864-558649 GCA_003013225.1 Phalaenopsis aphrodite | reverse complement strand
AATTTATGTTACTTTACTGTCGAGGCTATTATTAGTGTAGTCATGGAGTTCTATGCCAACTTTAGAGATACTTATGATGACTGCGTCTATGTTCGTGGAAAATGGTTGAATTCACCACAAGGAGAAGTAATGAATTTTATCAGTTGGAGTACGTATAGCTGTCACTTCAAAGCTTTCTCTACTAAAAATGAGGCCCTGGAGGATGTTATTTCATTTCTTACTTATGGGAAAGGAGCTTGGAAGTTGAAGAATAATGTTAAGGTAAACTTCCCTCTTTCTATGTTAAATGTAGTCTCTAAGGTATGACATTATTTTGTATAAGCCAGAATGATAAATATGTACCACCATAACGAAGTTACTAGAGATAGAGTCATCTTGAACTTATGTATTCAACAAATGAGTAGGATAGGTGTAGGCTATATTATTTATAGAAACCCTTGTTATATAGCTTCAGGTAAGATGACTGGTGGATTAGCACACTCTGCCCTAATTTTTACAGTATGTGAGCAGGCAGGAGTTGATTTTGGAATGGATGAGGAAAGGATTGAACCTCTAAATCCTATTGGGCCTGCAAATATTAATACTTATGAATCTCATTTTGGATGGAGATCTAGAAGCAAGAGTAGGGACATTCCTTCTAATTCTAGTACCCCTACTCTTCAGGGACTTATGGAGCAGATGATGATCCAACAGGGAGATATCTTAAGGATGGAAAGAAAGATGAAAAATATAGAGGCCAGAAATGCACATAATGGCAATTTGACGAAACATAAGTTTGAGTATGATGTTGCTTATGATGATGCGATGGTTAGATACATGAGGGGTGACCACTCAGTTCAGTTTCCTAGTCAACCTATCTTTATCTCGTATCAGCAGCAAAACTTTGATGTAGAAGAAGAAGATGATGATGATGACTGATGAGTTTAACTTAGTCATAGTTTGATCTTTTGTTTAGGTTATAGTTGGTTGTACTTTATTATTATTATTGTTTGTTTTTTAGAGTGCGAAACTTTGCTTTTAGAGGTTACAGTAGGTTGTAAAACTGTTTTTGCATTGAAATTTATTTTAGTAAAGTTGTTAGTTTTTAGTGCTTTATTGAATGTATTTGTAGTTAACTCTTTCTCAACAAATTTTTATATGTATTATGTGTTATTTAATGTTTTGAATCTTATAGCTTTTCATATTAGCACCTAAAATATTTCAGAGTTAAGTTTCAATATCAGAACCTTCAACAGGTAAGTTTTTTCTTTATGTATTAAATGTTTTTTTTCACCCTTTATTTTTAAGTTTTTCATGCTAAATCTTCTAAAAATTTAAGTTTGGGGGGAAAGAAAATTTCTTTTTTAAAGAAAGAAACTTAATTTTTTTTGTACTCAATTAGCTATATTTTCAAAATTTTTAATTAAACATGACACTTGGTATTAGAGGGTGACTTTCGATAATCATATATGTGTTTCTAAATATATAGTAAAATTAAATAAAAACTTTTAATAATAAAGGTTAATTTTAGAGATTAAGGTATTTGGTATGAAAGAATAAGACTATGTTTTTTCCATTGTAAGTAAAAGAATTTGTATTTTTGAAGTATTAAGAATCTTAGAGTTTCATGTAAGAAGAAAAGAATAAAACTTTATGAAAAATCTTCAAAGCTAATAAGAATTTATGAAGTGAAGGAATGTGAAAACTTTTTAACTTTAAGAGGAGGATAGTGAAGTTCAAAATCATTAAAAACTATCCATATATAGTAATCCTCACATTAAAAAAAAAGAAGGGAAAAAAAAGGTTGAAAATGATCCTAAAAGAAAAGAAAAAAAAAGGAAACAAAAAGGAAAAAGATATGAGGAGAAGCTTGAGGAGATTTCAAATCAGCAATTTAAGGAAGAAGGCTTGGTTACATTCTCTAAACTTGTAATTAAGTATTAGCACATTTACTAATAAAGTTCTCTTGAAGTTCTTTTTCATATGAATATTCTAAGTGGCTTTAATAAGACAATTTGTAATTTTTCTTGAAAAGAATAGAGAATCAGAAAACTTAGACTTGACTTCTAGATATTCTTACATAACTTGAGTTATTTTAAATTTTTCTTAAGTTATGTTATTATATTTTGTAGACCAAAATATGGAAATTTAAAAGTTAAAATTTTTTTATCATAAGTCATATTTTTATGTAGTAAAGGAGTTACTTGAGGCCAAGTAACATTTAAGTTTGGGGGATTTTGATTCACCAAAAATATATAAATTTTTTGACCTATATTTATACTCATTTTTTTGTGATATTGCACTTTAAAGAAATGTATTTTTTATATTCTATTGCATGTTGTTGATTTTTAGTACTTGAAGCAAAAAGGAAGCAAAATAGATAGAATTTGGAGTCAAAATGGGGTTTTAGGAGAAATGATTAGCACCGATGGCGCCAGACTGAGCGTCGACGGTGCCATTTGACATAATGCACCTAATTAATTAAAGGGCCACTGGCACCGACGGCGCCAGAATGAGCGTCAACGGCACTAATGTTGGTGCAAGGCCTATTTCTAGAAGATTTAATAAATTTGGACGCTTTTTGAAGATTTTTTGGATACACCTCTTGAAAAACCAACATTAGGCTATATCTAGAGTGAAAATTGATCAGAAAAAGCCCCCCTACCTTGTGTCCAATAGTCCTTTAGTTCCTTAGAGTGTTTAGTTAGTTCTTTGAGTTTTGTAGTGAGTGTAAGTGTGAATTCTTTTCTAAGAATTTTTGGAGAGGGAGAGAAGTCAGAGATTTCTTCTTCCTTACATCTTCTAAGAAAGAATCAAGAGTCTTGTAGAGAGAGAAAGAGTCCAAGATAGGTTACAAGGGATTTGCTTTGAGACAGAGTTTCAGATAAGTGTTGTTTGTTTATTATTGTTGTATGAACTTTCTTTTATATATGAAATTTATGTTTTTTCGTATCTTTCTCATGAAGTCTGAGTAGTTTTCTTTATATTTATCTCTACTCTGAGATATGGTGAAATGAAGAGATAATTTGGATGTGTCAATTTTAAAATTTAAAATAAATTGTGATGGTTTTTACACTCTGTTCTTAATTTACTTTTCGATATGGACAATTGAAATGTTAAAATCTGTTGTGAAACATATGATCCAAAAAATGAAATATGAGTTCTACAATAGAGCAAGAATCACATTTAATTTCATGGAGTAGTGTTTCGTTCATGGAGTTAAGTGCAAATAAATAGGGAAATATACATTGTTGGGCATAAAATTAGAGATTTTAGGGTGACAGACTAAAATTCCCAATTTGGTCCTAGTGTTTAAAAACTAAAGCGAGTGTTAGCCTTAAGGGGAAGAGAAGTGGGAGCTCTGGAGTGAGAGCAAGTATCCTCACAGCTTAACCATGGATTTAGGGACTAAACCTGAGATTAGCCAACAATTATCTATAACAATGAATAAGAGTAGAGAACTAAAATTATTCCTATTTGGCACAATATAGATTTTAAACAATTATCTCATCTCATTTAACCAAAACTCATTGTAGTGGGAAAGATGTTTCTTCATATTAGATAACTTCATCACATAAACATAGTTTGGTAGTTATTGTTTAACTTTGCATTACAGTTTTGCTAGTGGTTAGTAATTTAGTGCCGATGGTACCTTAAATATTCAAAATTAGTGACAGTATTTTTATTTTATTACTATGAGTTTCCTAGTTAATTTATCATTTTAAATTTAAACCTTCCTCCTGAGATCGATATTTGAGGCTTAAACTGAAACTCCTATATTACTTGATAATGATATGTATACTTGTGTAGAATCCCAACATAAATTGCTTAAATTTTTTATTCATAAAATAACGCATCAAGTTTTTGGCGTCGTTGCAAAGCGGAGTCAACTTTATAAATTTTGCACAACTACAATTGTCGGGGATCAACTCTTCTACATAAAACTAGTTTAGAAACATTTTGCATTTCTTTAAGTTTAGAAATATAATTTGTAAGTATTAGTTACTTCTTTATATACAAACAATTTCGACCTTAATTCCTAGATAATTTGTCTGCAGTTTATGTAGAATTTTACTTAGTCGATAAAAAGAGTTTTTTCTTCCTCGTGGGATCAATACTTGGGGATTAAAGAAAGTCCAATATTACTTGAAATGATACGTGCACTTGTGTAGTATCCCTAGTGTGTAAAATTAAATTGTGGAGAAAAATAATAATTATTTGTTAAATAGTACTCAGTCAAGAATTACGGGTGCAAGCACATACGGGCGGTGAGATTCAAGTTTTTGGTGTCATTGTCTAAGATTGGAATTGAAGTAATTTTACATTAAGCATGCACAAATTGTGTCGAGATCGCCCACACATCAATAAAATCCTATGTCTCCCAACCCAACATAGTTCAAGTTCTAAAGTTGGTTCCCTAACTATTTACTACGAGATCTACAGTGAGAAGAATGAAAATTACCCTAACATCCAGTCTGAACAGATAACCCATAAATACTACAAGAAGGTCTGTTTAATACATCCGGTGTAAGGTTGGGCCCTTCAAACGCAGCGATCTAATAAAGCAACTGTGACATGAGTGGCAAAAGACATTGGTTAGGTGATAGCATCTCAAACTCAATCCATCAGCTTTTTTAGTCCCATATAGTCTCTCGGCTATAGAACTTCTTCAAAAATTACCACACATTCTTAATTCAAAAAAAAATTGACTTGTAATTAGAGAAACGAGCAATTTTTGTTTTATTTTTATAATTTTCTTATTCTTTAGATAGTTTCCTTTTAAAGAGATATGAGAATCAGAGAATTAAAATATGTATAATAAAAATAATGTTAAGTTGAGCCTCTCAAAGGGACAACATGCAGTCAGGATGACCGACATTCAGGATTGACAACCGATAGCCTGGATGACTCGTTGTCAAAACTATTAGTGAGGATCATGTCACAAATGAGAAGAGAAGCAATAGGAGAAGAGCCGATGATCATATCTGTCCTGACTAGCTAAGGTTCGTCCAGGCCAGGACCCAATCAACTCAGCATGAACAACCAGTAGCCAGGAGGACCAATATTCTAGATGATTCGTAGCCATAATGACCAAAAGCCTAGATGACCCGTAGCTTGGATGACCAACAACTCAGACAATCAACAAACAAAAAAAGGTTTATCAATGAAACTTTAAGGAAAATATCTCATAACCCTCCTAATTCTTTCATTAAGTTTTTTTTTCATTAATGTGGATATAACAAGTTTGCCACAAACACTCAGGGAACTTGCCCATCACAAGAAAGTTTCTAAAAAGTGTGGTGGAAGTGGTCAAAATTTTTTGGACTCTACGCGAATATTCCACCCACAACACTCAAGCATTGATAAACACTTATCTCTTCTAGCTTGGTCCAAGTCAAGCTCTAAAGGTAGTATATTATCAATTAGTGAAATGATCTACAGTGAGCAGCGTGCAAATCAACCCAATAACAAGTTTGGATAGTCATCCCTGCAAAAGACTATGACAAGATCCACTTAATATGTCTGGCGTAAGTCGTGGCATATCCAAAACTACGACCTTATTGATCGACCTAGGTTACGTGATAGCATCTTAAACTCACTCCATCTTCTTTTTCAGGTCCATTCAGTCACTCAACTTTAGAACAACTTCCAAAATCACTGCTCATTCTTACGTAAATAAAATTTTGCCTTATATTTGGAGAGACTTGCAATTTTTGTTTCAGTTTTAATTCTCTTATTATTTTCACCGTTTTTTTTAAAGGGACAAGAGAATTATGAACTAAAAAATGTATAATAAAAATATGTCATACTCAATTTTTCAGAGAAACAACTCACAGTCAGGACGACCAGAAACCTTGATGACTAGTAACCTCAACAACCCATAGTCTGGATGGCCGCAACTTGGACGACCAGCAGCCCGAACGGCCTCAACATAGACTGCCCACAGCCTGGATGATCGACAGCCCAGAAGCCTTACAGTCTGGACAATCAGAAGACCTGCAGATACATCTAAAATATCATAAATACCCCTATAACACCCCTATCAAAATAGAGACAAACTTGTAACTTTAGATATTGTACACTTTTCCCTATAAATATGAGATCATTTTATGAATAAAATAGGTCCGAGAGGCCCAAAAAGACTTGAATTACCTCCATATTAATGTTTATTTACTATGCACTCTTCTCCCTATCTCTCTCTTTCTACATCTCTTTCTACATCTCTTTCTCTTGTCTTATACTCTATTTGTTAGGTATAGTTACGGATAACTCATGATTTAACAATAAGATATAAATAATTATCATTATATTTTAAAAACACTAAAAAATTTATATTGATATATATGGCTCGTAGATATCAAATTATGATTTTAAAATGTAGACACTTCTAAACAAATTAATATATTACAAGTAAATTCAATGATTTTTACTTGTAAAATGAAATTAGTAAAATTTCACTTTATTATAGCATTTATGTTATCCAATCATTTTTTTTTCTTGTAAATGATATAAATTATAAAAAATTAAAATGATCCACAGATAATTTCATCACCAACAATTGTTGATAAGCCATTGAATTTAAGTATTATTTAAAATGACAATTGAATAATAAAATTAGATTAAATGTTATCATTATAAAAAATTGATTAATATATTATATATAATGATGTAATTTTAAGTAGCGATGAGTCTAAAAATCATTATAAACTTTCTTTCTATATAATGCACTGATCCTAAATTGAACATAATGTTTTTAAAATTCATTTCAGTCAAAATTATACAAATATTTTATTATATATTATATAACTTATTGTTTTTTCTTAAGAAAATAAAATAATAATATTATATTTTGAACCAAAATTCCCACCAGCTCATCAATTTGTACATTTCGGCAGCAGTCAACATTCTTCACCTTCACTAATCTTCATGGTCTTCGTCCCGATTTCCACCCTCTGTCCCCATCCTCCCTGTGAATCTGCAACTCTCTCTCTCCCTTTTATAAAGCCACATTTCCATTCACCATCTTCGCCCCCTGTCCCAAAATCCAATCTTTTATCAGATCTACCTTTTCAAAAAAATGCCATCTTTCCTCTTCTCTCCATCGCCAACCACCGCCGCCCTCCTCCTCCTCCTCCTCCTCTTCTCCCTCTCCTTTCCCATCCCACTATCTTCACACCGCAATCTCCTTCACAGAAGAAACCTACATTCCTCCAACACCGAAGAAGATCCCAACGATTCTCCCATTCCCAAATCAAAACCCCCTCCCAAAAACAAACCCATATCACAACTCCCAGAAGCTAAGAACAAAACCAAACCCCTCAAATCCAACACAGCAAATTCCTCTTCTTCTTCTTCATCCATACTCACCAAAATTCTCTCCTCCGCCACCACCTCTCCCACCAAATCCAAGCTAAGCAAAACCGCCAATCAGCTTAATAAAACCATTAGCAACACAAAGAAAAACGCCACCAAATTCAATTCCACCAAAACAGGGCAAATCAATTACCTAAAACCACTTCCTTCCAAATCCCAATCCATTCCCAAACTGAAACCCCAAACTTCACCGGCCGACTTGCTGGACGACACCGACATCACCAACACCGGCTCCGACGACGACCTCATCTCCGACTTCCGCGATCTCCCCTCTCGCCTCCACTCCGCCATCCTCCCCGACCTCGAGAAGCTCTCGGCCACCTCGAAGCACTACCTCTCCAAAACCCACCGCGATATCGCCGCCGGCGTAAAACCCTTCGTCGGAAACCGATACGCCCCCTCGATCGCCTATGCGGCTTCCTCCACTGTCCTCCTCCTCCCCCTGTTTCTGCTCGCCGCCGTCTTCCGCCACCTCCTCCGCTCCGCCTCCCTCCACCGCTCTCTTCTCTTCGTTCAAGCATACCTCGCCATCTACTTCACCACGCTAGCGCTCACGGCCCTGGTGACTGGGCTCGAGCCCCTCTGGTTTTTCTACGCCGCGTCACCAAACGCTTACGCGTGGACGCAGGCGGTTCAGACTTTTGGCTATTTGGTGTACTTGGGCGCGCAGGTGATCGTGTTGATGGTCGGGTTCTCCGCCAATGAGGGGGAGCGATGGCCGGGGAAGCTGGTGGGGTTCGCTCAGGTGCTGCTGGGCTTGGCGGTGGGAATGCATTATTATGTTACGGTGTTTCACCGGGCGGTGGTGGGAGAAGCTCCTCGGGCGAACTGGAAGGTGCACGGGATTTACGCGGCGTGCTTCATTGTGATTTGCGGGTTGGGCCGGGCCGAGCGCCGGAAGAAGGTCTATTTTTATGGGGAGGGAGGGGTCGATAGCAAGCTAAGTTGAGGTTTGTTTTGTAATTTCGATTTTCTCTGTGGGGTTGGATGGGTAATTTGTTATATTTGCACAACTGGGGAGAAATCCCGTTGGATCTAGTGTAATTTTTTTGGGTAGGTTTTTGTTTATTGATTAAACTATCTTCTCTGGCCAAAAAGAAATGGTGGAGAGAGCATGGAAATGATGTTGGTATGTTTAATGGATGAAATATATATTTCTTAAAAGTTAAATTTTTCTTCTTGATTTTATTGTAATGTTCTCAATTTTATATGTTTTAGACTATTATATTCCTGCCAAGTCTTTTTTTCCGCTCAACTTTGAATCATTTTTTTGATAACGTGGTCTGATGTGCTTTGAACATTTTTTTGTCGATTTTAAGAATAATATCAAATTTTGAATAATAGTGCTAGTACTCTACTGAGTATGCTCAATGTATTAATATATGGAAATGAAAATGTAATCAACATGTATAGGTGTTGTGTGCCGGAAGATTTGGGACGATTGAGTAATAAATTAACATCTCAATGGTGCATGAAAATCTAACATATATATAGATAATAGAGAAGTAATATGAGGAGACACCACAATTTTTATGTGGAAAAACCTATATAGGATAAAAGCCACAAAATTTAGCATAATTGAAGTAATTCACTATATATTTGTGAATATGTATGTTTACTTTTCTCTAAATTAAAAAAAAAAGAAATTACAGAAGACGTTAATGACCTAGTTGTAATAGTCGTATATAATAGCGACGACCCCCCTCCCCTCTCTAGTTTCAGATCTTAATTAGTACGAGGCGAGCTACTTAGGTATTTTGCCCCCTCCCAAAAAATCAATTTACCCCCTTCTGCATTGCTTTGATTGCCCAATAAGGGCAAGATTCTACATGTTGTTCCCTTCCATTTTCTACTCTATAGCATACTGAGTTCGTCACTCCCTCAACTCTCTCTCAGATCAGAGCTTTCACTGCTCTTCTGCTCTCGGTCAGTGGCAAAGCTAGTAGGGAAGGCAACGATGAGATCGATGTAAAAAGAACTCCAAACCATATTTCTCATCATTTGATTCATCTCCTACTCGAAAACATTGAGGAAGGTAGCCCAAGTATACTTTGAAAGCTAATTTTTTGCTTAACGTTGTCATTTTAAGATATTATTGATATTTTACAAATAGATCTGGAAGTATTAAATGTTACTTTAAGAGGTTATATTTTGAAGCTAAGTTAGCTTGGAAGTTGATTGACTTTGGATTTTTTAATGGGTATTGAATATGACTGAATTTTGCAACCAACTCAAAACATTTCACCAATATGGAAGGCTTTGGATTTTCTAATGGGTATTGAACCAGACTGCAATTTACAAGCCATTGGATTTTCTAATGGGCATTAAATCTTGCTGAAATTTGCACGCCACTCAAAACTTTTCACTGATATGGAAGTCTTTTGATTTGTTGATGGGTATTGAACCTGATTGATATTTTGCAAGCCTCTCAAAACTTTTCACCAATATTAAATTCAAATTCAGATCAATAAAACTTTTTCATCCCAACTTATATTCATTCTTTTTCCTCTCATCCTAAATTTATTCTTAGCTTGGAAGTTAAATTGGTTTAAAGTTGTGCTAACTAGTCCTGATAAATTGCAAACTACTCTTAAGGGTTTGCTCCTACTGAAATTCTACTTAATCTAATTGGATTGTTGAGAATCAAGTTATAAAGTCACCTTCCCTTGCAATGATCTAAGAGAGGTGAAGAAAATGAAAAATGCAAATTGTGAATGAGACTAGTGACAAATAGGAGCAACTCTCTTTCTTACTCTCTCCCAAGTGGATAAAAAAGATTGATTAAACTGATTTTAGTTTCTTAAATCCAAATTTGATCTCATCAATGATTATTTTCCTAACATTTGCATCTCTCTACAAAGTACTTCACCATACCATATAGATCAATGTTAATAACCTAGTTGTTCTTACATAGCTCTCCCGAGTCATTATGGATCACAACGCATTTTAACTAATCACTTGACCAGATAAATGAAGTTTTGAAGATTACTCATCACATTATAGATTTAAAAATAATTATAAAAGCATTCTTTCATTCCTACAGTTTCTAGTTAATCACCAAAATAAAAAAGGTAAAAGGACTACTCAGAAAGCATTGAGAAATCACAATAAAGCATCTTTGAAAACAAGTTAATCCACTATAGAATTATGTTTACAGAAATACAATAACAAGAGTACACAATACTTCTACCTTTACGAACTGCTGAGAACGCTTCCCTAAGGATCTTCTAGTCCCTTTGCTGCTCTCCTCAAGTCTCTCCTCACTTTACAATTGAAATTCCCTCTAATTCCCCCACAAATGCTCTCCTACTCTATCCTACAACAAAACCTTTTATATCTCTTCTAAAAGGCTATCAACAATCTCCATTAAAGCTCCTCTCCATGGCTTAATAACTCCCCATATTGTGTAGAGGAACTGCTAAAAACTGCTCAGAGAGTGTCTGGCGCCTAGGTGTTAAGAGCATCTAAGCGCCCAAAAAACTGTGCCAAGGCGTTGGTTTAGTGGCACCTTAGTTCCCACTGAGCGCTAGCCTCTTGGTTTCCTAGGGTGTGACTGAAAAATCTGACACAAAGACACCAGTCACTTGGGTCCTTCCTAGCTCAAAGTCACCTCCACTTTGTTCCATTTTTTCTCCACTATCTCCACTTTTAAGACCTATTGTACCTGCAAGAAAAACATAAAAAAATATTTCTTTAAAGTGTAATTTCATCCATAAAACCATGCAAAATATAAAAAAAAATTAATCATTCTTTTCTACACATTAGTCCTGAGAAGGAAAAGCCTAAGCCACGTATTAAATCCCTTGAAACCTTACCAAAACATACACATGCTAGTCATGGTGCGATAGCTGGTATTGCCCACTAAGATATCCTCGTGTTCAATACTCGCTAATGCATCATGACCAACAGTGGGTCACTCAGCTAACGAGATGGCTTCATCATCGAGACAATCAGAAAATTCACATGCAGATGTAAAGTGATCTAGTGCATTGCGACCACTTTGTTAGAGTACGAATGATCACTAGGTAGAGAATATTTGTCACAAGTATACGGTGGAGTATACTATCGATGAATACATCGATAGTGCAAGGATGTACATGCAAGGCACATCACACAAATGATGTTGTGCTTGACTATCTATGGTATAGGATGTTGTAGGGGAGAATTGCACCTTGCTCTAATAGCAACTGACACACAGACAAATGACAGACACATACAAGGTATGATGCATCATGCAAGCAAGTAAGCATGCACCTTATGCAAGAGTACGTGGTCGATCGTGACAGTGTAGGGTATTGTCATGAGAAAAGACAAATCACACACTAAGCAGGTTCAGGGGCTGAGAAGCATGACTTGTGTCTTGTGATACAACGTGAAATACCTAGGACATTCCAAAGTGGTGTTATTGGGAAGTGAAGGAGTGCAATACTCATTAGAGAGAAGCACACGCCGGGTAGGCCTGGTGTGCAAGCCATCCTCACAGAGGACACATGAGTATTGACATGAGAGTGTAAGAACACAAGGTCGAATGCAAAATAGAAGCATGTAGCACATGAACATACAAGATGTTATGCAGATAAACATGCAAGGAGTAAGTTCAAACCCATGAGGAGTGGTGCACGATGACATATAAGAATGTCTAGAAAAATGGTTTGAAATATCATGCCCAAATAGGGCACGGATATCCACTATGAGCATATGGGGGCATATACACACTAGTGCACGATGGGGTGCATTTGTAGAGTGCTTATGCAAACAATATCTATATCACACAAAAATGTGTCATTCAAATGAAATAGGTCGATCGATGTGATGGAAGTGGTCTATCAAGCTGATCGGGTTGTTGACAACTGATCAGTTGGATTGACGAAAATGGTCAATCGAGTCCATCAGGCTAGCGACGACCGACCCATAAAACTGATAGAGATAGTCGATCTAAGCATTCAGGGTGGTGGTAGTTGATTGGTTGAACCGATGGAGAAAGTCGATTGAGACATTCTGGCCAATGGTGGCCAATGATCGAATCAATTAGGAAAGTTAACCAAAATGATCGATTCAACGACGATCAATCGATCGCTGGTGGCAGTCGATCGGTCAAACTGATAGAGAAAACCAATTGAGAAAATTGGGCCAATGGAGGCAGAACAATTGAATCGACACGGAAAGTCGATCAAAATAATCGGGCCTATGTCAAACAATCGATTGAATTGATGAGGAAAGTTGATCAAAATGATTTGGCTAGTGGCGACCTATCGATTGAGTCAGTTAAGAAAGTCAATCGAATTTATCAAGACGTTGGTGGCTGATCGATTGAATCAACGAGGAAAGACGATTGAAACAATCGAGCTAGTGGCAGTCGATCGATCGAGTCGATGAAGGAAGTAGTTTTAAACAATCAGGCCGTTGGCGGCTGATCCATCAAGTCGACAAAGATAGTCTATTGAAACTGGTGAGATGTGCGGTTGGTCGACGACACATGCAAAAAAAGGATATTTTTAATGCAATTTTAAATTGCATAAGGCATGTCACATGAATGGAAACATATGCATAAAATGAGACCCAATCGATTTTGATGACGAATTAGACTCACCCTAACGACCTTACGGGATCCATATGAAGGAATGGTAGTGAATTCATCGATTGATTACCGTGTGAAGCGCCAATTGACCGTCGTCATTTGCCGGCACATCGTGAAGGATTTTCAAAAGGGGAAAACTTTTCGTGGCCCAAAGAAAGACAAAATTCATGAGAATTTTTGTTCTCAAAATCTCAAATGGATTTCGTTCTTCCCATCTGAAGGAAAAAATTGTCATCTCAAATGCGTTATTGTCAGAATCTTGAATTAGGGGGTTTGGGAGCTAAAATTAGATATGTTTTGCTCTTCAATTGGCAGAGGATTGCTAAAGTTCCTAACCTATGGGCTTTGTCCAGCGCGGGTGGGCTAAACCTAAGGCGGGCGTGGGAGCTCCCTGAAGTTTCAACTGGCGCGCTTAGATTTTTGTCCCCCCATGTTGACCCAACGCGGGTCCGACATGAGTGTTCCAGAACAAGTGCGAGCATGGGCGTAACTCGTAGTTGTCATAGACTCGTCAGGTTCTGTATCCCCTAACGTAGTGCAGGCGTGCTAGGATGCTAACGCAAGTGCGCTCGATCTTATATAGGTATGAACATGCCAGAACTTTAACGCAGGTGCACCAGATCAAAAATTTACATGTTGTATATGCAATGCTCTTTTGGGCACTCGATTGAATTTTTATGAGCAGTGGGGTACTCCGGAAGAGTGGAATATCATCCTGTAAACTCGTCATCTAAATATTGTGCCAATAGTAAGTTGTGAGTCATGTAAGTCATAGTTGGTCACATACGTCATAGTAATGAGCTGCAATAATTTTCGTAGGACACAAGTGTCGGTGTTGATAGTTATATGAGTTATGAGCCACATAGGCCGTAGTTGGTCACATAGGTCGTAAGGTGAGCTGGAATAATGCTCATAGGCCACACGATCCATAATTGAGAGCTACGTGATCTATGAGTCACGTAGATCATAGTTTGTCTTATAGGTTGCGGTGGTGAGTTGCAATAAAGTCTATAGACCATAGATGTAAGAGTTAGGAGCTGCAATTATATTCGTATACCACATAGGTTAGAGTTGAGAACTGCATGAGCTGTGAGCCACATAGACCAAGTTGGTCAAATAAGCCCTTGTAGTGAGCTACAATAACGTCACAAAGACTGGAGTAGGGAATCGTAGGCCACAAAGGCCAAAGTCGTAAGCTACATGAGCTGTGAGATATGTAGGTCGCAGTTGGTCACATATGTTATAATAATGTGTTACAAAAATATTTGTAGACCACAAGAGCCGGATTTTGGAGCTGTGAGGAGAGAACTTCAGAAGAACAAAAATGTTATCATATTCGAAGTACGGGGGACATAAACCATTGCCATAGGAATTTATCAACAGACCTTTAATACGAGAATATTTGTTACTCCTTATTGGGTTTATGTTGTTATGATGGATTCAAGGTGTATCATTACACTGTCTTTGAAGTATGTTGTTACATCATCTTCGGGTACGTCGTTACATCGCAACATACATCATGACTTTGAAAAGAACTTTGTTGCAACGAGCCTTGTCACTCAACAAGGTCTACCAAAGCCGCCGAGCAAGGCGCGAATGAAGGTGGTTGACGAGAGATGACTAATGACGACTAGATACTACGAGATCAAGAAGTGTTTGTTGGGTCTTCAGTCGAGAGCAACACCCAAACTCGACTCTTTCTTCTCTTCATTCAATTCTAGGCTAGGCCTTCCCCATTTCATGATGAGAGTAATGCGCTATTTATAGATCACGCCCTCTGTAAAAAAGACTGAAATTTGGATCACTCCATCAGACGACCCATAGTGATTTCTTTGATCATATAAAATTTTGTGGACATTTGAGTCATTTAATGATATCAGAATTGAGTGATCTTTGACTCATTGGATTCGTCTCTTCGATATACTCGATTTAAGTACAAACTCATCAGATTTGGAATCCAGTGACCCTTCAATTGACCACCCAAATATTCCAAAAGTTGGTGTTACAACAAAGGCTAACAACTTATCAAGTTAGTAAAATTCAAGGTTGGATCAATATTAAAGACATGGATGTCAACAATATAATTGTTTAAGTGATGTTAATTTGGAAATAAATAGTGGTCGGTTGTGAAACTAACATAGGCTGACACAAAGTCCTTTGCCATCATCAATTCTCCATCAATAAATTATATTAAACATGAAACCTAGCAACTTGTTGGATGTTAAAGGCTAACAAAATAACATATTACATAACCAAGCCACTTCTAATCAATATGAGATTTAGTAAATATTGCAGCTCCTTTATAACATACAATTTTCCAATTTTATCAAGCATCATGAATTCAATTACCTTGCTTCGGTTCTGTTCAAATACTTAACAAATAAGTGGCATTTTGATTAATCACTAATGCATGGCTTACCTTTTAATTAAAATTGATTAATTGATCTAGTTTAATCTAAACACTCATTAAATATTAACATAATCAACACTTTAAATATTAAAAATTACTCTAAGAAATATTTAAAAAAATTCAAATTAACTATTTTTCCATTCGGGAAATAACATTCCTTACTTGCATAGTTGGGAAAAAAAATATTACATCAGGACTCTGCATGTAGAGTTACGTGCGGAGACCAATGAAATCACGTCATATGGAAATATTCCCGGTAACACAGGTAGCACAGGGGAATATTCCCCCTGTGTTATTCAGGTGTTATTTATGTTATTCATGTATTATTATGTTATGGAAATATTCTTAGTGTTATAAT
This sequence comes from Phalaenopsis aphrodite, assembly GCA_003013225.1. Lineage (NCBI taxonomy): Eukaryota > Viridiplantae > Streptophyta > Magnoliopsida > Asparagales > Orchidaceae > Phalaenopsis > Phalaenopsis aphrodite. The sequence continues at coordinate 542,950 of NEWO01000340.1, read as the reverse complement.
AACACAATAACACTTAAATATTACACAATAACACCTGAATAACACGGGAGAAATATTCCTCTGTATTACCGAGCCGATTTTTTTCTCTTTCACGTATGTGACGTTATTTCATTGGACTCCGTACGCAGCTCTACATATGATGTAATATTCTTTCCATAGTTGGACACTTCATTGTGCTAAAAAAGCGAACTAAAAATAAAATAATTCACTCCCTAAAAATTTAATTGCATTAATGAATTAAAAAAACAACAAAAAAAAGTAATTATCACTAACTTGATTTTCTTAATAGCCTTTATGAAAGATAATTACAACAATTAATTAAACAAAATTATAAGCCTAGGAAGTTTAAGAAAGAGGAAGGAAGAGGAGCGCTGACAATAATACAAAACAGTTATTGTGCAATAATAAGTAGGCCCCAACATATTAACATATTAACCCCACTTTAAGTTGCGGTAATCAAGATTTTAAAAAATTGGATTGGTGCGATCAGTTTGTCCACTAGCTGGTTCTAGTGACACTTTTGGTTCGGCTAAAACCCGTATCTCACGTGGACTTGTTAAAAAAAATGATCGAACCGTCGGTTCAATGATAGAAACGAAGAGCCGAGACCTGTTTCATATTAATTTTTTGTCTCTTGCACCCACTGTCGTTCAAAAAAATATTGCATTCGAAATCTGGACAACTGACGTGATCTACCTGAGATAGTTTTTATTTTCTCGTTCGTTCTTTTCGGTGAGTTATGTTCGTTGTCCAAACACAACTTTACGTATAAATGAGGTCGGTCCGTCTGTCATATAGTAGTTTTTGGTGCTACACTTTGTCTAGCTCTAGCTAAGCCTATAAAGCTATAATATATTAAATTATTTATATGATAAAACTTGTAAGAGTAAGATATGGTCAATGCCGGAAGATACACATATTAAATTAGTCCTAATTAATAAGAATAATAAATTATTCCACATTAAATTTTATTATATATAATAATTATTATTTTTATTATTTATATAAAATATTAAATTATTCCAAACAATTAAATAATAATAAAGTATAAAATATATAAAAATTTTACTCATATTAAAATAATTTGAAATTTATTTACTTTTAAATAACTATCTTTCTTTTTATAAAAATAATTTGCTCAGCCGAAGAGAAATTAATTTTAATATCTAACACCTAATCTTTCATATTTATAAACATAACACTCGAATATATTATATCACCTTCAAAATATATCATTATTCAAATAAGTTTGATTAAATTTGACAAAATTAATTGAACAAATAAATTTACTATTTTATATTATTTTTGTAATAAAATTTTTAAAGCATGAATTATATAACTATTACATAACTTATGTTATTTTTAAATAAACTTATGATTTATTATGTCATCCAATTGAATCCCGATTCAGCCCCTCTTCAACCTCTGAATCTTTAGCATTTTTCTTAATCGGTTCAATGTCCGGTTCAACTTGCAAAGCCTCAAGCGTAACTAGGGGTGTAAACGAGCCGAACACGAGTGAGCCTAAGCTCAGTTTGTGTTCGGCTCGTTTATATTTCGAGCTCAGAAAGTGCACGAGCCGTTCACGAACAAAGAGTCGTTTTAACAATCCTAATCACATATTTATAAGATGTTAAGGATTGTGACAAGATTTAAAACATCATTTGAATCCAATTTAATAATTTTTATTCTATTTGCTTCATTAATATTTTTAATTGATTATAAATCTTTGTAGCCTTGCAGTCAATTAAATTTTTGAAAAATACTACTCATCAAATATATATATATATATATATAATTGATTAGTAGTATTTCGAGCCAAAATGAGCCGAAAAAGAACGAACAAATATTTGTTCGTGTTCGGCTCATTAACTTAGCGAACGAGCCGAACACGAGCTGTTCGCGAACAAGGAGCCATTTTGATAGCCCTAAGCATAACGTCTTAACTTATTCTATTTTAAAATTTTCATAATTATTTTTATAAAATCTAGGTTTATCACAATTCCCCCTTTCCTTCCATCAAAATAGTTAATTTCTGAAAACTCGGAGGTAGGTAGCATTTACAAATCCAAAAAAAATCAAGCAATGGCCCAGCACCAAGCATCGGGCTGGGGCAATAGAAAGCTTCCACGCACTCTTCACTGGGATGCGATTTAAATCCTAAGACTGTTGTCGTCCTCCGGGATAAACCTGCGCTTTCCAAAGCACACTTAGATCTACCCGGCAAGCCGCCGGGACGAATCGGCACTCGATTTCATACAGAACTCATGGCTGCACTTCTTGGGAGCTGCGGAGTCTTTTCCAGCATACGCATGTCAAAACCTCAAGACCACTTCAAAAGGCAGAATGCGTTCAACAGCAAGCGTTTCTGCAGCTTTGCCGCCGCCACCCCTGCATCCGTCTCTGTTGAGGTTACGGAACTTGTAAGTTCTAGTAGGTAGTCGCTTTTCAAATTTAAGTAATGAAAAGGGTGGAATCTGGAGTTAGTTTGGCTTGTTTTTTCATTTAATTTTGGAATTAATTAGTGTTGTGATGCCCACGTTGTAGCTGAAGGACGGGGAACACGGTTGTAGATCCATGAAGTGTGATGTGATGGGTTGCTTAGTTAGGGATGATTTATTGTGGGAGCTCATTGTTTTTAATGCTATGTTCTGATAAAGATAGAGCGTGCAGTGTTGGATGTTAAGGAGGGTTTGATGGGACACTCTCTTTCGTGCTGTGGCATGTAAAGCAAAATTTAGAGGTGGGAGGCGATTTTGTGGATGCCCATAAAGGTGAAGATGAGGGGCTACATCACAGATTTCAATTAAAGTAGTAAGTTTCGAAGTGCTACATTTTTTATAACAACATTTCCTTGAAAAAATACTGATCCAATGTTGAATTCTGGTTAATGCGGGAATGGGTTGCATTGATGAGAAATTCCTCGCAGGCCATGCTTCATAATGTTGTTGAGGGATGAAAGTACATAAACAGCTTTAGAGCTCATTAATCATGCCAACTTATTTACTGATCTGAGAAGGTTAGATGATACATAAACTAGAGAATTAGAGTAGAGGAAAGTAGGAACTTCTTTCCATTCACATTCC
>NEWO01000340.1:526608-539664 GCA_003013225.1 Phalaenopsis aphrodite | reverse complement strand
TCCAACCATATACATTGTAGGGGTTATATATAGAGTAAGATTGAAGCATCTAGAATAGCAGAGTACTCATAACAGAGAATCGTTCGGTTAGGATATTAGTGCTATGGTTTCTTGGGGACCACTTGTAGTATTGATAGGTCTAATACCCTTCTGCCAACTGATGGTTCTTGGTAGGACTGTTAGCTTGGTTTGAATTTCGCGAAATTGACTTTTCAGAAGGGCTTTGGTAAGTATATTTGCTGGTTGGTGTCCAGATTGAATGTGTTCCAGTTGGATGTGGTTTAATTTAATGTGATCCTGGAGAAAGTGGTGGCCAATCTTGATTTGTTTCGTTCGCGCGTGAAATATAGGATTCTTTGCAAGCGAGATAGCGGAGAGATTGTCAAAATAGAGATGTGTTGGTTGAGTTACCGGAATGCCAAATTCCTTAATGCGACGCCGAAGCCATATAATATTCGTGGTTGCCATTGCCCAAACTCGATACTCGTTTACCGTGGAGGATTGGGAAATTGTGTCTTTACCTGCCAAGATATAAGGTTATTCCCAAGATAGGAACACGTACCCATGGTAAAATTTACGATCAGGCGATCGCTGCCCAATCAACATTTGCAAATGATGTAAGTAGAAGGGATCCTGTTGTAATTCACATCTCGAAATTGCTAGTGCCTTGTAAATAGCTCAACAGATGAATGATCTGATTATAGTTTTTATTGGAAGGCGAGTGCATGTGTTGGCAAAGATGATTTACAACATAAGCAATGTCTGGACGTGTGACGCGATGTATTGGCGAGTCCCTGTTAGTTTTCGGTACAGTTGAGGGTTATGGAACTCTATACTTGATTTGGCATCAGCAGAAGTGCGAATTGGCATTGGGGTCGCCAGCGGTTTGTTGTTTCGTATACCTGCTTTCTCAAGTAGTTGAACTATGCATCTCTTTTGGCTGAGAAAGTAGGTGTTGGTAGATTTGTGTACTTCGATGCCAAGAAAAAAACTAGCTTATCCCAGTTGTTTGAGAGAAAATTGTGCAGCCATAGCTTCGGTAAGTTGAGAAATAAAGTTGGGATTATTACCTGCAATTAGAATTTCATCGACGTACATGATAACAAATACCGAGACATTGTGCTGGTTGTAGATGAAAAGCGATAGGTCCGCTTTGCTGACTTGAGAACCCCTTGATGTAAAGAGCGTTGAGAAGGTTATAAACCATTGGCGGGGTCCTGTTTTAGCCCATATTTAGATTTTTAAGGAGACATACATGCTTAGGGAATTGCTTATCGTGAAAACCAGGAAACTGTTTCATGTAAACTTTCTCATTAAGAGTACCATGAAAAAATGCATTGGATATGCCAAATTGTAGTATATCCCATTTGTGGTGGAGAGCCACCGTGAAAAGTATACGAATAGTGGGTAGTTTCGCCACTAGGCTAAATGTTTCACGGTAGTGGATACCATACTCTTGCTTATTTCCTTGAGCGACAAGTCTCGCCTTGTACCTTGTGATCATGCCTTAGGTATTGAGTTTGGTGGTGTATGTCCATCTTGAGCCAAGAATAGTAGTATTTGGTGGTGGAGGAACAAGCACCGAAGTTTGTTGTTGCGGTAGTGCATCAATTTCATCTTGCATAGCCTGTTGCCAATGTGGGTACTTGAAAGCTTGCTTGTAAGAGGTGGGGATCTAGAGGAGGGGTGGTTTGATGAAGGAGATTGAGTTTGTTAGTTGTTTTGAGGTTTCCCATTTTAGAACGGGTAACCATGGGGACAAAATAGCTGTTGGAGAGGAGAGTGGTGGTATAGATGTTGAGGTTGCAGGATGCGTGGTATGTGGAGAAGTATTAGGCATTTTTAGGTGGGATTGGTTTGGGACATGTACAAATTCAAGAGGATTGTTGGATGGGGATGAGTATGTTGTGGGTGTGAGTAGTAGAGATAAGATAGGAGACCGTGAAGGCTGTTGGATATGAATTGGATTGTTGATGGCTGATTTGAATGGGAAGGTATGTTCATTAAAGTCTGCATGCCATGGTACAGTGATTGTATTAGTGAGTGGATTAAAACATTTATAGCCTGTGTTGAAGAGAGTAACCGAGAAAGATGCAGTGATCAATCACGGTTCAAATGAGTTTTATGTTACAATAGTTCTATTTATTTATTCTTTTTTAGCTTTTATTTAAATGCAAAAGTATATTTTTTTAATGTTAAGTGCAAGGAAAATGAATAAATTATGATATATATACATGCATATGAGAGTCACCCCATAATAGTACTGACATATGAATGCAATATACCGGTGCACGAAATGAAAATGAAAATAGTTTGCCTTTTATCGTGGGTTGGAAATGATAGATATAGTGTGTTAGATTTTACTGTTCTCTCAATTTTGAATATTTAAAATAATGTACAAACTGGTTGTAACTTTAACTTTTATAAATAGAATGACTTTTTTGTGATTTGGATTTTTGTTTTTGTTGAGAAATGAAACTGTTAGATAGATTTTCTTTGTTCAACTGTAAGTTCCCGCATTGATATTTCCAAGCTCCAGAGCCAAGTCGTGACAGACTGGTGGAGGCATAAGAGTAATGTATGCTGGACTCAGCTTGTTCTACTCAATATGTTCAGATTTAGAGATGTTTTTCACATATGAACTAATTTTTAGTAGTTTCATGCACATAGGAAATAGATCTATATTTAAGGTTCAAGGTTCTGGTCCTGTGAAGTTGAGGACACATGGCAATGTGATCATTTTGTTAGCAAAGTCAGGTGTATATTAGATTTGAGAAATAATCTAATATCTTTAAATGCTATCAATATTGCAGGATCTAAGCTCTTAGGTGATGCTAATGCCTTTAAGGTTTGTATGGGTGTTTTGATTGCCTTGATGACATACATAATTGGTGGACTCAATATGTTGCAAATTGTAAAATTGCGTGATGATGTGTCTAATTTAACCCTTTTGTGAAACTTCATATTTTGAGGAAGCAAATGAGAGTTAAATTATAAGATGCAGGTGTGCAAAATGCGACACAAATTGAGGGGAATATTTATGTAGACAATCAGACAGCTCATGTTTTTATTGCTTATAACAACAACTACAAGCCTTTATCCCACTAAGTGGGGTCGGCTACATGAATCTTTTTTCTCCATTGAGTCCTGCTGAGAGTCATATTTTCATTTAATTCTTGTTTGTGTTGTATAATATATTTGATTCCATGTTAACCATCACAAAATTTAGAGTGAAGAGAAAATCACTTTGGTGTTAAAAATATCTAGTGGTAGGCGTATGTCCAATATTGATAAATTTACCTTGGTGTGCTGGGCAGGCTCATGCGGATGCTTAGCTAAGACTCTAGAAACTAAGTGAAATTACATTGTGTTTGGTCCCCCTTTGGTGGTTTGTTTTGATCTAGCTTTGGCTTTCTGGCTGTTGCTGTTATAGTTGATTCATTTCCTTTATATTTGTTAAAACTTCAGTTTTCCTTGACAAGAGTTTGCTAAAGGTTCTACCAATGCCTTTACTTTTGTATTTATGACTGATATGCTCTCTTACATATGTTTTTAATGATTCTTTTTCTATTGAATAACCAAATTATTTTACTTGGTCTTGACTCTTGACTTTTCTTATGAGTTGTGATTAAATCTATTCATCATGCTCAATGTTTTTGGTTTGTCCCATCTTTTGGATTTGAGGTGTGACATGTTTTTTGTGTCATCAACCTTAAACAAATGGTAGATCACATTTGTTGCACCGTCTCTCTTTCATTTTAAGGGCCTAGACTATTCCATCTGTTCAACTTTTAGTGCTTTGGTCTTAGACTTTATAACTGTTTTTATTGTTAATCTCATTTCAGAATTCTACCGTGGAAAAAATTGGCAAGGGTTCTGAATATAGTGATACTTTATATAAGCTTGCATGCCCAATTTGTTACAAGCCGTTTATTAGTAGAGGCGACCCGCGACTGACTTTGTAAGTAATCAAGTTTGTGCTCAAGCGGAGTTACCATGAACTTCTAGATGCACAACTTTTAAATTTTGTGTTTATAATGTATGTTTGAAGAAAAGTGTCAAAATAGTCAATTTTCCCTTGACTTTTTGCTGGGAGTTAAAAAAGTGTCAATTTAGTTTCCGGACTCTTTTAATATTGGGCTGAAATAGTCTCCACGGAGGACCTTGTCAACCCAAATTTAAAGTTTCTATAGACCAATTTGCGTAAGGACTATTTCAGCCCCAATTTAAAGAGTCTAAAGACTATTTAACATTTTTATAAATTAGGACAAAATGGTCTCATGTAAATAGTCAGGGGATCATTTTGACACTTTACTCAGTTTATAAGTTTGCAGTCTTGGATGCTGAATTATTTTGTTTGTATTGCAGTTCCTCTACTTTTGGATCTGGAGCTGAATGTTGTACATGCAAGAAGTTTTATCCCCACAACGGAACATATTTTGATCTCACGATAGCGAGTGGATTGGGGGAATATAATGAAAGCATGCCTGCTACAGCAGAAATGTTCAGGTGATAGAATTACCATGATGGTTATTATATGCTTGGTAATAGTGATTAGTGAAATGAGAAATGCCTGAACCTACCTATAAGGTAGCATTGCACCGCACAAGCGCTCTAGCTAGACTATTGGGCTTGAAGTGCTTCATATCGTAGACTTGCGTCTAGATAAATTCATTCCAGCTTTATCACTCTCTACTTGTACGCATATATTTCTATTTAAATTCCTTTCGTCCCTATCAGGAGATATGATATGGAACTGCTGAATGAAAATTTGAAGTCTTTGTCCTTGGAGACGGACAGTCTTCTATTTGAAAGTTTTTTTTAGTTATACTTTGTTATTCTAATTAAAATATTTTTTTGCAGTAGATGATATCTGTATTAGAGTTTTTAACTTCTCAACTCATTGATGCCTTTCAGATAGCTGTGCTGCCCAAACAGTAATATGAAATATGCGCTTCAATGATTTTTATGTTTTGGTCTTGCTTTTGTAGTTTGATATAACAAACAGCAAGCTGTGAGGCTGACATACAAAAGTGTTAGAAAATAATTTAAAATCATTTTTTTTTCAATGTGCTATGATAATTGATTCAACAAAAAGACGAGCTCTTTAGACGCTTGATATTGAGGAGTTTAGTCTTTGGAATTGTGCTGGATATATTATGGTTAACTATTGTTCCTCATTGTTCCCCATGCATACGGTTTGTTTTAGAGCACTGCCTTCATAATTAAAAAAAATTTTTTTTTTAATGATGTTGACTATGTGGACCAGCCTGCATATCCAAACCTCATTTACTTGATTGAAAACATGTCCCATTTCATTTCCTCGATTTCTTTCCAATCCTCCATAGACGAACCTTCTTACTGCCCTAACCTATTGTTTTACTTCTGAACCTATTTCACACTCTTTATCTAATCTCTTTGTCCAATTAAATATTAATCTTTTGACTTTCTCCGTCTATCTTTCTGTTTAAAATGTATTAGTTTATCCTATTCTTGTGGATTGTAATCAAAAGAGATTTAAAGTGTAGTGATAGTAAGATGGTAATGCAACACCTGGAATACAATGAATATTGTTCACACTTGTCATTGCGGTTGCACTATTTCCATATCATTTCGTTTCTTATATGAAGTGTTTCTTATAATAGAAATTATTGCTAAACCACACCCTCCCTCGTTTCATTTCATTGATGACGGGATTATATAGAGTCTTTATCACATTTACAAATAAATCCGTTTACTTCATCTTTTTATAAATAAGATCCTACATTAGATACAAATCTCAACCCCTCTCAAGATGGGCAAAAGATATTTACTAAACCCATCTTGTCACATAACCTAGAGAAATCTAATGAGCTAAGTCCTTTGGTGAGGCAGTCGACCACTTGCTCTCCAGTGGCTACAATGCTTAGCTTCAGTAGTCCGTTATTCATCTTTTCCTTGATGAAGAACCTATCAATCTCCACATGTTTGGTTCTATCATGTTGCATCGGGTTGTTGGCGATGCTGATCGTTGACTTGTTGTCGCACCACATCATCTTTTGAGCTTCTTGGTCCACCTTGAGCTCTACCAATAAGGCTCTCAGCCACATCATCTTGGCAACTCCTAATGCCAGGGCCCTGTATTCTGCCTCTGTTGTTGATCTTGCTACAACTGATTGTTTTTTTGCTCTTCCACGAGACTAAGTTGCCACCTACAAACATGTAGTATCTTGATATGTATCGCTATCGTTAGCACAACTTGCCCAGTCAGAATCATAGAAGCTCTTAATATTTGCATGCCCATTCTTTCTGAATATCAACACTTTCCCTAGTGTACTCTTCAAATGTCTTAGAATCCAATACACTGCATCCATTTGACCCTTCCTTGGATCGTGCATGTAACGGCTCACCACAATTTCTTTAAAGAAATGTCAGGCCGAGTGTGACAAATGAATCAGGTGACCAACCAGCCCCTGGTACCTCTCACGATTAACCGATTCACTTGCCGTTGTACTGAGCTTGACCTTGTGATCAATTGGTGAGACTGCAGGTTTGCACCCCTACATACATGTCTCCGTGAGAAGATTCAGTACATACTTTCTCTAGGATATGAGCATCCCCTCAGGCCCACGGGTCACATCAATCTCAAGAAAGTATCTGAGCGGTCCCAGATCATTTACCTCAAATTGCTTCCCCAATCTTCCCTTCAGTTGAACAATCTCTATCTCATCATCACTAGTGATACTTATGTCATCCACATACGCAAGTATGGTAGTGTGAGCTTCATGCTGTCGAAATAACACAATGTGGTCTGCATTGATCTTTTGATATGCAATGCCAACCATCTTCATTCTAAACTTGTCAAATCAGGCTTGAGGAGACTGCTTCAAGCCATACGGTGACTTCCCGAGCCTACACACCTTGCCCACTGTCTGTGAAGTAATAAATTCTGGTGGTATCTGCATATATACTTTCTCCAGTAGCTCCCTATGAAGAAAAACATTCTTCACTTCCAGTTGGTAGAGTCTCCATCTACCATTCACTGTCAGAGAAACCATTGTCCTCTCCGTGCTCATCTTTGATACTGGTAAGGTTTCATCGAAGTCAATGTCATGCTTATAGCTATACCTTTTTGCCATTAGTCGTGTTTTATATCTTCTCACTTCCCTTTTTAGAGTTTGTTTTACCGTGAATATCCACTTGCATCCAACTGTCTTCTTCCCTGCTGATAGTGGTACGATCTTCCATGTTTGTTTTTTATTAAGAGCTCCAAGCTCTTCATGCATCGCTGCTTTCTACTTAGTATCCTCTTTAGCAACCTTCCAACACTTGAGTATAAAGACAGAGTCCAATGATGCAATGAATGCTATATACAAAGCTGAGATGTTAGAATAAAAAATAAAGTTCACAATTTCAATTTCTCACCCAAAATGATCAGGAGGATGTCTCGCAGTGGTGCGGGAGGTCCTACTTAACGTTCAGGGGTAGGACTGAACGGAGGAGGAATAATATCACCTGAGAGTTATGAATCAAATTCTGATGGTATAGGTATCGTAAGAGTTGGGCAAGACCGAGATAACGGACTTTTGGCACTGTAGGTTTTGTTTTCTCAGTTTGTTTCTTCATTAATGTATATAACATTAACTCACCTTCAACCTGAATCCCACAACCTTTGGGGTCAGTCTCCTCGATTTTTGTCTCATCAGTTGATTAATCCCACATCAGTGGATATGACATTACTCTCACTAGCACCACTCCATCGCCACTGCTACTCACTCCCTCTTGACTCATATCTTCAATGTCTATTGAGTATCGAAGGGTGAATTCACTGCAAAGTGTAGTATGGTTTAAACTATTTGAATGACATATTTATACTCACAAACAGTTTCTTCTCAATCGGGCTCCAGCAGACATAACTTTTTTGAGTAACAGAATAACCTACGAACACACATTTCACAGCTCTTGATTTAACTTCCCTACAGATGGCATGTTGTCATTTACAAAATATGTACATCCAAATACCTTAAATGGATGAATCTCACTTTTTTATTTTTTTCAACAACTGACAAGTAGATTTCCACTCCAGCACTCTTTAGGGCATCATGTTAATCAATTTAGCAGTGGTCAACACTGTTTTTCCTCATAAGTGTCGTGGGACATTCATTGTCATCATGTTTCAGGCTAACTCTAGAAGATGTTGATTCTTTCTCTCTGTTACTCCATTCTATGCTAATGTATATGGGTATGTTGTTTGATGTTATATCCCTTGAGCTGACAAACAGTCCCTAAATGTTTTGTTGATATATTCTGTTTCATTATCAGATCTCAGTGTTTTCACAACTGTACCATATTGGGTCTAGATTGTCTTGTGGAAATCTTTAAAGCAAGCAACCACCTCATTCTTCTATTTCATCAAACATATACAGGTAATACGAGAAAAGTAATCAATAAACGTAATAAAATAGCAATATTCATTTATGGAACTAGTAGGACAGGGTCCCCATACATTTGAATGTATCAAATCAAACACATCAGAGCTCACATTCCCAGAACTGACATAAGAGCTCCTAGTGAGCTTTTAAACTCACAAATATGACATACCAGTTTCTCCTTATTTGCCTTTTCATAATAGATAGATATAACCGACTTAGTAAATTAAGACTGGAATGTCCCATACATTTGTGATGTAGCAGTAAGACATCCTTGACTTTCCTCCCATAATCTCCTACTACAGCACTTTTCATCATGGATGCTAGAGCTTGAGTCCATCATCTTTCGGTCCAAGTATCAGGGTCCATTATGTCACTATCCAGTCCCAAGTGTCCGACTCGTCTTTTTCTCTAAGAAGATCACTTAAAGAATATCGAAAGAAATAATGCATTTTAGTTGGAGAATAATAATACTAATGGATAAAAGATTTATTGAAAAAAATGGAGCATGTAAAATATTGGACAGCTATATGATTGATACATCTCACTGTACTCTTACTAACTACAAGCTGCATTGTGCCATTAGCTCCTGTATATTCTCTGGTACTGTTAGATGAATGCCTGTCATGTGATTAGAAGCACCAGAATATGATTCATTTTGATGATCCTATGATGGAAATAGAGGTAAGAGCAAGTGTGTCACCAGCATCTTTGCTGAAGCGAGCATAAGTGGTAATGTTACCCATTAATGTCGATGGATTGAAAAATCCTCAACTCCATCTCCTGTTACTTTCTACTTCCTCTTCAACAGCTCCAGACACTCGTAATCTTCACTAGTAAAGATCACAGCTGTCTCTCCTTCATCCTCTACTATCATCAGATTTGCCCGGTAGCCCCCTCTTCCACCTTTCCAACCCCCATGACCATGGCCACGACTTCCACCTTGTTCACGTCCACCTGTCTCTCTCTTTTTTTGAGGCTTAGGACAAACCATACTCAGATGACCAACTTCATCACAGTTGTAGCATTTGCGAGACTTCCTTTAGGCGCCTAGCATACCCGAGCTCGCAGCAGCCAATGTTGATCATGCACCCGAAAAATCACTCACCTAAGAGTGTACCTTCATGCGACTCTCCTGCTTCGAAGCATGTGTTGAAGTCGCGGTTCCTGTCGAGGCACTAGGTTTCTGTATGAGCCCAACCAAGACCTTTAGAATTTAGGGAATCATCTTTCCTAGAAGTTCCAATGCCATACCTCAAGTAATATCTCCGTCTACAGACATTTTCAATCACAAGGATCAAGTCTAGATCAAGTAATATCTCCGTCTCTAGACACTTTGCGTTAGCCCTTATGAAGCCGCAACTCTCCTCCCTCTTATGTAGTTACCAAAATTTTTGAGAAATTTGATAAAAATTTCGGTAATTGAAATATAACCCAATTTTTAAATCCCTCAAATTTTAATTAAAATAATTTTATAAAATTCTATACGAAAAATTGATCAATTTGATATATAATGTTATATATAAATTATGAACGAATTGAAAGATTTAAAAATTAGAAGTTATAAGTTAATTAGATTTATTAAATCTAATTATTTCCTAAACTTCCATACCCTTACTGTAGCCACCGACTTAAACCACGCAATATTAAGAGTCTGTTCAGGGCAGCTGTGGCTTATCAGCTTCTTAGTTGCAGCTTAGCTGCCTTAGAAAGCTGCTACGGGAAAACTGCTGGTGGGAAGCTGACTCACTGTTTATTTCAGCTGATTGAAAACAACTGCGTGAAAGTTATTTCTAGACACATGATCATTCTATTTCTGTTTAGTAATATTGTGTATAACAAAATTGTCATAGAGATATATTTCATATTTCAGAAGGATAAATTCATTTCAAAACAATACAAAAATTTAGATACACATCACTTAACAGTTAGTACCAAGAGTGCAAAAAAAGTAAAAAATTATTAAAATTACAATTAATATAATGATCATATTGTTCTTAACATACAAACAATGTATGTCCTGTTCAACATTGGCCTCCACTGATTGCATCCATTTAAGATCACAGTCGGCAGTTGAATTCGCTGAACTGTCTGTCCGCCAAAAGAAGTCACACTGCTTTGCGATGATCTACTGGCAGTTGTAGAACTCTCCCGTAGCTGTGCTCGACGTAACATCGTAGAGAAGGCTATAGTCCGCAGTGTCAGAGCACTCGTTAAGTCTCTAAAATCTTGGAGTTCATCTTTCCTGAATGATTAAAAAAACAATTTATTAGTCATAACAGAAGTTGAAATTGCTAAAAGAAGTAATTAATTATAATTTTTTGTAGGTGTGAGATCTCAGAGAACTCAGCGTACCAACCAACGAATCAGCCACTATAAAAAATACGATAGACCTCGTAAAAAAAAAAGAATTCTTGGTTGCCTTTAATCAACGTGAAACTAACCTCCTGTGCATCACATGTGCATATTACTAAAAAAGACCATCCTAAAGAACCCTCATAAATTGGTGCACCGAAAAGAAGAGAAGAATTTGGTTGTCTTCATTAGGATTTCACATGTAACACTAACCAACAACGATCAACAAGACATCCAGAAGAACCCATAAATGTCAAAAGTCTTATCATTGACCTCTCAAACCCACAAAAGAGAACAAATTAAATGCAAATGAGAAAAAAATTACACTTACAAATAGTATAAAAATATCAAACCATAAATATAAAATGTAAAGTACAAACTACTTTATATAAAATAAATATAATATTGAAAGTTCAGCACATAGTACTGAATAAATTACAAATACTTCTATCAGCCACATACTTACGCATCCATTATTTGTTCCTTAACTCCGTCATTTCACTTGCTCCTCCTTCTCTAGTACAGATAGTGGAAAGATCATTCTCAACTCGTGACAAGGAATGCCCAAGGTGATACTCAAATGCCACGGGCGGTACATGCTTCTGATCCTCGTTAGCACTATGAATGTCAATGTTACTGCGGTATGAATGCCAACGAATATTATTGTTTAGGGTCATCGTGACAATCACAATCTGCTCGTGCTTGGGGAACGAGGAAGATGACATATTGCGGAGTATAACCCATTTCTTCTTCCAAACTCTAATTGTCCTCTCGATAATACCACGTAAGGAGTGTCTTTCATTAAACATCTTTTTGTCGCGTCTTTCATTAAATATCTTTCTATCGCGTGTTACATTGCTGGCACGCTCTAAATCAGATATTGATATCTCGTATCCAAATAGGATTTGAGATACTCTCGTTGTAATGGATATCTAGCATCAACCAAGTAATATTTACTTAAAAATGTACTGAATAATTAGTATGAAGATTAAAGTGAAACACAAGAGTATTTGGGGGTTGAGCGTATCTTCAAGAGGGTGTGAGAAGTTGTAGTGGGGATTTCGCGTTGCAGTTTTGAAAATTCTACTGTCGTAAGCACTACCCTCTCAACCGGGCATGACAAAAGTAATACACATGTTAAAGTCGCAAACAACTATGACATTCTACGTAGGGGCGCCGCAACGCTCGATAAATGTAATTTTCCCATTGTTTGAAACCCGTGCATCAAAGTGGGTTCCATCTATTGCTCCAATACAATCTTACTCGAAGGTGAACAAGTTTTAAAAGAACGACATACAATGTTACTCGAAGGTATACAAGTTTTGTTGTAGGTATGATGAATTATGATCATTAAAGCAAAAAGAAACAAAAACGTTGCAATTTGGAGCAAAAATGAGCAAGAAATGAGATTTTGCCCTGTCACTTTTCGATAAGTCTTTCGATGCTTAATCTCTTTTACACTTCTTGTATATTTTTTAATGAGATTACACTTTAAAGGAAGGTTATTTTTATGCTTATTTTGTAGGGCTATTTGTTAAGAACGCAACGCAACTGAAATGGGGCGAAACAGAGCTAAAACGGAGCGAAACGGTGGAGCAGCGCAGTCTGCCCGCCGACGGCGCCAAAACGGCGCCGACGGCGAGATTTACCCGAGAAGACCGAAAAACGACAGAAAAACTCGCCGACAGCACCCTCGAGCCCGCCGACGGCGTCCGAGACGGTTATGGGCTGAAATTCAATGTATTTGGACGCTTTTTGCAAGGGTGCTTGTGGCAACTCTTCATATTTCGTCCCTACACTTTAAAAGAATGAATTTAGGTTAGAAAAAGAGGGATTTTTATGAGAGGAATGTTAGGAAAAGTGTGGAGAAAGTTTAGGTTTCTTAGAATAGGAGTAGAAATGTAGATTTCTACCCCTTTGGAGAGATTGGAGAGGGGATTTCGAGAGAATTTGTAAGGAGATGTTCTAGCATTGCATGGATCAGCGGGAGACTTTGTGGGAGAGATATTCGTCTTTCTTTTAAGGGAAAAAGTTAAGTATTGTGTTCTTCATTATCTTATGGTTTTGTAAACACTTATCTAGTGGATTTGTTTTGGTTAAATGAAGTTTTCGTTGTGTTTTCTTCATGCTTTGTGATGGGCTTCTCTTACTCTCTTCTTGTTTGGAAATAATGACATGAGAATATTATGTCGTTGTTTTCATTTTACTTTTCTTTTGTAATGAATAGAATTCATGTTTAGGATTTTGTGATGCATGTTAGAAGTGGATTTAATTATCAATGTGATGGTTTTTA
>NEWO01000340.1:476119-509773 GCA_003013225.1 Phalaenopsis aphrodite | reverse complement strand
ATAAAGATACAGATAGATTGTATGAGATGACCCAAGCTTGACACCCTACCCTCACGGTAAACATCACATGCAAATGGTTCAAAAAAAAAAAAAAATACAGAAAAATACATGAGAACCCAAAAAACCAAAAGTGTCAAAACACATAGTATCAGGTAGCTAGAGAGCGACCCAATTTTGCTCTGTCTCTGCTTCTAGTTCTAGGAAATGAACCAGCTAACAAATTGGTAAGATGAGTGTCATTGTCAGTAGTAACCAATGTATCATCTAATAAGTTCTTGAGCTCGAGTTGGCCTTCATTCTTCTTCTTGCTCCTGGAATAGACCTGTCATTTCTCATTCGAAGACTGACTCACCTGATCTGTGGATTGGTCTAAGGTGTGCTAGAATGTGTAGATTGTTGAACTTTGAAAGCAACTACTTTTATCAGTTGATCTTTTATTGGAGCAAAAGAGCACTCTCATATGCCTTGACATGTAATTGCAGTGTTGGAATAGTGTCTAAAAGCAGGAGCATCCAGGGGTAGAACAACTTGGGTATGATATTCTTCATCAGGAAAAGCGTCAGTTAGATGAGCTGAGATATATGCGGTGTTGGAAAGAAGGTCGAGTTGCACCTTCTCAGCAGGGATGGTAGGTGGCATGACGTTCACTCCCAATTCAGTATGAATAGATTTTTAAACAGGTTGCTGATCTTTAGCAATATCCGGTCTTAGATGGGGATGCAAGCGATAGCAAATAGTAAAATTGTGGTCAAACATAATACATTGAGAGCAATAAGGAGGGTGTGTTTCTATTTCAATCTTTTGCAAATACCCGTTGTGAGTGGTTCCAATCCAAACTTCATCTGAAACTGGTTGTGTGATATCTCTATCAGCTAACACACAAGCCACAGATGGTCTGGTGACAGCAAACGTAAGACAATCAACCTTGAGAGACTTATCGTAAGCAATTCTTAAGGAGTAGAGAATTTTTAAGTTGAACATGTGTAGTTTTAACCCCGAAAACTTTATCCAAACAGGAATGATAGGGGACTTCGCTTTTATATCAAAATCGACAGTTCACTTCAGGATTTTCATAAAACGGTTGTCAATATTGATTACTTTACTAAAAAAATTCAAGTAATTCGTTTCGTGACAATTGAATAAGTATATGTCGACCATCAAGTAAGTCAATATTCCAACTACCCAATAGCTTCATNGAAAGAAAGATACAGATAGATTGTATGAGATAACCCAAGCTTGACACCCTACCCTCACGGTAAACACCACATGCAAATGGTTTCAAAAAAGAAAATACAGAGAAATACATGAGAATCCAAAAAACCAAAAGTGTCAAAACACATAGTATCAGGTAGCTAGAGAGCGACCCAATTTTGCTCTGTCTCTGCCTCTAGTTCTAGGAAATGAGCCAGCTAACAAATTGGTAAGATGAATGTCATTGTCAGTAGTAACCAATGTATCATCTAATAAATTCTTGAGCTCGAGTCGGCCTTCATTCTTCTTCTTGCTTCTGGAATAGACCTGTCATTCCTCATTCGAAGACTGACTCACCTGATCAGTGGATTGGTCTAAGGTGTGCTGGAATGTGTAGGTTTTTTAACATTGAAAGCAACTACTTGTATTAGTTGATCTTTTATTGGAGCAAAAGATCACTCTCATATGTCTTGACATGTAATTGCAGTGTTGGAATAGTGTTCAAAAGCAGGAGCATCCAGGGGTAGAACAGCTTGGGTATGATATTCTTCATCAGGAAAAGCGTCAGTCAGATGAGCAAAGATATATGCGGTGTTGGAAAGAGGGTCGAGTTGCACCTTCTCAGCAGGGATGGTAGGTGGCATGACGTCCACCCCCAATTCAGTATGAATAGATTTTTAAACAGGTTGCTGATCTTTAGCAATATCCGGTCTTAGATGAGGATGCAAGCGATAGCAAATAGTAGAACTGTGGCCGAACATACTACATTGAGAGCAATAAGGAGGGTGTGGTTCTATTTCAATTTTTTGTCAATACCCGTTGTGAGTGGTTCCAATCCAAACCTCATCCGGAACTGGTTGCGTGATATCTCTCTCAGCTAACACACAAGCCACAGAGGGTCTGGTGACAGCAAACGTAGAACTATCAACCTTGAGAGGCTTACCGTAAGCAGTTGTTAAGGAGTAGAGAATTTTTAAGTTGAACAGGTGTAGTTTTAACCCCGAAAACTTTATCCAAACAGGAATGATAGGGGACTCCGCTTTTATATCAAAATCGACAGTCCACTTCAGGATTTTCATAAAACGGTTGTCAATATTGATTACCTTACGAGAAAAAATACGAGTAATCCGTTTCGTGACAATTGAATAAGTATATGTCGACCGTCAAGTAAGTCAATATTTCAACTACCAAATAGCTTCATAACATCAAAATCTTTCCGAATGATCTCAAATTTTTGGTGACCATAAAAGAATTTTCCCACTAGAGCAAAACATCAAGAAGACGCAAGAGTACATGTTTCAACCTCAAAGAGAAAAAGAGNATTCGTTTCGTGACAATTGAATAAGTATATGTCGACCATCAAGTAAGTCAATATTCCAACTACCCAATAGCTTCATAGCATCAAAATCTTTTCGAATGATCTCAAATTTTGGGTTACCATAAAAGAATTTTCCAACTAGAGCAAAACACCAAGAGACGCAAGAGTACATGTTTCAACCTCAAAGAGAAAAAGAGCAGGTTTCTTATTTTTTTTACAAGTTTTTTTAGTGAAAGTGTGATCACCACCGCCTACAAGAGCCTCGTGGAAGCATTGTGGAACATTGCAGGACTTACCGATACCAAAATCAAGCTCTGAACCTAAAAGAGGGGCACGAGTAGGATTAGGAAAGTCGTCGGTAAGGGTAGTGAGATAGGAACGGAGCGTCGAGGTGATCTCACTTAGTAGGGTTGGCTACATGAATCATTTTTCTCCATTTTGTCTAATAGAGTGTCATATTTTCGTTTAATTCTAGTAGGTTAAGATCATGTTTATACGATATGCCTAAGTCTTTTTAGGTCCACCTCTGCTTTTCATAACATAAGCCTAATCTAAAACATCTACTCTCCTAACCTGATCATTAGAGGTCGATGTTTAATGTGACAAAACCATTTAAGACGACTCTCTCTAATCTTATCTACCACTGGAACTACATCAACCCTAACATGGATATATTCATTTTGCATTTTTGTCTCTAAGTATCAAGCCACTTATCCACTTAAGCATTCTAATGTCAGCACATTTAACTTTGTTTTATGCTTCTCTTTTAAAGGCTAACATTCTGCGTCATAAAGCATTGCAGGTCTCACCACCATCTTATAAAATTTTTCTTTCAATCTAAGCGGTACTTTTCTATCATGCAGTAGACCCGATGCATTCCTCCACTTCAACCAACCAACTTGAATTCTACTAATAACATCCTCATCTATATCACCATCACTTTGAACAATAGACCGGAGATATCTAAAACATTCATACCTTTTAATGATTTGATCACCCATAGCTATAACTCTGCCATTAAAGCCACTACTACTAAAAGTAGATTTCATTTATTCAATTTTAGTTCTACTCAAACGAAGACCTTTAAACTCTAATATAGACCTCCATAATTCAAGTTTTTTCTCAACTCTTTTTCTAGTCTTATCCACAAGAAGGATATCATCAGTGAAAAGCATAAATCAAGGTACATCCTCTTGTAAATGTCCAGTAAAAGCATCCATAACTAGAGCAAAAAGATATGGGCTTAAAGCCGATCCCTAATGTAATTTAACTGTGATAGAAAAATACTTGGTCAATCTTCCTTCTGTTCGAGCACAAGTAGCAACTCTAGTACACATGTTTTATGACTTGAATATAAGTCATATGAACAGCTTTCTTCTTTAGAACCTTCCAAAGGACTTCTCTGGGAACCTTATTATAAGTTTTTTTTTAAAATCAATAAAAATCATATGTAGATCCTCCTTATTCTCTCCGTACTTCTCCATCAAACCTCCCAATAAATGTATAGCTTCCATTATAGACCTACCCGATATAAATCCAAACTGATTATAAGAAATCTTTGTGTCACGTCTTAACCTATGTTCAATTACCCTTTTTCGTAATTTTAAAGTATGACACATCAACTTAATTCCTTTATAATTTGCACATTCTTGTACATCCCTTTCATTCTTAAAAATGGAGACCAAAATACTCTTTTTCTATTCAGGCATCTTTTTAGTTTTGAAAATAATATTAAAGAGTTTAGTCAACCAAAAAAACTCTCAAGTCTCCTAAATATTTCCACACTTAAATTGAGATATCATTATGTTCTGATGATTTGTCACCCTTGGTTTTCCTTAAAGTCTTCTCAACTTCTTTTTTACTAATGTGGTGAAAATAAAATGTTTTATTTTTGTTAATGATATTGAGATCACTAAGGTCAGTCGTATTTTCAGAAACTAAATTGAAAAGTTTCTCAAAATAGCTCACTCACCCACGTTGCATAACTTTCTCTAAGAAAAATATTTTTAAATTAAATCTTTATTTTTCTTTTCTCTTTGTTTGACCAGTTTATATATGTATATATATTTTCACCATTTTTAATATCCAATCTATTGTAAGGATAACTAAAAACAGAATTTTTAGCGTCACAAATTTTTTTTCTTCGACTCTTTACGGGCCTCCATATATTTTTTTCTAGTTCTCTATGCTTTTATATTTAACGAATTTTTATAGCAACTTATATTTTATCTTTTCTTACATATTGTTATTTCACCTCCAACTATTTTTATTTATAAGAAAATTTTTTTTTGACTTTCCAAATATAACTTTTGCCTCTTATTTAATATTACTTATTACTTTATCCCACATAGAATTTGTTTCTTCATTAATATCCAAAATTTTAAACTCTTGAAGTTTACTCATAAAAGTAATTTTATCTGTTTTTTAGGTGCGCTATCTAATTCTACAATAATTTTTTCTTTTTTTTTTTATCTTATAACTCTTCATCTTAAAGTTCAAAATTAATAATTGACGTTGAGTACTTAAAGTTTTACTTGGAATGACCTTACCATCTTTACATTTTGGATAATCTCTTTTTCTCATAAAAAAATAATTAACTTATGTTTTATTAAATCCATTCTTATGAGTAATAATTTACTTTTCTCTTTTTCTAAATAAAGTTTAACAATAACAAAACATACACTAAAGCAAATTCTAATATTGTTTTATATTCTTCATTAATCACTCCAAAACTATAGCCATCATGAATATTTCTAAAATTTTTACCACTCTACCAACATGTACATTTAAATTTTCTCCAATAAAAATTTTTTGTTCAAAGGGTATCATTTGTATTAATTATTCTATTTTATTCCAAAATTTTTCTTTTGAAATTATATGTAAACTTTCTTGAGGAGCATAACCTCTTATAACATTAAATATCTTGGTATCAACAACATAGGAATCCATTCAAATAGGGAAGAATAGAAAATTAAGAAATATAATAAAAGAAACACCATTAGTGGAATTTATTCACGGAGAAGGAAATGTATTCCTTCATAATGCGGATTTGCACTTTCCTACACTCCCCTTCAAGTTGGGTTGTGTATAGTATACATTCAAGCTTGGATTTCAATTCATCATGACTCAGCCTGGTAGTGCTTTGATGAGAATATCAACAATCAAAAGTCACTTGGGAACATAACTGAGTAAAAAAACTTCATTGTTAATCTTTTCTGAGATGAAGTATCTGTCAATCAATATATTTTGTTTTGTCATAATGCACTTGTTTTTTAGCTATTTTAATAGTTGCTTGGCTATCACTGAACAAGTTTATTATTTTTTTTGTCTCAACCTTAACCTCTCTTATTAGCCTTTAAATCCATATTCACTCACGTATTGGTAGCGCAATAGTGCAATATTTAGATTATGCACTACGAGAAAAAAACATCTTACGTTTTGCTTCCCCACATGATAAAATTGCCTGAGACGTATGTACAATATCCAATGGTTAATTTTCTTTTTACTTATCTCTCCACCCCAACTAGCATATGCTAAACTCACGATTTTCAATTCTTTTGAAGAGCAATTTATTTCCATGAGCCATCTTCAATTATCTCAGGATTCTATTCATTGCTTCTAGATGATTCTCATTTGGATTTTTCGTGTGTGGACTTGCTACACTGGCTTAGTATGTAATATCAGGTTTTCTATGTGATGGGTAAATAATTTGCCCACTAGTTGTTTGTTGGTTGTACTTCCCTATTGGATTTCAGTAGTAATATTTGTGTTTTTCTATTGTTGTTGGCTAACTCCGGCATCAGGGAATGAATAGGTTTAGCACTTAGAACTTAGTAGGAATGAATGGAGAAAAATAGTTCATAAAGCCAATCTAAATTGGGATAAGCAAATAATGTACTTTAAAAAAATTTTCTGGTAGTGAAAACTGCTACTCTCTTTTTTGGCACTTATGCTTGCTAATTATATCAAGCACTGCTGGAAGAATTAAGATATTGTAGGACAGCTTCACTGCCCTATTGGACACTGTGCAACACACAATTCCTATGTATTTACAGATTTTACACCTAAACATTCTTATTTACACCCATAGCACTCAAATCTTTTATATCACATGTAATATCACTTTATAAATGTCAAATACTTCTCTTCATGAATAGGTTTAAAGCACCTTTTCATGCATAGGTTTGAAGCACAAAAGTACTATTGTGTGTAAATATTAAAGTTTTGGTGTGAGATGTGTAAATACATAAAAATTATGTGCTAAATATGTTAATTTCCCTTTGAAGAAAGATGTGGGCAGAACATTGTCGTATATGTTAAAATAGTTCGCCAGTATTTGTTTAATTGCACTACTCTTTGGTGCATGTATTCACTCAAATCTTGTTTTATTTTGTTTGGCACAGGAATCCTTTGGTGTCATTTCTGTATGAGAGGGGCTGGCGTCAAAGTTTCATTTTGGATGGTTTCCCGGGCACTGAAAGAGAGGTGAGCGTGCTCCCTTCTATAGACATTAATCGAGCTTTTATAGTGTAAAAAAATTCTGCCACATTTTTTCAGTACATTATTAGACAAGCTGATCTAATGTTTTCCATGCATCATCTGAACCATTTTTCTAAGGAAGGCCTGTAGTCAATCAAAATCTTATGTGATAGATTTTTGTCAACAGTTTTTTTTTTTGGGGATTTACTTACATACCACACACTTCTCATGTATTCAACTAATACCTCAACATTCATATTTATTTGCATGCCACTCAAATCCTCATCATCACATAAAATACCACAGCCACCATCTTTTAAAAAGTGACATGCACATTTTCATGCATAGGTTTTGCCACCAAGGTGTTATAAGTGTGAATATTAAACTTTGGATGTTACAAGAATTGTGCAGTTTGTATGTAAATTTCCCTTTTTTACTTGATAATTGTCGTTCAATTTTTCAAAAATTCCCAATATCTTGTTAAGGTTTCATGATATTTTTTGTAAACTGTTTTTCTACATCTTTCAATGCGATACAGTTTGAGATGGCCCAAGAGTACCTTAAGCCTACAACTGGAGGAACTATTGTAGATGCAAGCTGTGGGAGTGGACTATTCTCAAGGTTGTTCGCCAGAAGTGGAATTTATTCGCATGTAGTTGCTTTGGACTACTCCGAGAATATGCTGCGGCAGTGCTATGAATACATTAAGCAAGAGGACATACCAAAAGAGTTAGTTTCACATTTTCTTTGTAAATTTCCCTTTCTTGGGGCATTTACATGCATACCACACAATTCTTATTTATTTTCATATCTAACACCTAAACCTTAATATTTACATTCATAGCATTCAAATCTTTAACATCACATAAAAATATCACTTATACTAACTTCTTAAAAGTTAAGTGCACCCTTATATACTTGGGTTTATATCACTAGGATGTTATAAATGTAAATATCAAACTTTAGGTGTTAAGCATGTACATCCATAAGAATTGTGTGGTATATATGTAAATTTCCTTTTCTTCTATCAGAAGCTCTCTTTTATTTTGAAAGATACTCGTTTTTATTCATATTTATGAATTATATAGAGGTGCACTTCCATTGAGAATCTGATATCTTATTAAATTATCTTCCAGGAAGTTGAGCGTGGTCAGGGCTGATATCTCCAGGCTTCCTTTTGTTTCAAATTCCATAGACAGCTTGCATGCGGGTGCTGCATTGCATTGTTGGCCATCACCTTCTTCTGCTGTGAGTATTTAATCCCTCTATTTGTCGATAAGGGACATTTACTTACATACCACTCAATTCTTTGGTATTTACATATCTAACAACTAAATTTTATTTTTTACATTTATACCGCCTAAATCTTTCTCATCACATAAAAAATATCTCTATTTTAAATTTTGAAAAGCGATAACATTTTTATGCATAAGTGTTGTGGTACATAAGTAAAAATTGAATTTTAGATGTTAAATATGTAAATACATAAGAATTGAGTGGTATGTATGTAATTCTTCCAAGAAACTAATGTACTTGAAGTTTAACGTAGATAATTCCATTTCTTATTTACTTCATAAAATCATGAAAGAACCAAAATAGCAAAATGAGTTTCTTTAGATACCTGAAATCCATTATTATATTCCTTAGCTTTGTACTGTTTAAAATTTTTGCTTTGTCTAACTTTTGAATTTCCTGAAACCTTTGATTTTGTTCCTCGGCTGCGTACCATTTAAAAACTCTGCATTGTTAACTTATGATTTTCTGCTTTTTAGGTCAGAAGTAAACTTTTTGGTTAATCTGATTTAAATTTTGATCATTTTTTAGGTTGCAGAGATCAGCAGGATTCTTCGCCCTGGTGGCATTTTTGTGGCCACGACTTTCATTTATGATTTTCTTGTTATTCCAGTTATCAGTACGCTACGAGAGGTAGAACTTATGTTCTGATTCTAAGTTGCTTGAATTACTACTATCCTTAAGATCATTCTTCATTTCATAAGCAAATATTAGGTTTGACTTTATAGATCTGTTCAAATTTTTAACAAATATAATCGAAGATCATCAATTTTCTTGGGTTAAAATGAGAAATTTAGAATGGTTTAAATGAGAGCCATCCAGTTGGTATCGCGCACGTTTAATAACTTCCCCATTACTAGTGGTAACAGGAGCAACCACAATTATCTGATTTAAGTGAGCAGTTTTCTTTATTATCCCAACTCTTTGTTAATCTCTTATCAAGACGGGCCTTCCTTCTTCACTGGAAGGAAATTGACAATTAAAATTTTTGAAAGCTGCTGGTTACCTGTATCAGTATCATGCTATCATTTTTGTTAATTTGTGTGGGGTATTATTTTTCAGAAATGTTTTTTGATCAAATCTAAAAACCAGATATCTCAAAATCCCTATGGCTAAAGAAAACAACACTTTGGCCTATAGTTGAACATGAGTTGAACCAAGATATTAGAATATAATATATTAGTGTGATATTATATTTGTGATGGGGGCGGTTAAGTGAAATCCATTGAGTGGAGTCCCTTTTTAAGGAATTGATGAAGAGGGGGAAGTGAGGGGTGGACTTTTGGAGAGGTGGTACCGGGTTGCAATCAAGAAAATTTGGTGTTGAAGAGGAAGAATGGGGTGGACACAAGCCAAACCTGGCTCGATCGAGCTAGTTTACAGCTCTAGATGGAGTGAGAAGTGTGGTCTATGAAATATGAAGGTTTCTTCATGAGAGTGGTGATGGGTCGATGGTTGGAGACTAAAATCCATTAATTTGGCTTTTTTGGATAGTCCTAGCCAAGTTACACACTCCTCGGGTCAAATCTGATTGATTTGGCAATTTAAGGGAGTGGTTGGATTGGTCTTCATGCTTGTCTTCTCTTTGTTTTGTTTAACTATATTGCCTACCTTGTCTTATGTTTTTCTTACATGACTATCGTAATAACATGCTAGAAGCTTTCTTCCCTTACATGATCTTCCGTGGGCCATGCATGCGAAGGAAATTATAAAATACTTGAAAAAAATATAAATTAAGGGAAATTGAGCATGCACAGACTTACATAATTGATAAAACCAATATTTGACCTGTAATAATTGAATTTTTTATAATGAAATAATAATAATGATTGAATCTACAGTGTGGGATAAAAATCGCTACTGCTAGACTTAAGTTTCATTTGTCTCCATTCGAACCAAAAGAAATTGAGAGAGCGGGAGTTGGAATCAGTGAAGGGAGAAGGAAGAAACGACGAGGAAGGAGGGGTCGTGCCCTAACTAAGCAAGAAAGTAGGAAGAAGAGGAAGGAGCAAAGAAGATTCTTGAGCAAAGTCGAGGAGGAAACCCTAGCCGAGCAACCTAGGGAGGAGGAAGAAGAGTGTTGTATCTTGGAGGCGATCTGCTGATGCGGAAACATCACTTCTGATGCGAGACAACGCGAGCACAAGAGCAGGAGTGGGAAGTTAATGCTGAAGCGGGAGACGGTTGAAGGGGATGGGCTGCAGAATGGAGATAATGCCATGTGTTATTTGTCGTAAAAGTTTATGACTTGGATCGGTCTAGGAGGGTCAGTCGGCGCTTCCTTTACGCGGTTTCCCTCCTAATTGGAGTGGGTCCTCTCATATTTACCGTAAGTCTATAAATATGTTGTTTTCATAGTTTAGGTTTGTTTTTTCATATACTTTAGTGTTCCTTTTCTAGGGTTGTATTCGAAGGTGGGAAGGTGTTCCGACTATAATTCGTCCGAGGTGGTGGTCATCTCCCAAGGATCGAATAGTGTTCAGACTGTATTTCGATCTTGCGGAGATATTTATCCTCGATTTCTCATCCTTTGTGCCCCCCTCCCTCGCCACATCCTCCTTTTCTCATTCTCAGAACCACCAGACAACACTTCTGTTGTCTTCGTGCAACTCCGACTGCTAGCCACCACCATCTTTCCCAGTTGTCTTCCTTTCCAACCACCTCTCACCTTGTTGCCTCTCATTCCAACCACTCGTCTTCACTAACTAGTCATTATCCTTCCCCCCCTCCCCCTCTCCCTGCACTGTCGCAACCTCGAGATAGCCCCCCCTTTGCAGTCCCACACTTCCTCGCCATTGCCACCGTCATTCCTGCTCGCTGCCGCCACCCATAACATCTATTCCCAGCTATTTTTTGTTGCTTTCGCCACTAGGTTAGTCGTTTCCCCCATTCCAGCTTGCTTCCATTGTCACAACTCCTTCCTTCGCTATCTCCACCCTCCTTTCTTGCTGTCGCAAGCCAGGACCACCCATTTCCATCTGTTTCGCTGATGTCCAGCCCCGCCTCTTTGATGTCGTCACCATTTCAGCCCTCCATCCTTGCGGCCATCTCCCAGGCAACACTCCCACATCACTCCATGTTGTTTTCTTACAGTCTGGTATCAGGGAAACAACTGTCTTTCTGTTTTTTACTTGCCAACTTTCTTTTCCACCCCCGCACCACCTTCTAAACCCTCGTTGACCACCACCACCATCCTTATAATACACTCTAATTGTGTTTGTTTTTGTATGTTGTTTTATTTTCCCTTACAAGTGTGTTTGTTGTAACCATCTATTTGTTTTTAGTAATATTAATTACTTTTCTTATTGAAGTTTGGGTTAACTAAGACATCTGCGGAGCACGTACCTTGCTTGAAGGTTGACAAAGAAAAGATCTATGCATGTGTTCTTTGCACGAGGGAGGAGAGGCAAGGAAGCCCTAGTGTGCATGAGAGGTTGATGCCACCCATCCCTACTTGAGCAAATGAAAAGGGGGAAGAAAATGTAGAAGGCGAGGCTTCCTTGCATTTTTTTCCTTTGTAAAGAAGAAGGGGCTTTGGACTGCATGAGATTGCATAGAATTACATGGGTAAGGTGCGAGACTCGCCAATAGGATAGTTGACCGGTTTAAAAGGTTCTTATTATCTCTATTGAAAGGCTACTACAGGTGGTCAAGGGGATTAGGCTCTACTATTAGGGGTTTACAAATGCTTAACTAGATGGTTAGGTACACTGAGGGAGAGCCCCTAGCTAATCTTGATTGAGTTTTGATTCATGGAAGGTCTTCTAATTAAGTATGGGCTAGTCATCGCTCAAACTTGTAAATTCGTGGATCCAAGGTACACCAATGTTCTTGATATCTCACAAGGATGTTGGTGCTTTAATAGTAAATTTTGTTTTGGGTTTAATCATCAATGGATCGACTTCTGGACTGGGACATCTATCTATCTATCATATTTCTGCTGTGTAGCCAGTCGCAAACGCCTTATGAAAGTTGGAAAAAAGTGCTTCTCCCTTGGAAGCCTATGGACCTAAAAGTTTATTGTAACTGCACAGGAATTGGGGAGGATAACGATATGAATATGTTGATGGATCAAGCATCTCAAAATTCATCGTCTATTCAGCCTTTAGTTCGAATGCACTTTTGAAAAGGATTAAGAAGTTGAAAAAAGAGGTACAAAATCTTATGCATTCAATTGGAAATATTTCTGAAATGTTTGACTACCTGGATTGGAGGATGAATGAACACTTTGAACACACGGGACGTATTGAAGAAGGTTTGGTGCGAATGTTAAAAAAAAATGCTTGAATTGAAGAAAGATTCGATGGACGAATTTCCTCACCGACCTTTTTATAACTTGTACGTCCACTACCAATCCATGAGAGACATTCGAGATGATGATAGTGAAGAAGATGTTTGAACTCGTTTAGTACGGAATTTCGTAGTTATATTTATTGTTATGTGTTTGTTCTGGATTTGATTTAATTTTATTGCGGAACCTTATATGTATTGTTTGTTAAATATTTGATATTTAGACTTCAGCGTTAGTTTGTTGGCTTGATTTCAACGCTGAATTAAGTGTGTTGGCTTGAAAACTATTAATTTATAATTATTCAGATTTTATATATAAATGTGAGTTGTGTTTGTGAAATTATGTGTTAGAAAATTGTATAATTAGAGTATGGGTTTAATTAAGTTAATTAGAGGTTGACGTGGTGTGGTACGCAATAGATTTTCGAAGAAAATCGAAATCTGAAAATTTTTGGCGTTAGCGCCTGAGGCGCCATTTTACAGAGAAGCGGCGCCAGTTTCCTGAAAACGCCTAAATTCACTTAAAATCGCAAAATACCCATGTAAGACGCCATTTTTACTGCTTGGGTCGCCTCCTACCCCTAAATCAAGGTTGAAACTCAACCTAGGGCTTCACATTTGGTAGATTTGAGGAGATTTCAAAACCTAAAAGTCTTAGATTTCATCTTCTCTTGGTAACAACTTCACTTTAACCTAGAAATTTTTTATTTTCACCATGAATTTACCCTACATTTTGGAAATCCGAAAAATTGTGAGTTTTTTGAAGAAGTTTAAACAGAACCTATGGTGAAAAACTTCTTACCAAATATTCTTACTTTTGGAGTTTAGTTAAAGATATTGTGAATTTATTTAGATTTTATTTGGATTTATATAGAAATTCTAATGGCTCCAAAAGTAAAGAGGGGGAGAGTCTACGGGAGATTTTGATACAAGGAGATTTGTGAATTATAAGGCCCAACATAACTATAATACCAAAATGGGCTTAAGGAAATTGATTCAGGAGCGAGGATTTTTGAAGCCGAAGGAAAGATCAAAAGGCTAATTATTGTTCGAAAGTGGGAAACTTTATGCTACTTCACTACAGTAGTCATTGTTCTGGTGATTCGTGAATTCTATGCCAATCTTTGAGTGACAACGGACGATCATATTTTTGTTCGAGGTAAGCATGTCGAATTTACTTGAAGAAGAATCAATGAATTTTATGGACTTATAAATGTTTTTCATTGTAAGTATGTTGCATTTGTGATGACTAATTCATCATTTGATGAAGTAATTGCCTTTCTAATTGATGGAAGAGGAGAATGGAAAATTAAAATAATCACAAACTAAATTTCTCCACTTCCATGTTAAATGTTCAATTTAAGGCATGACATTACTTCATCTCTGCAAAGTTGCTTCCAACAAATCACCTGAGCGAAGTAACTAAGGAAAGAGCAGTGCTGAATTTCTGCATTCAACAAATAAAGCAGTGGATATTTGTGCTCTTATTGTGCATAATGCTCGAAGCATAGCTAGAAGTGGGACGGCTAGTGGTTTGGGATATCTTGCCCTTATTTTCACTTTATTTGATAGAAATGAATAAACGTTGCAACTACTAAAACTTATTGGAAAACCCACTGTGCATAAATTTGAATCATTTGTTGGATCTAGGAGTGGAAGTAGTGGTAAACCCTCTTCATCAGCTGCAGGACCATCTACTTCTGGTTCTGTTTCACTTGAAAATATTATTGAGCAGTTAACGATTCAGCAATCAGATCTCATAGCAATGCAAAACAGAATAAACAGTATCGAAGCTATAAATGACTACAATGATGAATATAAGCAGAAAAGAGTCTAATACAATACTGCATATGAAGAGACAATTAGATTCTTGAGGGGTGATCATACAGTAGAGTTTCCTACATGCTCCAGTTTCAAGCCTTATGTGCATGAAGAAGATGAAGAAGAAGAAGAAGAAGAGGTTGAAGAAGAGGAAGAGGAGGATGTTGATGAGTAGATTTTATTTAGGTTTGTTTGTTTTTATATGTTGTTATTTTTTTTTGTTTTATTGTTGATTGTAAATGTGGAACATTTATGTGTTTAATTTGTGGATCTGTTGAATTGGTGCATGTAATGATAAATTGTAGACTTTTATTTTTTAGCGTTTTTATTTTACTGTTTGTCTTTAATTTATCTTTTCTTAGCAAATATTTTGATATATTATGTCTCATTTAATATTTTAAAGCATGTACTTTTTAAGTTAACACCTGCAAAATATCAAGAACCAAGTTTCATATTCAGAATCATCTACATGTTAGTTTTATTTTTATGTATTTACTGTTTTTTTTCAACTGCAAGTTTTTGTACTCTATATACTTTACTTATTATTTAAAAATTTAAATTTAGGGGAAAGAAAAATTTCTTTAAAAGAAATGAATTAAATTTTATTTGTCCTCAATTTATTATATTTTTAAAAATTAATTTAAAATGACCATGGATATTACAGTTTAACTTTAAATAACTATATTTTTGTTTGTAAATATTATGGTAAATTTAAGCAAAAATCTTTAATAATGAAGATCAATTCTAGATTTAAGATGCTTAGTATGAAAGAATAAGACTATGTTTTTCTATTTAAAATAAAAGAAATTGTATTTTTGAAGTATTAAGAATCTTAGAGTTTCATGTAAGAAGAAAAGAATGAGACTTTATGAAAAATCTTCAAAGCTAGTATGAATTTATAAAGTGATGGAAGGTAAGAAGTTTTGACTATAAGAAGAGGATGGTGAAGTTTAAAATTATTAAAGACTATCCAAATATAGTAATTCTCACATGAAAAGAAAAATAAAAGAAATGATTGAAAAAGATGTGAGGTGAAGCTTGAGGAGATGCCTAATAAAAAATTGGCTTATTTGAATCAACTTGAGGAAAAATGCTTTATTACATTTTCTAAACTTGTATCTGAGTATTAGCTTCCTTACTAACAAAGTTTTCATGAAATTCTTTTCATATGGGTGTTCTAAGTGTTTTTGATATGACAAATTACAATTGTTCTTGAAATGAATGAAGATTCAGAACTCTTAAACTTGATTACGAGATGTTCTTATACTTTTAGTTTTAACCTAAGTTATCAAAATTTTTTTTTAAGTTATACTATTATATTTATTAAAATAAATTATAGAAGTTTTTAAGTTAATCTCTGTCATAAGTCATATTTTTATGTAATAAAATGGTCACTTGAGGACAAGTAACATTTAAGTTTGGGGGATTTTGATACACCAAAATAATATACTATTTTATATATACTTTTATGCTTATTTTGGTGATATTGCACTTAAAAAAAATATTTTTATGTTTTTATTGCAGATATATCAATTTTAAGCATTTTGAGCCAAAAGTTAGCAAAAAGGAAGAAATTTGGAGCCGAAGTGGAGATTTTCGTGATCCTGGCGCCAGAGGCGTCATTTTCCTGAGAGCTGGCGCCAAATGATTCATTTTACAGAGAAACGACGCTAGAAGCGCCATAATCCAGAAACAGCGTGAACTTCATTAAGCGACGCCAGAGGCGTCAGAAGCGCCAGAATCTAGAGAACAACGTAGACTTCATTAGGCTGGTGCCAAAAGCGTCCGAGACGAATTAAGATGGAATAGGTCGGTTCGTGACTATTTTTTAGCGGTTTTTGAAGGCTCCCAACATTTCAAACATCCCATGCAGTAGTTCAATGCATCTAGATACTTTGAAAGACTCTCTAATGAAGTGATGTCTCCTGGATGAAAGGATTTATCTCTTGGTGCAAAAAGGTGTGACTTTTGAGGGGAAAAATTGGAGGGAATTATGAATTCCTTTTGAGCCCTAATTAAAAAGGAAGAAGTTTAGAGAAGAAGAGAGCGTGTAGAGAAGGGCGTGAGAGAGACAGAGGTTTTGGCGTGAGAGAAGGGAGGATTTTCTTCTAGGGTTGTAAGAGGAGAGGGAAGGCGAGAGATTTCTTCGTCATTACACTTCTAAAAGAGAATTGAGTGTAATTTTAAAGAGAGAAAGTGCTTAAATGGAACTTCTAGAGATTTGCTTGGGAAAAAGTTTGAGATAAGTTGTGTTCTTTTCTTTCATTATTTTGTAATCTTATTTTTATATATGAAATTTGTATTTTGTCGTATCATTCTCATGAATTCTGAGTAGTCTTCTTTATCTTTCTCCCTATAATAAGATGTGGTTTTATGAAGAATTAATTTTGTTTTATTAGGTTTTAAATGTCAATAAATTGTGATGATTAAAACTCTGATCTTCATTTAATTTTCTATCTGGTCAATTGAAAGGTTAAAATTTATTGAGAAACATATAATCCAAAAGGGTTATGCTTTCTACAATAAGATAACAGTCACATTTAATTTCATGGGTAAAAATGTAATTCATGGGGTTGCGTGTAAATAAACAGGAAAATATACTTTGATGGGCGCAAAATTGGAGATTTTAAGGTGACAGATTAAAATCTCCAATTTTCACCTTAAAATCTCCAATTTTATCCAGTTGCTTGGAAACTAAAGCGAGATTGTAAGCCCTCAGACGAGAAAGAAGTGAGAGCTCTAGAGTGAGTGTCAGTATCCTCTTAACCTAACCACGGATTTAGGGACCAA
Organism: Phalaenopsis aphrodite; assembly: GCA_003013225.1. Classification (NCBI taxonomy): domain Eukaryota; kingdom Viridiplantae; phylum Streptophyta; class Magnoliopsida; order Asparagales; family Orchidaceae; genus Phalaenopsis; species Phalaenopsis aphrodite. The sequence goes on along the minus strand of NEWO01000340.1, from coordinate 492,591 downwards.
ATTCTGTATTAGTCAATGTTCTTTATGTACTCTCAGAGGGTAAAAAATAGGATTACTCATGTTTGGCACAATATAATTTTATATATGTATTTTATATATGTATTTTAAAATGATTTTAATTCCCTCACATTCCATAAAATCATTGTAAAGGGAAGGATGTTCTCTTATATTTAAACTCTTCGTTTCAAAATATTATTTAGTCTTTATAAGTTTACTTTTGAAGTTTAACAATTAGTTTAGTTAATTTAGTTCTTTCAACTGCATTTCCTTTAGCGCACATTAAATTTACTTTAGATTTGTCTTGTCTTCTTAAGTTTTGTAGTTTAAATATTGTGTTTGACGTTATAAACATAAGAATTTTCAACTACCTGTGGAATCGATACTTAGGACTTCATTAGAGCTTTTTATTACTTGAGCGATACATATACTTGCGTTATTATTATGGGTTTGGCAACTTAGAGATTTTTAAAAGATAGAATTATTTATATTGAATTTATTTTTATTTGGGATTGAACTACATATTTACTATTAGTAGCAACTGGCCGCCCGCGCATCAGATGACATCCCCAGAGGACGACGTAGCTCAGGACATTTGCCGACTAGATTTTAAAATTAATATTATCATTTTTTTAAATGTAATTTTGATAGTTTTTTTTCTTTTTTTAGTACACTTGTTACTGTTATGTGAGGTGTATCTTATTTTTTTTACTATTTTGAAGTTGTTTTTTGCTTCTCAAATATCAAATATATTGCAATGATAGTTTTGTTTCAAACAGCATTACTGCATAGGGGCAGAACGATCATTTATCTAGAAACAGCTTCTACGCAGCTGTTTTCAAGCTGTAAAAAACAAACAGATAACGAGTTTTCCCACAATAGCTTCTCTGCACAAATTTCTGGGGAGCTGTTGCAAACCAGCTTATTGGATAAGTTGCAGCTACCTCAAATAGACCATCCGTTCAAAAGGGAAGCCACGCTCGAGATAGATTCAAATTGCAGCTTTTCCTTCATTTCCCCTCATCGATTTGAAATCAAGCGCGAGAGAGACAAAAGGAGCGTGAGAGATTGAGAGAGTGAGTTAGAGGAAGAAGAAGCTAAAGGAGAAGTAGAGGAAGAAGAGGAAGGAGGAAGAAGAGATGTGCAGCTTAACTGCGCTCAATTCCTTCCATTCCCTTAAGTGTACGAGCGTGATAAGGGCTTGAACGGCTTTATTGAGTTTCGTGAGCAGCAAGCGAAAGGAGGAAGAAAAAGAATAAGCTCGATTAGGTACTTGGAGTTCTCGACTGGCTCACCCAACCCTTATGCCACTGATGATTCCTCAATCGTACGAGCATAGAAGGGAAGGGAGATGAAGTCGCTAATTCGCTCGTACACATCAGTCAGGGATTTTGGTGCCATAGATCATCGGCAGAGAGGACGAGAGGTGCTGCGATTTTTCCCTCTCATGCAGCCTAAAGGATCAAGCTGAGAACTTGGGGAGAAAGAGAAACTTGCAGGTGCCTTGTCTTGCTGAACACAGAGGAAGGAAGCGGGAGCCCTGTCGTGCGACTTGCAGAGGAGGCCGGTTCTCCGTGTCGTGCGGCTCACGGAGGAAGGAGTATATCTGATTCATATATGTGAGGGCAATGCAAAGTCTTATAAGGTAAGATCTGTTATTAACTTTAATTAATTTAAATTTTACATTATGAAATTTCAACTATTTATTAATTATTAGGATTAGGAATGTAAATCCTAATGAATTTAATTAATGTTCAGAAAACCCTAATGCTAATTCTTACAAAATTTAGGGTTTTTGTTTAATGAAGAAGCTAAGGTAGAGGAAGCAGGATCAGAGTTTCAGGTACGAAAACTTATTTTAATTATTACATGTTAGTGTCCTATTTAATTAACATTAAATGATGTTTAAGAGATTTTGAAGAATGCTAACTAATTAGAAATTTGCAAAGGTAATTTAATATAATTATGATATATAATTGCAATTAGGAATATAAATTAATAGAATAATTAACATTTAAAAGATGTATTAATTAAGTACTATTATAGAATGTTAGTTAGCAATTCAATTAGATGAATTATACGCGAGATTGTTTAAGTATTTTTTGTTAGAATTCATCTGAAAGAAAAATAATATTGATCGAGGGTGATAAATGTTAATTTGTTATTATAGGCGCATTTAAGGACAAGTTTGATATGAGGAATAGGATGGTAGACTTCAGATTACATCGCAGAGGTGGGTAAATCTGTTTTATTTTATAATAATTATGCTTATTTACTTTTTCCCAAATTTTATTTCAAATGCAAAATTATATATATTCTTTAAATAGTAAATGTAAGAAATATGAATAAAATATGGTATATGCATGTATATAGGAGTGGCCCTTAGATGGTAATATAATGCATATGTAATCGTGCACACGAAAATGGAAATGGAAATGGAAATGGTTGTCATCCTTTATTGTGTGTTGGAAAAAGTTAAGCGTATATTTTTTAAAAGTATACGTTTAGACGATGAGGCTCAATTATGAAAAATGTAACATAAATAAATGAAAGAAAATGAAATTGATTTCTTTGTTATTCTCTTTACTGTACAATATTTTACTTTTTTTCACTCTTGTTTACAAAATATTTTAAAAAGTGAATTATTATAATTTAGAAATATTTGTCCACTGATTAGTTTTAATTCAAACATTAGTTACTAACATTTTACTGGAAAATCAAATGTGGATTAGATGGACCATATGGAGTATGTATACAAATGCCATGGAGCGCAATCTAATAGGTATTTTCATTCCGTTTTTATTTATTAGAAGTAAATGTTTAAATATGAATAATTTATTATAAATATAAGATTATGAAATATAGTGACAGTGTTTTGGATTTTATATTTGTTATGAAAAGATTTTTGTTAAATAGGCTTCCTCCGTCCAACCTACAGTTCCCGTCTTAGTATTCCAAACTCTTAGGTTTGTTCATGATAAGAGTGGTATCAGAGCCAAGGTTTAGGATTAATTAATGAAAAATTAATGAAAGAGTCATTAGGATAATTACAAAGAAATTTATGATAATAACATTAAAAATTTAAGTTAATTCTAAGTAATTAGATTCATTCAGGCAATGAGATTTATCTGAGATTATAGAAGGGAATCCATTAGAAAATGAAAAAGTAACACCCGTTGTTAATGTTATTACAAATGTTCTGACCTAGACGATGGAGATGATATCTCAACTGATTCATGAGTCCATATCATAGCTTGTTGGAAGTGATATAGTTGTTGTAAATAAGTATTTCAAGATATTTCAAGATCTGCGTCCACTTTTGTTCAAGGGAACTAAAGATCTGATTGAAGCGAAGGACTGATTGATGGGGACAGAAGAGATTTTAGAAAGCATGACGTGCTTTGATAAAAGAAGAGTGCCTTTGACTATATTTATGCTGGATCGAGAAACTAAAAAATGGTGGTGTCGGCAGCATCAGGATAGGTTAGTGGACATACCCAACATGATGATAAGTTAAGAAGATTTTTTTGAGCTATTCAGCGAATGGTTTGTTCTCTTATTCACGCAAAGACGGATGCATGATAAGTTCATCAGTTGATGTGAAGAGAGAAGCCAGATCTGCAGTATGAAGCAGAGTTCACTGTTCTGTCAAGTTATGCCCCATAACTGATAGTTACTGTAGAATAGAAATGTTTCATGTTCCTTTCAAGATTGAAGGATTCGATCAAGCAGTCATTGGTGTCATTGGGGATTGATGATTATTCATTGTTAGCTAGAAGAGTGAAGATTGATTTTCAGTTTATTCAGAAGCGTGAGATGCACAAGAGGAAGAGTGTCGATGAAGGAGAGCAGGTGGATCAATCAAAAGAATTCAATGGGAAGAAACCCAAATTCAGTTATGATAGATTTAATGGTGGCACTTCTCGTAGTACCATAGTCACGTGTCCTAAATGTGGAAGACATCATAAGGGTGAATTTTTGGTCTCCAACACGTGTTATTGGTGTTGTCAACTTGGACACATAGTTAAGTATTGTCCCTCGCTTGGCAAGAAAACCTCAAAAGAACGGAAACCGGGTGAAATTCCTTTATAGAAGATTGCAAGTGGGCAGAGAAGGATATATTCAATAGCTTCAGCTCCTGCCCAAGTTCAACCGAGATAGGTAGTTCGATCTCGAGTTTATTCTCTTTCTCATTATGAGTCTGAAAAACATATTGCTGATGCTACCAAGGATTGATGAGTTTGATCTTTTATCGCATGTTATAGGAGTGCCCTTCTAGTGTATGTCTTTATCAGAAGATATGTGTTGTTTTTGTTGTGCTACTTTACTTCAGAGGTGATATTACCTTATTTCAGGGGGAAGTTTAGTTGACTTTATATTAAACTTTTTTTTTATTGTATCTAGTTTCCATTTTAAAGAATGTGATATAAACTTTTTATTGAAAATTTATTGATAATTTAAGTTTTACTTGCTTGGTTAGAAGTGATTTGAGGCCGCCTGGATTAGATCTGCAAATTTTGAGAATGAAATTTTTATAAGAAGGGAATATTGTAATAATAACCAATTGAACACATTTAATTAACTAAGTTATATAAAAATAAAAAAATTATTACGACACTTCGTTTCATAGACAGCGTTCTAAAGGGAATCTACACTTGAGATTGACTCAAATTGTGGTTTTTCCCTCATTTCCCCTCATCCATTCGAAATCAAACGCTAGGCAGAGGGAGCGTGAGAGACTGAGAGAGTGAGGTAGAGGAAGAATCTGAAGAAGTAGATGAAGCCGAGGAAGGAGGAAGAGATGTGTGGCTTACCTGCGATCAATTCTTTCCATTATGTTGAGTGTAAGAGCTTGACAAGGGCTTGAAAGGCTTTGTTAAGTGTTGTGAGCAGCAGGTAAAAAGAGGAAGAAGAAGAATAAGCTCAATTAGGTACTTAAAGTGCTCGAGTGATTCACCCAAGCTTTTCCCTTGTGCCATCGACGATTCCTCAATCGTACGAGCGTAGCAGGGAAGAGAGACAAAGCCACGGGTTCACTCAAACGCTTCAGTCAAGGCTTTCGGTGCCCTAGCTCTTCGGCAAAGAGGAGAGGTGCCGCGATTTTTCTCTCGTGTAGCCTGTAAGTTTGAGCTGAGAGATTGGGGAGGAAGAAAAGCTCGCGGGGGCCCTATCGTGCAAATCAGAAAGGAAGGAGGTGAGAGCCCTGTCGTGCGACTTGCAGAGGAGGGTTCTCTGTATTGTGCGGCTCGCGGAGGAAGGAGAAGGCTCAGTTTGTATATTTGAGGGCAAGACAGAGTCACAAGGTATGATCAGTTATTAACTTTAATTGATTTCAAATTTTTATTCTGAAATTTCAATTGTTTATTAATTATTAGGATTAAGAATGTATATCTTAATGAATTTAATTAATGTTCAGTAAAACCTAATGTTAATTCTTATAAATTTTAGGATTTTTGTTTAACAAAGATGCTAAGGTAGAGGAAGCATGAGTAGAACTTCAAGTACGAAAATTTATTTTAATTATTACATGTTATCGTTCTATTTTGGCAAATAAAATGATCTTATAAAGATATAGAAAGACTTGGGCTTACTGCATAAAAAATGATCTTAATTTATTAGAATTAAATGAAAATGTGGCATTCAATAGAACGCAATAAAGAAAAAGGATTTGAATATAGCTTCTTATTGTTGTTGTATGTTATTGTCCTATTTAATTAATATTAAACGAAGTTTAAGAAAATTTTAAAAATGTTACCTATTTAGAAATTTGTAATGTTGTTTAATTTAATTATAATATATACTTGTAATTAGTAAAATAAATTAATAGAATAGTTAATATTTAAAAAGATGTATTAATTAAGTACTCTTATGAAATACCTGCACACAATTCAATTAGATGAATTTTATGCGAGGCTGTTTTAAGTTCTTATGTTAGAATTCATGTGAAAGAAAAATAAATTAATAGAGGCTAATAAATGTTAACTTGTTATTATATGTGCATTTAAGGACAAGTTTCATCTGTGTCATGTGACAGTGAACTTCAGATTTTATCGTGGAGGGGGTAAATATGTTTTATTTTACAATATTTCTGTTTATTTATTATTTCTCAGCCTTTATGTTAAATGCAAAATGACATACTTTCTTTTAATTATAAATGCAAGAAAAATGAATAAATATAATAGTACATGAATATGAGTCACCTCTGGATTGTAATGGTAGGATAATGCAATGTACCCGTGCATAATATGAAAATAGAAATGTTCTCTCTTTATGGTGGGTTGAAAGAGGTTAAACGTATATTTTTTAAAAATATATGTGTAGATTGTAACTCTCAACTATGAAAAATATAACATAAATAAATGAAAGAAAAATAAAATTGGTTTTTTTACTATTTTTCTACAATCTTTTACTGTTACAACACGTTTCCAAAATATTTTAAAATGAGAATTATTGTAATTTAGAAACATTTGTTCACTGAATAGTTTTAACTCAAACCTTAATTGCTAACATTTTATAGTAAAATTAACTATATACTAGATGGACCCCAGGAAGTACGTATACAGACTCTAAATAAATAAAATAGGATATATGCATGCCTGTGGGAGTCACCCCTAGATGGTACTGGTAGGAGAATGCAATGTACCGGTGCATGAAAATATAAATGGAAAGGTTGTCTACTTTTATGATTGGTTGGAAAATATTAAACGTATATTTGTTAAAAGTATATGTTTAGATGATGACTCTCAATTATGAAAAATGTAACATAAATAAATGAAAGAGAATGAAATCAACTTTCTTACTACTCTTTTACTACAGTCTTTTATTGTTGCAGCACGTTTACAAAAATATTTTAAAATGAGAGTTATTGTAATTTGGAAACATTTGTCCACTGAGTAGTTTTAAATCAAATCTTACTGGCTAACATTTTACAAGAAAACTAACTGTAGACTAGATGAACCCCAGAGTGTACGTATACAGGCGTCGTGGAGCATAATCTGATAGTTATTTTAGTTCAATTTTTATTTTAATTAGATGTAAATGTTTAAATAAGAACAATATGTTGTAAATATAAGTTTATGAAATAGAATGACTCTTTGGTGTTTTGAATTTTATATTTATTGTGAAATAAAATTGTTAGGTTTTCTCCGTTTAATCGATAGTTCTCGCCTTGGTAATTTCAAACTCTCGGGCCGGATCGTAACAAATCTAGTGTTGTGGTTTAAGTGGAGAAAAATAGAACTTATTTGAAGTTAAATTAAATTATTAATTTGAGATAGTTAAGAAAATTTTATCTATTTGAAAATAAATCCGGACTTCTATAATAAGATACTTTGTGAAATAATTTTTTTTAATTTTATGATTAGTTAAACATTTAAAATAATATAAATTATAAGTTAACTTTTATTTTAGTTTTCTTAGAACTTCAAAAATAAATTAATTATAGAAAATTAAAAGTTTTGTAATTAGTAGATGCAATAGTATATTAACAGAAATGTGAATGTTAGAATTTTTATATAGTATATTAAATTTAAAATATTAGTGAATTCATAAAGAGAGTTAATAATATCAAAATGTCTATCGTAGTTGTGTTTTGTTTATCGGAATTATTACAGGGGTCTGAGATCGATGTTATTGGTGAAATTGACGAATAACAACTAAAAATTTATTAGGCGAGTACTCTTATTTTTGATATAGCTTTTTTATTTCTTCTTAATCAGTGTCCATGATAATCACTGTTACCTATAAATTCAATTGTTATGTTTTGTTCTAATTGACATGTTCTTCGCGTTTTTTTTTTTTTTGTAATATTTTTGTGATGATTTTACATTTTAACGATAACTATTATTATACAATATGTATACATAATTTGTTGAATTAAATGAAATACACGTGCAAATGATATGAGTTGCATAGAGTAAATGTATGAGCATGTTTAGTTATGATGGAGTTCACCCATTTATGATATTAGTTGGGGAACACTAAGTTACGCATGCATGTAAATGAAAAAGGATATTGATATTGATGTGTTTTAATTAATATAATTTTAGATGGTGTTCTGACGACAATTGTATACAAGTTAAAAAGTTATTGATATGTAAATGATATAATAAGACATAACAAATGCTTAATATTACCTTGAATATCATATTAAATAATAGAAACCTTCAAATGCATTTAGATTGATTTTATATAATGTTTAACTTGCATATTATTTTATATTCATTGTGTTAATATAGTTTATGAGTATAAATATTCACCAGCTTTTTAGCTCATTGTTATTTTAAATTCACATTACAGGTTTAATTATTTGATAAAAAATGAGCAAGAGTAGAGAAAATATTTATATAAGATGTGGACAATCATAAATAAGATAAATTTACTTCTGTTATATTAATTTATTTTTTTATAGCTCTTTCGTTTGCTAAATTTTAGTTATAGAAAATGAATATAGAGGAAAAAAAATTTATTTTCCACCATCCGATCGTCTTTAGGTGCCTTTGTTAATTCAAATCTCAGGCCAGGTCGTGACAGAACTATTTGATGTTGTGGGGATTCGTTGCAAGTCGAGTGATAAGAGAAGATTTAGAATATGAAGCATGTATATGGCTTGATGAAGAATTTGATCTTCATCAGACAGTTGTGACAAGAAAGTTATGTCTCGAGCCTTGCAATAATTCATAGAAAGTGACCAAGGGCAAGGATGACAATTTTACAAGATAAGAAACAAATTAGGTGATGGGAAATTTAACACAAGACATTTTTTTGGCATTGTAAAACATTTTTCTCTAGAGACAGTCATGAATATAAGAAGATCTCACTAAACCACATAACAATTGTTTTCTTTTGTTATTATTATTATCTTCTTCAGCACATTACTTATTCCTTGGTCCATTGAAATTATCATATGCTACTCTTATATTCTCTCTTACTCTAATGCATTTTCCTCTTCAGTTCTACAGCCGGACTTCAGGCCACCACTTATATACATCAGAACGGCAACTGGAGGATCTCTGCAAAGCATGTGGTCTGGTTGGCTTTAAATGTGTGAGGAATGGATTTTTTGTGATGATATCTGCAACCAAACCTGATTACTGAACTTCTGAATCTCAAACTACTTCCAGGTTAGTTATCAGCTCTTATTTAGTGAATTTGTGTTTTGAACAGGTTTGACCATTTAGTATGGATGTGTTGACCAGATGATTTTTTTTTTTTTTTTAATTTTAGTAGCTTGTCAAATAATTATAATGGTCGCGATCATGGATTAAGTATTGGCAGTGCAGCCCACACATTAATCTGTCATAATTATGCTTTTTTTGTTCTCAGTTTTTCGAGAAAATATTACATCAGGACTCTTAACGTAATTTGCGTTCGGAGTCATATAGTGAGGTGTCATGTGTCAAGTGTGCTCCACCTCAATGCACTGGGTTAAAAACGGTGGAGCCCACTTTACACGTGCCGTCCCAACATTAACTCCGTATGCAAAGGTTTACAATTCTTCCTACTGTTCAAACATGGTATAGTCTGAATTCATTATATGTGGACGAGATATGTGAATCATATAATTTTGACTGATGTATATATATAGCATAGATAGTCTAGACATATTAATCAAAATCAGGTATGGAGCAGAAATCTTCATTGCTGGATTGATATGCCCAAGCAAATTTATAGTTTTAATTAATATAATAAATTTAAATAGCTTTTTAAAACCGGTAGAATGGAACGTTTCAGCTATATATGCATGTTGGACGTGTTGATTTTCCTTTTATTGAAAGGGGCATTTACATGCATACCACCCAATTCTTAAGTATTTGCATATTGAACAGCTACTTTATTTCTTAAATGCATACCACTCATGGTTTTTATATCATAAAAATATTATTGTTTTAACTTTTAAAAAATGAAATGTACCTTTTCATGCACGGGCATGTAAAATTTGAATTCTAGGTGTTCTATATGTAAATACAATTGAGTGGCATGAATGTAAATTTTACGTATTAAAAAACTATTAATTATAATTGTAGAATGTTTCACATATGCACATTTCAGCTGACGTTTTAAAAAATAAATATTATACTTCTTTTTTAAAATATATTCTTCTGTTGAATTCAAATTTATTTAGTGAGACATGACTGTAAAGAGAGGCAGAGAATAAAAGAGAAATAAAGAGCAAAATTAGACTTGTCCCGTAGGGTCGAATTGGGGTATTCTTGGTTTTTGTGACCATTTTTATATATTGTAATTGGGGAGCTACGAGAGAGAGAAGGGGAGAGAGATCTTCCAACAAGAGTGGGTCTAGAGAGAAGAACTTGAGAAGGCCAAGATTAGAGAGGCTAAAAGCCTCAAATATATGTTATAGACTTCTTATTTATAGAAAATAGAGGGCCAAAAGATTAAAAATTACATGTTTGCCTCTACTTTTTTAGGGGCGTTACAGAGTATTATTGTCTTTTGTTGTGCATTTACATATTTGTAACTCATTCTGACACCTTTTGTGTGGCCTGGACCTTTTGGTTGGTGGGTCCTCAGGTCTGTCGACCAAGCTGGAGTCGGTCGACGATTTTGCCTGGGTGTAAATTGTCCTTCGCTCTGGTTGGGGGTTTTATTAGCTTTAGAGCACTGTCTCACTATGAAATCGAGCAATGACTCTGAAGATTTTTTGAGGAGTTGTTGAGAGAGTCTTATGTTGATACTTTGAGATTGTTGGAGGTTTTAGACCTTGGATTGGTCGTTAGTATGGACTTGTGCAATAATCACCCCATATCAGTTGAAGATTGCCCTGAGTTCTTGGCAGAGTGGTAGCCACAAGCTATATTTGAATTGGTCTCACCAGAGCATAAGGTTCTCCCTGAACTACTTTTTAGCTCGGTTATAGCTTTCTTCCACTCAAAGTCGGATGACCAGATCGTAAATGCGGGTTTCTTGAAGGAGCTCCACATGGTCCAAAGTTATTGCTGACTTCTTGCTCACCGGAATCGAGCCAAAGAGCTCTGAAGAGTAACTTGAGAGTCATTCGAAAGAAACAGAGAGGTAGAGCTTAGAAGGAGAAAGGAAAACCAAATAGAAGAAATGGAAGAAATGGAACAGTCATGTGAGGAAATTAAACCCTTACCCTTATTTATAGGGTAAGATGGGAAGATAAACCGTCGTAGGGGCATGAGCGTCATTTGTCGTTCTCAAAACAACACTGGCAAAAAGGTTACATGGCACATGATTCAAGATAATGAAATTTTATTTCATAAAATAAAAATTACAAGTTTCGCTCGGAAGCTACTTCAAAGTGAAATATTTTACAAGGATATTACTTTTCGCTTCAATCGAGACATAAACTTGTTGAAGCAGTCATTTTTATAAAACCTCACCCCTAACTTAAAACCGTTAACTCTACCTTTCTCTGGTTGGACCCAAGATACGAAAGTTGTCTTCTGAACGGTTAGTAGTTCAGCGCGACGTGCAGTTGATTTTCTCGCAAAGGGTGGTTGTTTCTTCATAGAGGGCATCAATATCTCCCTCCATCTGATCCATTCTCTCAACATAGGCCAAAAGCTAGTGCATCTCCTGACTTGAGGAAGCCCAGCCGCCTAGGCGAAGGAGTCCTCCAGCTCACGCAGATGATATGCCAAAAACCTAGAGGATATCTAACGAGCCTTAGTTGCCTCCCTCTGAGCCTCGCTAGGACCACAAACACTTAGTCCTTTCATCCTCTCTTGGGAACGAGTCGCCTCTACCTGATTCGATCCATAGTTGTTGTTGCCACTGTTAGATTTGCACTAATTTTCGCCAAAAGAGGGTCAATGACCATAATCTATGTAATTGGGTGGGTTGTACCAAGGGACAATATGAAGAAACAATGATTTTTGAAAAGATTGAAAACCAATTAAGCAAGGACATAACTCTTCATACCAAGGATTTGATCCTACTTAGACATTGTAAATGACACCTTGACCTTACCAAGTTTCTCTTGTGCCCCGGCCCACAACGTTGCATCAGCAGTTCCCTACGCGTTGAGCGGCACTGCAATGCCAGTAGTTTTCTTAGCAATTCGGTTGTCGAACCAGGTTTGATTCTTGATGGAAGGCAGAACCGGCAGTTTGGCCGGAGGATTGCCCGATTAGCCCTTCAGCATCCCCTCGAGCAACCTCCCATTTACAATCGTGGAGTGAGTTAGATGACCCTACCTGGTTCTCAACATCAATCATTCTTCTTCTTCTTGACAACCTTCTTCTTCCTCTTCTCGTCCTTCAACTCTCTAAAAGCCTTAAGGCACGTTGCCCTACCATAGGGCACAGATCCGAACCAAATTTATCCATCATGGGGTATCTTGGAATTTCGTCAACCCAAGCAAGGAGGAGAGGGGAAGAAGATGAAGGAGATTAATCTCTCACGCCCTATTTATAGAAACACAAGGCATAGAAACCGAGGGAGTTCAATTATTGAATCATTTTTTTGTAATAAATGAAATTTACTTTTTGCACTAAATTCTCTTGTTCTTATCATAACATGAATTCCAAGAAGTAAAAGAATCAGATAACTAAATATGTATGCAGAAAAAAACGTTAGCACAAATATCAAGGTGATTAGATGGTCCAGATTGGAAAAAGACATATCAAAGGAGGGCCCACCAAAAGAAGACCCGGAGGTCCAGTTGTCTGATCAGACATATCAAGCCCAAGACCAACCAAGGTTACCAAATATATTGAACCTGGGCCATTTGATAGGAAGCAAAACACAAGGGAATTCAATCATTCCTCATGATGAAACCGACCCAAGGGAGAAGTTAGGGTCTTGCAATTCTGTCAGACATTTAACAACTTCCTTGAACATCATCAAGAATCGATAGAATAACAAGTCTTAGCTGTCCCTCATAATCTATTCGTCTAAGTGCAACTACATGTCAAATTATCCTAGTTCCACTTTGCTGAGAGCAACTCGTCATTAAGGATCAAGGATTGACGACCAGACTTGACAAACTGATTGACAAGATTTTTCCGACCGAATAAATCTTGCCTACTCTTTGCAGTAAAAGATCAGTCAATCGACAACATCAAGCATAATCGACTGGTAGCTTCTACCGAACCTGACCAATCGACATGCCTCACTAGCTAACCTATCGATAGTTTTTTACCAATCTTAGCCAACCGACAAAACCTAACAAAGGCTCGTCAGTCCAGCCAGCAAAGCCCTAGAACAGTTAAGTTCTGTGTCCACAATATAAAATTCTCATATATAAAATACTATTAATAACATGTACACCCCCCTCACTAAAATAAGAGCATAAATGTAACTTCACACATTGCATCCCTTTCTCTATAATTAGGGGATCATTTTATGTATAAAGGGTGACACTTGTTCTAAATTACTGTTCATTTAGTGTGCACATTTCTCTCTCTGTTTCTATTTCTCTCTCCCTCTCCTATCTTACATTTTTTTTTTCCTCGGGTGTGATCTACGGATGGATTATGTGTGTGTGTGCGCGCGCGTGTGTGTGCGTGCGCGCACGCTAAATTTCTTTATTAATTTATATTTTATTTATAAATTTATTTCATGCATTGAAAAAAAAAATTTAGTCTGTATATTACGACAATAGCTTTATCGATTACATATGCCTTAATATTTTGTTATTTTATCATAAATTTAGCAACAAGTTATATTATTCTACCAACCAATCATTTCATATCACATAAAAATACAACTCCTATTAAAGGAAAATTTACATGCATACCACCCAATTCTTATTACTTTTCATAACCTAAAACCACAAACTTTCGTATTGCCTACATGTGGAATGTTCATAAAACTCTTAATATGTAAATACATAGGAATTGGATAGGAATTGGATGGTGTTTGTACAAACAAGCCCTTAATATATTTCGACATTATTAGGCTTAATCATTAGGGCTCGTTCGAAATAACTCGTGTTTGAAATCGGCTCGTGTTCGAAATTGGCTCGTGAACATTGTGTTTGTGTTCAGCTCGATTTAAATATTTGTGTTCGTGTTCGGCTCGTGTTCGACTCGAAATTGGCTCGTTAAACTTAAATTGAAAAAAATAAATGTAAAGTGTGGGATTCGAACCTGGATCAAATCTATACAAATGAAGACACTAACCACATTGTCACATAAGGTGTTATGATTTAAACTTAGACATAAATGTATATAATATATTATTATATAAATAATATATGTAATATATTGTTATATAAAAAGTTATATTTTTTTTTTCGAGTCATTTCGAGCCGAACACGAGCGAACAAACTGTTATTCGTGTTCGGCTCGTTTACATTTCGAGTTTAAAAATTTGTTCGTGTTCGGCTCGTTAGGCTTAATGAGCGAGCCGAACACGAGTTGTTCACGAACAATGAGCCAAATTGACAGCCCTATTAATCATAACTACCCCATTTATTAAATGGGTCAAAAATATTAAACTAAAGCAGTCATAATCAAACCTTAACCCGCACTGCATGACCAACACTTGAATGGCGCCAACAAGACTCAAAATAGAATTTAATAATATTATATATATATAATTTAATACGTTTTATATAAAAAATTAAATGAAATTCTTAAATTATTATTTTGAGTTTAATCCAAATCTAAATATTTTTCGGTTTATATAACATGCTTTAAATATAAAAAAGCTTAGTGATTTGATGAAATGATTGCAATGGCTGCGTTGTCAACATCAATATCATAGCTTTAGGATTCTCTTGTAAACATCATTTGTAAGCAAAATCATGTTGTATTTTAGCTTAATAAAACACATAATTATTGGTGAGATCAATGTTTATGATGGAATATTGTGTGATAATTAGTTTTTTATATTTGGTTGATGAATAGATTAATTGATTAGAAGTTGATAATATAGTTGATAAATATTATATATCTATAAATAAGCCTCCATTTAGAGACATTAGAAAATGGAAAAAAAAAACAGAGAGAAGTTTGTCAATCTACAATTCTCGTATCAATTCTCATTCTCTCAATTTCTAGAGTTATTAGTCATTTTAAATTGTCATCTATCTTGATCCCTATAATGGAATCGCATCAATGGTGCTCTTATTCCCCATTGCAATCTCCATTCCATTCTTTTCTATTTTTCATTCTTCAATTTGTATTTATGTCTTCTCCTCTTCTCCTCCTGCTTCATCCTAAGTTCTTGCAAGTAGTTTCTCCAACCTTTTCCGAACACAGAAGGACGCATCCCTTCTTCTCAGAGTTTTTGTTTACCTCTCCCCTTGTCATCCTCCAACTCATCTTTTGCATCCCCTTTTTTTGAATTCACAAGATCATCAAACACCCACATTTCAATCTTGTAATCACCATCTTCGATCTTCAAGATTTCAATGTCCTCATTCAATTTTTGGCTCAGGACTAATTTTCTTCATTTTCTCCAGTCAAGATTAGGTCACAGGCCTGCAAGCATCACTTCAAACTTGTGGTTAGTCTCATCCCCTCACTCTTCTCAACTCTTTGCCATCCATTTCCATCATTTTCTCTTTTTCCATCTAAATCTAAAATTTGGAACAAATTTCAACACCATTTGTATGTGTTTTGGTGGAATGAATTTTTGTGGGTTATGTTTGTTGTTGTATGTTGTCTTTTCCACCACAGAGCTTGAAAGTTATCTAAATTATTGAATGCATCATTTGAAGATTAGTATACTACCCCGAGATGTAAGTATTACCTTACAATAGATCAAATCATTCAGACGAGAAAAATCTTTAAACTTCATTAGTCCATGCAAACAAAAATTTTTGCCTTATCTTTCTAATGTAAGATAGAATTTATTTTATTATGGGAACTGGTTTCCTTACCAGTGCAACCTTTCATAATTAATTACATCTCAGGGGTTATGGATTGTCGAGTACCCTCGATTAAAGTATTGACTCATATTATGCGGGATTTTATGGTTGGTGTTTTAAAATGGAAATTGTTTAGGATTTGAAGAGATTACCAAATGAGGGATTTCAGGTTTACAGTAATTTACTTCGAATTGAAAGATTGAGACTTATAGTCCAATGATGATGTTTCATGGAAAGCCATAAAAAATGTTGGCTCTGGGAAGTGGGTATACGTCAGGAATTAGAACTGTAAATTTAGTTGGGACTTGAAAGGTCGGATTTGATTAAATTGACTTTCAAATCTTGATTTGAGTAGATTTGGTTTGAATAGGGGTTGACTTGAATAGTTTGTTTTCATGGATTTGATTTAAGTTGAAGATTTGATTTGATGGTTGATTGGAGATTATTGGTTTGAATGTTCTTTGAAGGCCCTTTGAAAGTTATTTAAATGTTGAAAAAATTTGTACTTTGAGGTTTGAAGTTTTGAAAAAGATTTGGCTTTGAAAAAGTTTGAAGTTCGAAAATGTTGGTTTTGAAAATTTGAAAAGACTTGAGGGTTGTTTGGGATCAATTTTTATTTTTCCTTTTCATTTGAAAACAAAAAATAGAGAACAAACAAAAAAAATTGTGTTTG
>NEWO01000340.1:449007-462916 GCA_003013225.1 Phalaenopsis aphrodite | reverse complement strand
TATTTTTCATATCTTTTTTTAGGAGTTATTATTTTTATTATTACTGTTGATATGTGAGGCAAAAATTTCCATGCCTTTTACATGAAGTGCTTTTCATATTCAAAATCAACATCATGTAAATTGTGATTTAATGTCGTGATTAGAAGAATTCGCCGACATTAAATTGGTCAAATCTGAATTCAAATTAGTCTACATCAAGCATTTAATATATGATTGAAAACTTTAATACATTTAATTTACCAAAAATTACTTAATTTTTAGACCATTAAAAAACAAATACAAAACAATCGATCTATGAAAAATTGATTCAGGATCTGTTTGGAGCAGCAGCCTGCCTGGCCCAGCAATAATTTTGCATTTGGGGCGGCTTCTCCGTCGCGACAGACCGCGATCACTCGGCTAATCGTGGCCCAGCTTCCTCGCCACGGTGGAAAAAATTCTTTACCCCCGTGCCCTCACGCTATCGTAAAGGCGAACTCGTCCTCGTCCGGAATCTCCTCAACCCCAAATCTACTCCTCTTCCAGAGCGAATCTCCTTCTCTTCCCCAATCCTTGTCCCCCCTCTCTTCCCCAACCCTCGTCCTCCTCCTCTTCCTGAGCGTCGTCTTCTCTTCTTCCCCAACCCTCTTTTATGATCACTCTTCCTCCCACCCAAATGGTGCTCGGGGAGCTTCCCCTGCTCCTC
This sequence comes from Phalaenopsis aphrodite, assembly GCA_003013225.1. NCBI lineage: Eukaryota > Viridiplantae > Streptophyta > Magnoliopsida > Asparagales > Orchidaceae > Phalaenopsis > Phalaenopsis aphrodite. Next base: position 462,231 of record NEWO01000340.1, on the reverse strand, counting down.
CCATCATGAATGTGATGAAGAAATCTGAAGGCTTCCCACAACTAGGTCCTCATGCAGGGGCTGGAGTTATTGCAGTGAAGTATACATAGCCTCTGTCCTTATTTATCAATAGATAGCTTAAGTTTGTGAAGCGAGATGCATATTTCTGATCCTGGCAGTAATTTCAGCCTCAAGCAACTGCTCTTCCAGCACCACTTACAGGTTGGATGGTCCATGCATCAAATGCTACTCCAATGCCACATCTAGCAATGTCGGCCAGTCCCCTTGTCCTAGCTGCACTACCCAATTCAGGCACTTAAATGTTTCCATAATTCATTTATCAAAAGCTAGACCTTCTATTATTATGAATTGAACTTTATTTGACATATATTTAGTCATGTTTGTCCTTGACAGACCTCCCAATTCACAAAGATAAAGATTTTAAACCTATTCTTAAAGGTTTTCTATTTGTTCTCTAAATTGAAAAAAAAAAAAAAAATCATAATTTGCTATGTTTACTTTACCTGTCTTAAATATGATTATGGTTAGATATATTGTTAAGATTAAGTATGGTAGATCTTATATATACATGCACTTCATTTTGCATAAATGCATATACAAATTATATAGCTTAGTTTTTTTTGGTAACCTTTGTACATACATAATTAACTTATCTTCATTATTTTACTTGTAATTTTATTAGTTTTTCTCCATTTTTTAGCACTTTTGGTACTCATTGTTAATTAAGTGATGTATCTGAACTTTTGTTGTATTTTGAAATGAATTTCTGCTACTGAAATGTCAAATAGATGGGTGTCATAGCGTGTTACAAACAAATTTAGTGAACATGGGCAAAATGATCTTTTTTTTTTGAAACAGCAGCCCAACAGCTGTTTTCACACAACTACAACAAACAGACAGTCCGCTTCCCTGCAGCAGCTTTCTCGGGCAGCACAGCTGCAGCTGAAAAACTGAGAAACTGCAGTTGTGCCAAACATACCCTCAATATAAGTCGTATGATACAATATTTTAGTAATATAACTAAATTTATAAAAAAATTTACTCTAAAAAATTATGAATAGACCCATGCATTCTCTACATGTTGGGGATTATCACTTAAGTTTGACAAAAAAAATAGAAGATCTGAATAGCTTAAAGCTCTAACTAATGTTTAATGTCTACTATTAAAGGCGAGCGCTATCTAGTCATCATCATTCTATTAGCATCACTTGACCGTTATCATCATAGTTTCATCAACATCCAACCATTGTTGTCAAATTGTAGTTATTCGACCACTATTGTTAAATCATGTCATATGATTATGCTCATCTGACTGTCATTGTTCTACCACATTCACCTAATTGTGTCTAACAACCATCACCATTACCTAATTGTATTATTCAATCACTAATGACCGACACTCATCATCTTCACCTGATTGTCTCCCAACGATCTTCTTCTAAATATTATCGTCCAAGTGCCATCTGTCAATCATTATCATTATCTAACCATTATTTGAGCACAATTATATTTAAATTTGCCAAAATATTAGTGTAATATTTTGTCCTCATTTTTTTCCAATTAAAGGGAGGAGCAAGTCTTTATAATTTATATAAACCTAATTGATTATTTTAGGTGATCTAAATCCTTTGATTTTTTCTCATTCTATGTTTTCCAAAAAAGAAAAAAAATATGATTTTTTCTTAACACTAATTATATTGCCGCATATTTTCATTCATGTAATAAATTTTATTTTTATTATTATTATTATTATTATTATTATTATTATTAATTTTAATAATAATAATAATATTATTATTATTATTAGGAGAGCTATCACATTCTTTTGTGAGCTCGACTTCATCAATAATGTTTGCTTAAGTTTTGTAGGGAGATAAATTTTGTTGCTTTGCTTCAATTGATTGGCCATCTCAAATTTTCATAGAAGGATTCTACTCCAATATTGTATTGGCCAATTGAATTTCATATTTAATATTTTGGCAAAAAAAAATGTATATTTCATATATAAAAAATTATGATATTTATTTTATTGAATACATATTAAATAAATAGATTTATATGGTGATGCTGATGATTGCTGGTGTCAACTCAATGATAAAAAAAATATTTTAAAAAATTATAATTATTTTAAGATTTTAAAAATAACTTATTTTTTTCTTAAAAATGAAAAGTAGCTAAAAATATGAAGAAAAATATTTTAAAAAATTTAAATTAAATAAATATATATCATATAAATTTTTAGTTTTTATACACAGAGAGTGAGTGTAAAATAGAACAAGAAATTCAATAAATTTTTTTTGTAATTTTTATGATTATATATTGCGCCTATTATTAACTGCAGTCAACTAAATAAGTTTCTTTGGACTACAAATAAACATTACTCTATTAGAAGAAAAATTTTGTTAACTATATATATATATATATATATATATATATATATATATATATATATATATATATATATATATATATATATATATATANTATATATATATATATATATATATATATATATATATATATATATATATATATATATATATATATATATATATATATATATATATACACGCGCATTGTAATCCTAGATCGAAGCAGAGGCCTTTGGCGTCCCTTCCAGTCAAGAATCGGGGCCTCACAATCACTAGACAATATTTCTCTAATGTCTTTCTTCGTTCATGGTTCGATATTCTGGTGTCCTAGGCGTAGAGGAACCACACCAATTCATCCCAAACTTGGTAGTTAAACTCTACTGCGGTGATGATACTGCTGGGGGGGTCCTGTGGAAAAATAACTCGACGCCAGAATGATAAAAAGCTTAACACCTCTTACTTATAAATAATAAGTGACATTTACGTGCATACTGCACAATTTCTATTTATATATCTACTTCTAAATTTATTTATATATGTCAACCAAAATATTCATATCAAATAAAAAAAAAATTACTATTTTAATTTTTAAAATGTAAAATGCAACTTTGTTCTATATAATTAAGTGATATATATGTAACTTTTTGAAATTTAGTTATTAGATATGTAAATACATAAGAAATAAGTGGCATGTATGCAAATCTTCCAACTAATTGACACATAGAAGCTCATTTATGACCATAAATATTTCAACTTTGCCAAGTAGTCCTTCCACAAGAACGATGATATTTGTCGTTTCGTGATCGCGAGTTAGAACTTACGTTCCACTATTTTAGATCTTGTTATGATGTTTCAAAATGTAAAAGGTCCAAAAATACCCAAAAGTTGATTATAGCGATAGTTCCAACATTTCTTGTCACATGAATCTTCTTGGTTTTAGTCACTTCGCCGGTAAAATAGGGAAAATATTTGCGTACATAAGACGTACGCAGCGCGACATAAGTCCAGAGGTTATTCAGGAGGTACAGGGGGTTATATCGGGGTTATACCCCGCTGTAACCTCTTTGTAAACTACCTGTAACCTATAAATGAGTTCTACGCTTCTGTAATTTCATGGGTACAAATAAGTTACACGGAGGTTATAAGGGAGTTATACTGAGGTTACAGGGGGTATAACCTGGATATAACCCCCATGTACCCCCTGAATAACCCCTGACGTACGCAGCGCTGCGTACGTCTTATGTACGCAAATATTTTTCGTAAAACAGAGGTTGATCTTTCCTCTAAGAGCAAGATCAACAAGCGAAAGATTGCGACAATTCAAGGCTGAGGAATTGTTGTCAATACCGGCAAAAACTATCGGCGTGAAGATATGAGGAATAAGAGAACTGATAACCATTGGCTGGATACCAAAAGAGTGAATCAAGAAAATAACAAAATTGAAAACTCCATAGAAGACAAATTATATCATAACACAATACATGAGATGAACAAATAGAGACGAGATGGAGGCACCATTGAAGATAATTTTGATGTCGGGCGTGGCATGCTCGTGTTTTTTATCGGCAGCGAGCATCTGGTTAACGGCCTTATATCGAAAGTGGATGTCCGTACCTATCGTGAAGGCATAGGAGTTTGTTGTAGGGGCAACATAAAATTGGTTAATTAAAATCAATATTAAATATGAGTAGCATTTTAAATATATTTGCATATTTTGATAACCCATTTATTTTAATAATATATTTGCATATTTTGATAATGTCTTTCTAGCTTTTAAAACCCCATAAGGTTTTAGGGTCAATTTCATTCAATATGAAATTTTAGGTGTTAGATATATACGGAGTAATTAGGAAGGACAAAAAAGCATTTTCGATAGGAAATTTACACTCATACCCTTCAATTCATTTGTAATTACATATAACCCTTAATTTTGACATTTCTATTTATTATATTTCAATGTTATAAATGTTATATATTTCACTTTTAAAATTTTTATAGTGGTGATATTTTTGATATGATATTAATAATTAGAGTGCTATGTACATGAATGTGAAAGCTTAGATTTAGATATGTAAATACAGAAAAATTGTGTGGTATTTATGTAAATGCCCATTTTAGCATTGTTATTATTATTTTTAATCATTTATATCACATAGAAATATTATTAATAATAACAAAATAAATTATTTCGTACATACATAGAATTTTTTAAATATTAAATTAAAAACTTAAATATCAGATAATGCAAATACTTAAATATTGTGGGATGCATGTAATTCTTTTGGAAGATTCACATACATGCTAAAATCTAAACTTTAGCTTTAAATAAATGTCAGCTTTCTTAAAATAATTGTATTTTGGGTGTGACATGAAATATTTTTGTGACATGGATGTAATAATTGGGTGATATATATGTAAATGTCCTTTTTCCCTCTCAACAACTTGAAAAATTATTGTATACGGACACCACATGCAGAGATTTACATGATGTCCGATCTTGACCGACCGTAGATCAGGATGTATTTCGATTATTCCTTTTTTTTTGTCAAAAAAAAAAAAAAATAATCAGACAAGACATGCAGAGAGATATATGTAGTATATGTATTGAATAATTTTTCCAAAGCACTTAATCCCTAAAACCTGAGCGAGCTTCACGGAGCAACGGACTCCATACCCTATGCGGCCATGCCAGTCCCGAAGTTCTTCCGCAATAGGCTGTTAAGCCGACTTCTTCAACTCAATCGCAGAAAATGAACTCTGATTTAATTTTTGGAGCTCTTCTGCTCGATAATACCCCATTTATGAAACACGGCAAGTTATCGCTTCTCCCTGCAAATCTCTGAAAATCATGCTTATGCTTCAGACTCTAAAGATGCCCTTTCGACGGGCATCGAGGGCTTTCGGTTCATCCATTCTTTGGAACAGGTGATCTATCTTTGCCGTTCCTTTGCTTTATTTTTTAATATTATTAATTTTTTTTTTTTTGATTTTTGGATGAACAACCCCTTTGTGTAGTATTTGGTGTTGTATGATAGTGTTACAGTATGCTTCAATGTAGTTTCTTGGAAAAGACTCTTTTTCGAGCCGGTAGGGACATTTCTTTAGTTGTAGTTAGTTGGCTGTTGCTTCTGTGTTTTCCCTTTCAACATGGTCTGAAGTTTGAGTTTGAAGATTGGGGGTCCGCTCGATCCCCCAAATCATATAACAAAATTATATTTTAAAAAAATGGTTGATGGAGCATATTTCCAACCTAAAAGTGACCTGGATAGACTAGATGTAGATATAGAAAATGAAGTAGGCGAGGCATATTAGCACTCGTTAATTTATCTGCCATAAGCTCCTACATGCATGCTCTCACTACTTATTTTAAGACCATCAATAAAATAGGAAATATAAATGCCATTTTTTTGGAAGATTTACATACATGTTACTCAGTTCTTATGTATTTACACGTCTAACGCCTAAAGTTTAATTATTATGCCACCTTACCTATGCATGAAAATGTTTATGTAACTTTTAAAAAGTTAAAATGGTGGTATTTTTGATGTGACATGAAAGATTTGAGTGGCATAAATTAATGCAAAAAATTATGCAATTGGGTGTTGAGACGTTATCTTTTTGTGAGGCGAGGCATAAACTTTAAGGCGGTCTGAGGCATAAGCATCATACTTTTTAAATTAAAGCAAATTAGAAGTTTGGACCTCATTCAAATGTTGAAATTTAATCCTAAAATTTAGGAACTCAATGTGCAAGAAAATGTCTCATAAGCATTCAAACTGATGCGAGCATACTTAAAATTTTGTGGAAAATTATTGAATTGAATTAACAAACAAAGGCATTTCATATGTTTGACTTGTGCTTTTCGCGCCCTTTTCTTGTTCTAGCCGAAATAGTCTTCTTAGCTCCCGTTCACTTCAAATCGCCCTTTCTAGGCCATCATTGCTTAAAAATATAAATGAAAAAAATGCTAGATTGAAGGTGTACAAAAATTAAGAAGAAATAAAAAAGTGCAGTAAGAAAGATATTTAAATAAAAAAAATTCCTTTAATATAAACCAGAGAAGAGTGATTCAAAGTAAATCAGATAATACTCAATCCGAGAAAATATGCGAGAATGATCCTATTGAAAAATCGTTGTAACCAAACCAAAATACAAAATCAAATATATTTTACTCTGGGTTCAAAAAGATCTCCCACAACGACATATTCTCGTTGTCAATTACATCCTGAAGAAAATTAGGAAAACTCACGATAGAAGGTGTTGTGTTTTCTTAAAATATTTTTGAAACATATACAATCAAAGAGATTTTTGGCAGTCCAAGTAGGGGGAGATCCTCTAATCATCACTCATCACGACAAAATTAGGTCAACAAACATAGGATTAATCACCATAATTTGCTGAATAAACACTGATGAGCTAAGAGGGCTGAATGTGCACACTTACAAAAAGACTCGACAAAGAAAATGATTATGCTCAAAGGGGTAGATCAACATGTAAGTCAATGAATAACCTAGACATGTAAAGATAACATGTTTGGTGCTCTATGGACTCGTCCTCTCAGACTATTGAGACCCCATATCTACTAACTTGTGAAGGTAGTCAACCCGACTCAACTGGGGATCACTTTGTCAACAACCCATGTGCTGCATCGTCTGAAGCAATCTAGTAGACTCGAAATCCAAGAAAAAAATCCTCTAAGTTCTTCTTACTTTTCTACACTAAAAATGTGGAATAGAGATTATAATTGCCAATGATATGAACATGAAACCTATACAAAATGAAAGATAAATGTATAACTCAGCGTCAAAGCTAAGCTGCCCCATAAAAGACTTATATTCCTGTTTGGACTGTGAGAGCCTCTAGCACACTATATCATACCGGACAACCACCTAATTGTATAAGACGTATGCTAAACCAGTCAAAATGAAAAGCATGAGTACTTTTCGTGGGTTATGCTGCATGTTGGCAATCATCTATAACATCCTAATTGTGGATGCCTCTTATGATTTTTTTAAAGGTGGTCCGAATGCCATACAAGAAAGTAAAAATAGGAAATAAAAGTGCTAATTTTAAATTCTTGTAATTTTAATATTAATTTTTTTAAGATAAATCTTTTAAGATTAGTTTTATAGAAAAAAATTTATTCGGAAAATCCTAATCATGATCTTATCCAACATATCACATACATAAGAAAGAGTGAATATACACAAAGTGCAGTAAAAGAAACACTGTATATAAAACAATGGTTAAGTGTTGATGGGCCGACTATAATCTCACAAAGGAAAAAGTGGTGGTTAGGCTTCACATATACATACCCAAATTAGAACTTTACAATGAATGTACAAATCTCAAATAAGGTATGAGACATGAGCAAACATCTCCTAGTTTTCTCTACATGGTTACTGCTAAGCTCCAATACTCGTACTTGTATTTTATTTATAGTATAGACTCTCCCACGGGTTCTAAAAGTATATAAAAAAAAATTTATAAAAAGACTCGACCTGCAGAACAAAAGTCAGAAAGTGCTATCTCATGCAACGTTTAAAAAACTACATCTGATGGGAGGAGAGATAAACAACGTCTGCACAAAATGCATTAGTTTAAATTACTATTAAGATTATCCTCGTTGGATACAACGTCCTGTAAGAAAAATTCACCATATTTTGCTAATGCGCAAATGTCAAACTCGGTAAATCATGCAAAAGGCACACAATGTGTACAACAGCTAGTAGGAGCCAATGAACAATAGTTGTGCATGAAATCCCTAACTACACTCTAGCTCTAATCTTAAAAATAAACTACAGGGTGCTGCTTATGCATACATCTATGTGAATGACATCCAAGGTGCCCGGTCTAAAGGACTTCTTGTAGGATCTTGACAGTGTTATCAAACTGGCCTTGTCTCGAGCAACTGAATGGACTAACCCTCATCGTGAGTAATGCTCATTTCTTTGTTATCACCAGAGTTCCAATTGAGGATCATCTGGGTACTGCCACTAATATGCAGATTTTTGAAACCTAAATTTATATGGTGCGACAAGAAATAGAGTCATACTTATAAAAGTAAGACCTCACATGCATAAGCATACACAAGCAATGCATAAAACATGCCATAAGGATATACCTCGGGAGCTAAGCCCTAATGACACTAAAGTCAAACATCATCGGAATATGATAAAATTTTTTTAAAAAAAGCATGCAAATCCGCGATCATGAGCTTTGGAAGGTAAAATCCCAAAAACTCAAACTCAAAGTTCAAATGTTATAAAAAATGACGAAAAAGAAAGTCATGCAAATGCTGATGAGAATGCAAAACGTAAATGTGCAAAGAAGCACATACTAACAAATGCAGAAAGCACAAGAAACCCCTCTCCTATTACAAAGAGGGTGCTTTTATGCCGTGAAGGTGATTTCATAGAATGATCTCTACGATCCGTAGATGAAAGGGGTGCGTCGACTCACAATGCAACCTAAACCTAGCTAGTGACATAACTTAATATTATCGACACTCCTCACACAGATGATATGCAAAAGGTGAAAGATGGAAAAAAACGGGCATATGTCTGATCGTGTCGACAAACGACATGAATGACGTAAGCCCTGCCGATCAATCATGCAAAGCAGAATCACCATCCATGTAGAAGAGTGTACCAATGGTTTGAGAGGGTAATTGCCATGGTCAACAATCTATAAAGATGGAGGACCCACTTATTTGGAATAACCGAACTCGATCTAAAGACATGCTTGAAAAAGGTGGTCACCACATATACGGAAGGGTGTACTAACGACCAAGAGAGGTAATATCATATTTTTCATCTTATAAAAGCCAAGTAACGATAATCTAAAGCCAGTAAAACAAGTCCCGACTCAATGACGGATGTCTCATATCCACTGCACAACCCAAAGTAGTGCATCTACTATGGGAGTCACAAGGAAAAAACAAGGAAGAAGTTTGGTTTACTACCGATACCGTAGTACCAATGGCTAACACCACAAATATTAGAGAGGACCACGACGCCGTATTCTCGTCAACGAAAATACTGCACTGGACCGTAAAATAGAGGCTTACATCCCGACACCTGAGCTAGTGTTATTACTTTAGCATAAAGAAGAAACAAGGTCCACTCAGGGCCGCGACGTTAAGAGCAAAGTTGATGCCTGGTTTTGCCATGCCACCTCATGTCATTGTGGAGGCAATATTTTGCGGCTACCTAAAGGGTGACATGATAGTCAAGTGCCGAGAGATGGCATTGAAGAATCCTTTCACACCTGAGAAGCAGAATGATGTCATAATGCTTGAAGAGTTGCATTACGGGCATTACAACATCGTGGCCAACAAAAGGCACTACTCTCAAAGATGCACTCACAAAAACATAGTTGAGGCGGGGAAACACAAGGATATAACTTAGGGATCCTCTAACATTATTATGACCTAGTTTCTATAACACAAAACTTGGGGCTTTCCTAGAAAGGAAAAATTGCAAAAGGGAGAGATATCTCTCCTATGCGACGTTTGGGAGACGTTCCGCACTTGATGTCGGAAAGGCCGTTTCACCGGCTCTCGTGGTCACCATGAACTAGAATAGCAGTGTCAAGGACTTCGTCATGATGGAGAAGGAAGCCAAGGCGAAGAAATGAGTTGTTGCGATTGGAAGGGAGAAAGCACCACGATCTAGAAGCTTTGAAAAAGCTTGACGTAAGTACCAAAATTCAGCCTTCCAAGTCAGCCAAAAACTCTCAAATGGCCAACTAAAAAATCTCAAACCTTGGGGCAGCTTTGAACTGCCGCTTTTATAGGGAAAATAAGTCAGTATGGCGTCACGACACCGTTGATGTGTCAAATGCCAGATCAACAAAAAAGATAAAGCGCGACTCAATGCCTGTTCTGTGTCAACTGAGTCGCCACGACTCTTGGAATGATGCCTGGATGCCGCTGATGTGGTCGTCTTCACATTAACAAATATTATTGTGGTTTTCCAATCGGGAGCCGCCATCGGGATCGAGTAGTTGGGGCGCCTTGACGTTGGGCATCATTGATGTGTCGAACCCAGGTCAACTCCCTCAATGATACTTGTCCTGCCAGGGCTGTTAGAGTCAAGATCATGAGCCGCGAGGCCGTTGTGGTGTTGCTTGCTGTGCCTTGGGGCTCACATAAATCACAAAAATTGGCCAATTTGGTATTGGGGCGCTCCAACTGGTGTTGGGAGCTCCCGAAAGGAAATATAATAAACATTGCGAGTCACAGAAAACATAACACACATATAATGTCAAAATAGTAATGGTACTATTAATATCCAAAAGAGATTACATATTTCCAATATCTTATAGACGTGGAAGACAACACATTCCTACAACTAGACAAAGAAGGAAATACAAAATAACAACAACAAAATAATGGGGCTTGACCCAACCCCTAGGGATCGGGCGGCTATCCGCCTTGCTTGCCATCTTGCTCGTCCCTCTTGCGGTACTACAATCATGAGAACACTAGATCGCTTTCTCTCACCTCTTGTAGGCTTCCTTGTGCCATTTGGCCAGCATATGTTACGGTCGCTCGATACGATTCAGCCATCCCATGTTGGAGTCTATCCGCTCTAGAACAATGTTTACCTTTTGGTCGAGCAGAGTGACATTTTCCCACAACATGTAAACATACTAGGGCAAAAAAATACTGCGAAATGCTGTAGTGTGATGAAACCATACAACCTTACCCAAGTATCTTTGAGGTGCGACAACTCTCGATGTAGAGTGAGCATTAGAATCAGACGTATTGTCTCTCAGGTCGCCGTTGGGAGCATGGCTGGGGCACGATTGGTCTCTGGCCTCGTTGCACGGGCACACTCTCATAATGACTTTTTGAATAAAATAGTGATAAAAGGGGAGACATACGACACAACTTCATTACAAAAAAATTGGCTTATCAAAACAGTTAACCTTGCCGCTTATTTATAGAAAATCAAGTGCCGAGGTATCAGGCCCGAATAATAACTCCTTCGGGTGGGGCCATTAAATGTTTTTAGGTAAACCACCGTGGAGTTTACATCTGGGCTGAGGCGCCGAAGCACTGAGGTGTCAACATTCTCTTTGAATGTGTTAAATGAGCGCCATAACACCCAACCGAAGCGCCACAGTGCCATAATCAACAACGATCAGTTTTGGATATGCGTCTTATCATGTGGAGGGCATCGACGCTGTCACCGGGACTGTAATGCCTAGCTGTTATTTATATTATATCAAATTTCGCTGCTGGGAAGACTAGCTATCTTTGTCAATGCAGGTTCAAAAAAATTCTGGAAAAGCGGGGTCAACCTCAAAAAAGTCAAAAACAATGCAATCAATGACTCAAGTTATTTTTTGGTAAGCATGTATGCCACTAAATTCCTATGTATTTACATATCTAAGAATCAAACTTTAATTTTTTACTTTTATGCCACTTAAGTCATTCATATTATATCAAAATTATCACACAATGTGACTCAAAATTGTAAATTGAAGTTTAGGCGTAGATACATAAATACGTATGAATTCTGTGGTATATACACAAATCTTCATTTTCTTGGGGCATTTACATATCCCCCATTCTTATATATCTACATATCTAACACTTTAACTTAACTTTTTTTTATAGCACCTAATGCTTCAACTGTTCAATCTAAATACCTACGGGTTCAACAAACAGAAACGAAACGTGGCGCTGGTAGCAAGATGATCTATCAGCGTTGTCATCTAGTGTAGTAGGTGGTGTCATTCCATGCGTGAGAGGGAAACATGATGCTTGCAAGAGACGAGTGCTTGCGGGTTTGAACGAAATTGTAGCAGGTGGTTTGGTTGCGGTGGCACTGTCGTTGGCGGCAGGAGGATCATGCATCAGTGGTATCAGTTGACGACGTCATCCAATGCAGCAGGCGACATTGTTTGTTGCGTGAGATAGAGATGGTAGACTTGCGAATTACGAGAGACGGTAGCATCGAAGGCAAAGTTGACGCCTCATCAAATCGAGGCAAAACATGTTTTATGACACGCCTTAGAATACCTGAAGCGTACGCCTCGACCGATTCAAGCGACAGGTACGTCTCGACCAATCCGATCGATGCGTACGTCTCGACCAATCTGAGTGATGCATACTCCTTGACCGATCCGGCCGATGCATACACCTCGATATGAAAAAAATTGGGATTGAGAAGAGGTGCACCTCTAATTACACAATTTTGAATAGTGGTATAAATGTAAAAAGTAAAGTTTAGCTGTTGGATATTAATTGGGTGGTATGTATGTAAATGTGTCCTTTTTTATTTATACATAACATAGATCCAAAGGGTAGTACACCAGGAAAGCAACCAAAGTTACATTCTAGGCATAAATACTAGTAGATATTATTTCATCATTGTGATTGTTGATATGCTTCTAATATTAGAATCTTGTCTTCACTTAGCTCCAACTTCGAAGGCCGAACGTGCAGGAAAATTATTTGAGAGAATGCATTGATGGATTTAATTGGCCAAGTATGATGCAAATAAAATAAATGAGATACTTACCAACCCATTTTTGTAGGATCTGAGTTTTCAAGTAGTAGACAAAAGTAATACCATATATGGGCCTAACCTCTAACCCTAACCCCCAAATCCCAAACCCCAAACCGCAAACCCCAAACCCTAAATAACCCTAAACCCCAAGCCCCATGCCCTAAACCCTAAACCCTAAACCCTAAACCCTATTCTACCCCTCCTTGGTTGAGTTTTTTCATCCTTTGTGACTTCATTGATGTCATCTTGTAGGCTCTGATTACAGATAGGCCGCTGGTCATCTCGGATATGGTGATTCACCCTCTATGCTTATGTCATGTTTAGGCTCT
>NEWO01000340.1:360240-385311 GCA_003013225.1 Phalaenopsis aphrodite | reverse complement strand
TATATGCATGGGTTTGTCACATGAAGATATTATAAATGCAAACATTAAAATATAGGTTTTAGGCATGTAAATATAAGAATTGAGCGGTATGTTTGTAAATTTCGCTATTTCTCATGTGAGGGTGGTATATAAGTAAAATGTAAAATTTAGTTATTAGATGTGTCAATATATAGAAATTAGGTGGCATTTATGTTAAAGACCCCCTTTTTTTATTCTTTTGGTTGTGTGTTTGGGAAACCTCTTTACCTATGGTCATGAAGCCATGGCGTTCTCTTCTTCTTCCAGCCCAATCAATCTGACCATTTCTTCTCCCCCATTTCGCAGACCCAGTCCCAAATCTTCCATAAAACTCCAACCTTTGCATCCAATTCCATCGGAACCCATCCTTCTTCCTCCAACTCCGGATTCAGGCGATGAAGACCGAGGTTCGCCGCGACAAGAAGAAGATCAACAAAGGCTGCAATCTCCTAACCTTGCTCTTCGGCCGCGCTCCTCGCTCTTCATCCAACAAATCCACCCCAAGCCCCAATCCAGCAGTACCATCTTCCCCGGCGAAACCTCATCCACCGAGGTCGGGGAACCCTAAAGTAATCTCCCACCCAACTGCCTCCCATTCGATCGCACAAAATCCGTCGAAGAAACCTGCCGCAGCTCAGGCGAAGAAGAAGCAAGTCCTCACGCCGGGTAATGGCCTCTCCGGCGAGCTCGATATGATGATCTATGACTATCAGAAGGCAAAGGGTAACAGCAAATTGGTGCGAGCTTCTTCGAGCAATGTGATGGTGTACGGTCAATTAGGCAACATTTGGGGATCGAATGGTGGCGTCAATGGCGGAAAGGATAGGACTTTGAGGAGGAAAGCAGAAGAGAAGACGGAGGCTTTGTGGAAGGGAATGGATGCTGAGAAGTTGAAGGAGATGGGGAATGAGGAATTTAAGGCTGGGAGGCTCAGTGAGGCGTTAGGTCTCTATAAGAAGGCGATCGAGCTTGATCCTAAGAAGGCTTCTTATTGGAACAATAAGTCGGCGGCGCTCGCCGGAATGGGGAGGCTGATTGAGGCGGTGGGAGACTGTAGGGAGGCGGTAAGGATTGACCCTTCCTATTCCAGAGCTCATTATCGGTTGGCAACGTTATATCTCAGGTAACTATGGATTAGATATGGATCATGATATTATATGCAGACTTTGTAGGTGCGGATTGATCATATTGGAGTGTTATTCATCAAAATATCATCTTAATATCACCTCAATACCAACAATGCATATATGTAGATAGCACAAGTAATATTTGCTCGAAGATTACATGTTTATTGATATTTTTTTTGTGGTTTTGAATGTTTAAATGTAATTTCTTGTTTTGTTTATGCTTGTTTGAGTTTTCTTTTTATAATTTTAATTTGTTTCTTTTACATAAATTTAACTTTTTTCAATGATTCAACTAAATGTCAGAAGACTGGCTTGTAAAATATTACAAATTAAGTTTCTTAACTTATATTCCAAGTTATGCCAGTAGTCTTTTTGTAAGGGAAACATAAAAGAGCAAAGTGTCAAAGTAGTCTCGGTTATTTACATCGATTTTTTCGGTCTTAGAGTTCATAAAATTGTCAAATTGGTCTCTGCATTTTTTAAATTGAGGCTCTCTATTTTTGCCCAAATTTACAAAATTTTGGGCCAATATGATACTTTTATAAATTCTAAGACAAATGATCCCATGTAAATAATTGAGGATTCTTTTGACACTCTGGTCAGAAATATATATATATATATATATATATATATATATATATCAGTTTGCCTCTTATTTGGTCACGTGCTCTTGCTTAGCTAATATTTAAAAAATGTTCTTTTATGTTTAACTTGCAAATGAAGCTGAGCCATAAGCCAACTGATTGTTGTTTTTAGTCTCCAACATAACGTTTACTGTATTCTAAACTAACCTAACACAGAGTATCTAACTTCAAGCCAAAGTCATTCCTTCAAAAAATTCAACTCTCAGGTTAGGAGAAGCTGAAAGAGCTGCTCATCACTACAAACAATCTCCAAAAGTGGCTGATACTGATGACATCTCTAGAGCAACAAATCTCCAAATCCATATTCTAAGATGCGGCGAGGCTCGGAAACTCAAGGAGTGGCAGGCCATGCTCAAAGAATCCCAATCCGCCATTTCTGGCGGCGCAGATTCAGCTCCAAATGTATTCATTTCTCTGTGTCAAGCTTTCCATAAAGCTTTCATCATCTCCCAAATTTTCAAGCAATTCATTTGATGGTTTTTTTTTTTTTTGTTTTCTAGATGAAATCTTTTTACTCCATGGCTTTCGAAGGTATTTGCATCACAAGCAGAAGCGCTTCTGAGACTTGGCAGGCATGAAGAGGCCGATTCAGTGCTTAAGAATGCGCCCAACTTTGATACTGAAGCTCTCATAACTTTCTTTGGTTCAGCAGTGCATGAATACATCCTCATGATCCAAGCAGAAGTACATTTGGCTTCAGGAAGGTCAGTTCTACGTTCTTAAAAAACATTCAGGTGATGTCTGGCAACAGATGAGATTTAAGGTATCAGAATTTAATTAATCTTGTAAATTCGGATTTATTAAATCCTAAACGGGTTAAATCTGGAAATAGTGTCTTGCAACAGATTTACTAAATTCTGTAAGTCCAATAAAACAGTGGCAACAGAATTTAAGAAGTTGTAATGGGTGTTGGAGAAACTCAGAAGCCTGCGAAGTTAAATCCCAAGTACCCTGAAGTTAAATCCACTGATTCGTGGGATTTTGTAAATCTGAGATTTACCGCCGAAATCCACAGAATCTGGATTTACAGCATGTAGGGATTTATTTTGTCCAAAATGCAGGATTTGGCTTAAATCCTGCATAAATCCTGGGTTAAATCCACAACCCCCTCAAGCACTGCACAGTTTGAGCTTACTAAAAAGTTTAAAAATTTCATTTTTTTCGTAGGTTCGACGAAGCAGTTACCTCTATTGAAAGGGCGGCTAAGAACCAGAACAACAGAGAAATCAGTGCTGTAGTTACCCGAGTAAAAGCTGTTGCATCTGCTCGAAAAAAGGGCAATGAGTTCTTCAAAGCTTCGAAGTATACGGAAGCATGTATTGCTTATGGAGAAGGGCTTCTCCACGATCCGTCGAATGCCATTCTTCTCTGCAACCGAGCTGCGTGTCATTCGAAGCTCGGACAATGGGAGAAAGCAATTGATGACTGCAATAATGTTCTTAGTTTGAAGCCTTCGTATACTAAGGCTAGACTAAGAAGAGCTGATTGTTTTGCTAAGGTGAGTGATCCTTGCTACTGAACATTCCATACAGCCACTTAATTCATTTGAATTTACATATCTAACAACTTCAATTTGCTTTTTTGACATTTCACATAAAAAAATACCACCATTTTTAACTTGTGAAATACATCTTCTCATGTATGAGTGTAAAGTTTGAAGTTTAGGTGTTAGATATGTAAATACATAGCAATTGAGTAGTACGTATATAAATATTCCTTTATTAAATTATTGGTTTGGTTATTAAGGTGGGGAAGTGGGAGGCATCAGCACAAGATTATCAGATTTTGAGGAGAGAATTTCCAGGAGATGAGGAGGTGGCAAGAGCACTTTCAGAAGCTAAATCACATCTTCATCAGAGAAAGTCATAGCTTCTTGTATAAGGGAGAAATCTTTACGAAACAGTAAGTTTTGTTATATGATAAAAACGATTTAAAAATGCTTAAGATTGCTGAATTCTCTCTCAAAAAGCAAATAGAATAGCCTGTTTGAAAAATGGGCTGTTGCTCAATAAGAAACATGTCAAATGATCAATGTTTTTTGTTTTTTTAATTTATATGACTTTGCAAAAATCATTTTTTAAGTAGTTAATTAGAAGAATTGCTAAAGTGTTTTAAGTATGATTAGTTATTTGAAATTGGGTTGTTAAAATATGCCACTCACCATTATCAAGTTGAAAAAACTCTAACTTTGGATTTCTAGGGCAACAACCTGAACTCTCACTCATTGAGATATTGTCTGCTTTGCCTTGATAGCTTATGGATTTGTTTAACTGGTTTAACTTCCTTGGAGATCACCCACCTTGAGAGTTCTCCCATGTGAGCATGCTTAATTTAAGTTAGGTATGTCAAATTGACTTTTGTGGGCAGGTTCGGGTTTGATTGACTCGACCTGAAACTTGCTGACTTGAATCAGGCCTGAATACCAAACAGGTCAGAAAGTCCGACCTAAACTTGACCTGTCTTCAATCTACTGACTTGAACACGACCTATGTATCCCTTTTAACATCAGACATAACAACTATTCAGGTCAAATTCACATTGTTTTTATATCAATCTCGGATTAATTTCGTGTTTGCAAGTTAAGGTTCAAGTCAGCTTCGGGTTTGCTGATTATGTTCATGTCAATTTTTGAGTTGGCAAGTAAACTACAACCCCGGTTTTCTTAGATGAGTTCGGGCCAATTTTTTCTCACCCCTTACAAGTTAGAAGTTACAAATCTCTGATGAAAATTTTAACTATTATACTAAAAGGCGTCTCGATTTTAGGAGTCCAGCTTCATTCTGGTCAAGGGGTTTTAAACTAGTTTGATCAACTTATATTAATCACATTTTAGAATATTCAAAAAAAAAAAGCTTATATATTTCAATAAATTTTGCATATTGATGTATTATAAATCATTATTCTGATCATTAGTATTTGTTTCTTCACAGAACGGTACCTGCTCTTCTTCAGAAAAAAAAAAAATGAAGCAGGTGACGCATCTAGCTTGCATGATTGAAGAAGAGAGGACTCAATCCACAAATACATATATATATATATATATATATATATATATATATATATATATATATAAAATTAAATTATATAATAATGTAAATATATAAATGTATTTCCTCTTAACCATAGTTGCTTGAATGGTGGATAGGATTCTAGGCATTGATAGCGAAGGCAAAGAAACTTATACAAATATTGATGTAAAGGCATTTGGCAAGTGATGATTTTACTGAAAGTTACATATGCGAAATTGGGGCGGCTCATTTTTTTCTTTTTTTGGAAGATTTATATACATACCACTCAATTTATATGTATTTAAATATCCAACACCTATACTTCAATTTTTACATAAATGTCATTTCAATGCATGAAAAGATATTTTTCACTTGTAAAAAGCTAAAATAGCGATATTTTTTTATGTGGTATGAAAGACTTGAGTGGTAATATAAATGTAAAATGTAAAGTATAAATGTTAGATATTGTTGCGCATTGAAAGATTCAGGGTGGTAGAATGATAATTTAATATCTTGATGTAGTACGAAAATCTAGCGCACGCTCAAATAATATAAAAAAGTAGAATGAGACACCAGGATTTTTTACGTGGAAAAACTTAGAAAAGAAAAAAAAATATACTGTCTAGCACAATCAAGAAGACCCATTATAGGTTTGCAAGTGCATATGTTAACTCTTCTCCTAAATTAGGGAAAATAGATTTATAAAGATGATAATCATAGATGTACAAGAGTAATCCTGTGATAATAGTTGTAATTGTGCTACAAGTGTAGTTCTTTGAAATAATAGCATGGTTGGGCCGCAAATGCTGTATTTGATTGTCACAAGGGAAGTAATCTACTACAACTATTGTAGACGGCGGTTGTGATAGCATCATATGAACATGAATGTTGTAGTTGAGAGACGGTAATAATTGGCCATATAGGCTGCAATTCATAGTTTCATGTGTGTCAGTGGGTTGCAAAGGCCGTAATTGGAAGTTGCAACTGTGAGCCACATAAATCGTAGATGGTCACTTAAATCATAGTGGAGAGTTACTTGCAGAAAACTTTAGAAGTCTTGATAAAGTCGTTGGATTCTAAATACGATGATTGTAAGCATTATTGTGTGATACTAGATCTTCAATATGACATTACTCATTGCCACGTATTGGAGGTATATCATCATACTGTTTTCGGGGTGTGTCGTTCCACTGTATTTTGGGTGTGTCATTACATCATATTCTAGGGTGTGTCATTACACTATATTTGGGTTGCATTATTGTGTTTAGGACATTGTGTTCCTCTGTATGATGATACCTCATTACTTCATATGATACTTCGTTACTTTGCAAGATACGTCATTAATTAACAGGATACTTTGCTGCTTCACAAAGTTCACAAACGACTGTGGGCAGAGGGTAGCCTTTGGCAGTCTACAGCGGCTGACGACAATGTTTAACAATCATTAATAGGTACGAAGGATAAAAGTTGTTATCGAAGGGTTTTTGAATGTTGAACGGCTCTCAGATTGGACTCCTCCCCTTCTCCTCTAGGTTCAAGTCTAGGCCCCCCCTCATTAAGGAAGTATGACTCTATTTATAGATTTTGGGAGTGACATTTTTCGTAAATAATTTATGAATCAATACCACTCTAGCAGACGACCCAGAGTGATTCATTTGATCAGATGAATGTTTTATAGATGTTTAGGTGTCATAATGATGTCAGAATTACGTGACCTTAGGCTCTTTAGATCCATCTCTTCGAAACACTCGATTTGATTATAAGTTTGTTAGATTTGTTATTCATTTTACCGTCTAATTAACCATCAAAAGCCTCCAAATGTAGTTTAACGTCTTGGTCCAGACTTACTTAACTCTGATTGGATCAATTTTGATGTCATTGGGTTCATCCCGTCAAATCGATCAATTTGATTTTAAGTTTGCTAACATTGTTCCGGATGACTTTTAATTTGAATTAGAATATTTTCTTAGCTCCAAAAATACTTGCTAAATAACTCTAAATTCATGCCAACAGATGTGTAAATACATAAGAATTGGGTGATTTGTATATAAATGCTCTTTTTTTTTTGTTCAGTTGCACAAATTCTATATTAAATTGATTAATCACTTTTGAACTGTCATGTCTTTAAGCAGCTTTTAGTAAGTTTGGGCCCCTAACTCCTGATCATTTATTTAACCCTATAAATTTATAACATATAATAATACTGAAGGAAAGGTTCCTTCCCAGCCTAGCTCCTTCCCTCTTTTTTCAAAAGTCAAGAGTCCCTTCACGTGAATAATCCATGATCAGAACCCTCACATGCATGCCATGAACAAAACAGTACAAATCCAAAATGACTAAGTAGTACACTCTAAATAAATTATAAAAAAAATTGTCCATGTACTGTAAAAATTAAATTTTGGCAATACTTTAATATACTTTTAATTCAAAAATAAATTTTTTAATTATTTACTCATCAAATTAATATAGTTTTTTAATCAGATTTTTGCAAAAAAGTATATTTTTTTCTCATTAGAAGCAAAGCTTCTGTGCATAATTTTGTCAAATCCTTCTCATAGGAAAAAAAACAACAAAAGCGGAAACTTTACAGCATTAGAGCATCTCAAATCAGATCACTTTCTTCCATGACAAAAATGACAAAAAAAAAAAATACAGACACAAAAATCCAAAACTAAATAAAGAGTATATACCGAATGTTATTTGCATTCGGATATTAAGAAGCCATTATTATATCACAATTACCACATGAGCTTGATGTTCTTCACCTCTTCCAACTCCTGCTTCTAGTCAACGGATCCAAGTTGCCCACAATCCATGTTTCCTTCGAGATCTCAGTCGACAACTTATCAAAATTTGGATCATAACTCATCAGCAAAACCCTTTCTTTCTTCTCCTTATCATCCTCCAGATCCATTTCTGCACCCAGAGCTTTTTCTGCTTGTCCTGTAGCTGTTCTTCCTTCAGCCGGAGCAGAGCGGCAACGCATAAGTAACAGAGCATTGGGCGGCGGAGCGAGCTCTTCGTCTTCTATCTCTTTTCTGCCATCTTCCTTCTTCATCTCCTTCTTTTGTTCATGGCTCCGGTTCTGCTCCAGTAACATGAACCACTTGGAGAATATGGTTCTGGAGGTACTGATTTCAGAATCTTTATCCTCCTCTGGTTCTTCCTCTGTTTCTTCTTCTCCAGCTCCATCGTCTCCGTCCGTTGAGGAGTCCACGGCGCCATGGAATGAGCCGAAGCAATGGAGATCAAATCGCAGGCTGCGAAATGCGCCTAAGAACTGCATCAGTGGCTTCTTGCTGTGCCCAAAAAAAAAAAATCAAATTTTTTTAACTTGTTAAGTTAGAAGTTTGAAGACAATTCTTGACTTTGTTTAAAATTACATACTTTGCTGTATTATAAAACACTGTGAAAACTTTTTCATATTATACATTGCTAATATTATTACAAAAAGGGGATATTATAATATATATTCTATTATACATGCACAAAAATATTACATAATAAAAATTACAACTTTGCATCCACAATTAAAGTTAAATAAATTTTATTGATATATTTAATTCAATTTATTGCTAACCTTGTTTAACAGACAAATTCTCTTCTAACCTCATCCATAATTGACTAAATCAAAAGTTAAACAAAGTAATTTAGTTAACCAAATCAACTAATCAACACTTACCTCTGCAGTTTCCCCATCTCTTCCACCACTGACAGCCAGCCTTTATTGTTTCCCGAGGAGCTTGCGGTGGCTTTCGAACCGGGTCTAGACCGCGGTTGGACTCTGATCTGACCGGCGCAAGTGACCGTCGGCGAAGTCGGCTCATCGGAAATCTCGTCTCCGGCGGCTGCGCCGCCGGAATACTTACCGGTCCGAGATCTGAATAAAGGGTGAATGGGCCGAGTACGATGGCGCTTGGTGGGATCCGCGGGCCTTGATGGGCTGCAGATGGGCTTGGGCGTGAGAGTGAGGTGGGTTGCAGGGAAGCAGACGAGGAGATCGGTGTGGAATCCTCCTATATTATTATGATTGTTATTATTGTTACCTGAAATTCCTTGTCTTCCTCTTCCTCTCATGCTCTCTTTGTCTCTGTTGCTTCCTTCTTTCTTCTTCTGTGAAGTTCTAATTTCTTTACTGTAATTGTTGCTTGCTCCGGAGATGGAACTAATGGCTAGAGAGTGGCCAAGGTTTAAAAAGGTTGGAACTTTAGCTTTTCTCTATATTATATTTTACTAATTCTATCTCTCGTTGCTCATTTCATGCTTATTACTTCGAGTGTTTATTTCGTACTGACACCGCACGCAAATTCACTAATTTACGTGTGGTGATCAATGTGGACTACTGAAATACATCTTTTTGTTTCTTCTATTATTAGAGTGGGGTTCACTCTAAATTTTTGACAGTCCAGATCGAACACCGCACGTAATTTGTACACAATGATTTTTTTCATTGCTTCAATTACTGTGTGCTTTCTGGTGGAGGTCACGAGGGCTTTGGGGAGGGCAGCTAAGGGCTGGAAAGGCGCAGATCGAACCAGGGACAGATACAGGACAAGCTTTCGTTGGCTTGATTCATATGTTTATTTATTTGTTGTGACGGATGAGTGCTTGAGCACAGGAATGGATATGTTTTATGTCAATTCTCATATTTAGAATTGGAGTATTTATATACATATCTTTTGGTTCTTTATGTATTTATATTTCTAACTTCTAAATTTTAATTTTTACATTATACATGTCATCTTTGATTCTTTCATATGCATGAAAATGTTTATTTTATTTATTTTTAGTTAAAATGGTGGTATTTTTGATGTGATATGAAAGTTTTGTGTGGTATTAATGTAAAGATTAAGATTTAGGTGTTAGTTATTTTACGTTGGTATGGCATTTCGCAAAGTGTTTTCATTTTTTATCATACATACATACATACATATGTATGTATGTATGTATGTATGTATATATATGTATGTATATATATATATAATGTATGTATGTATATATCTATATGTATGTATGTATGTTTAACGCATCACCTTTAGGTGTTAAATTTCTATCGTGAGTGATGAAATATGACCTCTGCCACCTCTATTATTATTGTTGTGTTTATGGGTTTTTCTTAATTAGGAGTAATTATATCTTTTTATTTTATTTACTTGTATGCCCTATTTCCCCTCTTTAAAGGGACAGTTATGAGAAGTGCTGAAGTTGTAACTTTTAGCTTTTTTTTACTCCACATACTATACTAGCGAAATCTCCCTTCCCGTGAATGTAGGGGAATCAACTTAACGCTGAACTACGTAAATTATTTGTGTTTGATTGTTGTTGTGTGAATTTATTTGTTTTTGCATTGTTTTCTCATAACATTTATTATTTTGTATCTAAACCCTAATGTTGAGAAATATAGGTAATAAAAATATATTATTCAGGATTCACACCACCTTGACGGCTTGTTTCTTAAAGCAAGAAGGGAAGAAGAAAATGTCTTCAACAGTACTAGGGGTATCAAAGAAAGAGAGAGAGTGTGTGTGTGTGTGTGCAAACAATGAATGTGTCCGCTTGAGTGGTGGAGGCCACATAACATATCATACACAAGAAAAGACCCTAACAACATGAGATTAGAGACGACTTATATAGGAGTAGTTTGTATAGCTGCAGAACGTAAAGCAAGTTGGCAAAATCTTTTCATCTTGTCGAAGTAATTTGAATTGAGGCATTTACCAAGTTGAGTCAAGGAGACATCAATTGCCAAATTGATATCCCGCTTGAATCCAAAATCTCTTCAAATATACCCCGAATATTCATTTCTCTATCGTATGTTTGTGATGCTCCATATGTCTCACCAGTCAATCGACACTTTTAGTTCCATAATTCTCTCATTTATTCATCATTTTTGCTGCAAAATAATAATGGAATGTTAGCTAAGCGATAAACTTTTTGAACTCTGTCACTTTACATAGAGGGTGTTTATCGTGCCAAAATTTATGCATGAGTCACATCTTTTTTTTTTTTTTTTTGAACCTTTTCTCTTTGTGGTATCTTCTTTTTGTCTTCGAATATACATGACAAACATTTTGTTAACAAGTAGTTTTAAAGTTCGTGGCTCAGAGCTTGGGGCTACCCTTTTTAAGTAGCAAAGTAAAGGAGGAGGAAGACTTGGGGGAGAATAGAAAACTGATCAGAATATCTAAGTCTTCAAAGTGATTTGAGAAAAGAACTTCATTGGATCCCTATGAGATGGGTTTACATCACAAGGTGAACAGTCCTATTACTTCGAAACCTCTTCCCATCCTTTTGGTCCTGATGCCCACAATCAGACCGACAAATCATATAGTTGGGTAAGCGTTTTGAGTTCCTTGTTGCTAACAAGATCGAGTTCTAGAGATACTTTTTAACAACAATTAAATGTGATGTTTATAAATGATGGAAGGTAAAATAAAAAGAAAAAACTTAAGAAAAATGTCATTCTTAAAATTTCCTTAAATCTTAAATGTGATCATATTCATCATATATGCATATAAACCAATTAATTATATAGGGTGTTATAATTTACAAAATAGATCTTTTTAGACAATTTATCTCTTGTAAAACTTCATTTATGTTGAGTATTCTTTTCAAAAGAAATTTGAAAAGTCATTTTTTGGTATTTATTACAATATATTGGAAAATGCCTTGAGCTAAATAGAAAAGACATAAATATAGCACCATATAAGACAAGTAGTGCTTTCATGAGTTTGAAATATGTTGATGGAATAGATAACTTGTATTATTTTTTAAGGAGGGTTATGATTTTTACTTAAGATAAAAATTCCTAACTCTTTAATATCAATCTATACTTAATGTTCACTGACAAGGTCAATTAATCAAGCCCCTTATTTTTATCCAAGAGGTATGAAATTTGCTAATATCATTTATATTTATTATTTTAATTATTATTGGCAAAGAAATTGATATGATTAATATAATAAAGCTCAGATGTTGTTTTATTATAGTTCTTGTTGAAAAGCTTGGAACTTATAGTGGCGCAAGCCGTGGCATGTTGGTTGGCAGGGTTCACTGTAAGTCCCCTCAGATCACGGGTTCAATCTCCAGTGGCATCTGGTTCTCGAATATTTAGGCACATGACGCGGGCTCTCATCATGAGACCTAGTGCATGAAAAATCAGTATTTGGGTGTCTGTCAAATACCGATTTCTTATATATATATATATATATATATATAAATATGTTGGATTTATAGTTGTAGAAGCATTGCACATAAAATCAACAATATCCCCATAAAAACGCTCAGAGATTAGGCCAGTATCGAAATTATTTTTTATTCTATCAAACATATATCTAATATTATCTTTATATCAGATATAATAAAAAATGGTGATACATTATAATATACTGCATTTAAATATATTGGAAATATACTTAAAATTCGTGAAGTACTTTGGCTTTTAATTGAATTAAATGATTTGTCAAAATTCATTTGAAAATCTCTCCCTTTTTATTAATAAGCAACATGGAACTTAATACATAAAATAATGCATGATGTTCTAATATTAAAAATAATACATGGGTTATATCACAACTTTACATAAGAGATTAAAGACAGAACCAGCTAAGTTGGGCTGAACCAACTGCTTGCGGTTATCAGGATTTGAATCACTGTCTGTTACATTGGAGGCGAGGTAACTTTAAGCTTTATTTACAAAATATAATCTTTTATATTGTTTGTTGGTTTCTTTGGATGAAGCGAAATCAAAGGAAGCGTTATGAGCTTATGGGCAATGCTAAAGTCATTCTTTCCAATGTTAAACCATTTATTTCTAAAGTTGTTGCGCACACTGGCTCTCAAAAATTTGTGGCTTGTCTTGCGGTGTTGGTGGTGGGTGTTGCTTTGATGTTTGTTTGGTTGGTTACTTTGGAC
Source organism: Phalaenopsis aphrodite (assembly GCA_003013225.1). Lineage (NCBI taxonomy): Eukaryota > Viridiplantae > Streptophyta > Magnoliopsida > Asparagales > Orchidaceae > Phalaenopsis > Phalaenopsis aphrodite. Next base: position 372,600 of record NEWO01000340.1, on the reverse strand, counting down.
AATCTTCCACATAGTGAGATTAAAGCTGATATTGATTATAATGCTTACACTTTCAAGTTGTAGGTGGGTTTTTCGAAATCATTTTGGATAGATTTTACGTACCTTTTATGCTCCCTATGATTGTGTTGGCGCATCTTAGCCTGAATTGTCTGTTATCATTTACAGTTTATGTATTGCGAAAGAGATGAAGTTTTACAATTTGATCGTAGAAATGGTATCACTTTCTATATTTCTCTGCTGCATTGGGCATGATATTTGCCATTGGCAGATCTTGATCCTTCGGGCTAAAATCAGGAAGCTTCCACACTGATTTACTATTACATTGAGTAATATTTATATGCATATGTATACACACATACATATGTCTATATAGATATGTACATATATAGTTATATATATGTATATGTATGCCTATATGTTACAACAAAAAAAGTAACACTAAAATAGGTCGTGCTAGTCCACTAGGCTTTTTAAGACACCAAAAATTAATGTTAAAGTATTTAATTATTTAATTTAAATTAACTTGATCATTAATGTTTCCAATTTTTTAATCCATTAATAAGTCATTGTCTAGAAATGTTTAGCCATGGTTCCACATAAATAAATGATTATGAGAAGAAGCATCATACTTAATTAATGATGGAAGAAAACATATGGAATCATTAAAATAAATTATCTTCAGTGATACATAATATTTAACAAATTAGAAAGATAAAAATTTATAGGGGCATTCACATACACACCACTCATTTCTTAGAAAAAATATTACATCAGTACTACGCACGTAGAAGTAACGTGTGTAGGCAATGAAATTACACCACGACACCCAGCGCGACAGGGGAAAAAAACGGCGCATTAACACAGAGAATATTCCCCCCTGTGTTATTTATGTGTTATTGCGTGTTATTCATGTGTTATTGTGTGTTATTCGTTATTTATGTGTTATTGCGTGTTATTCATGTGTTATTGTGTGTTATTCTGTGTTATTGATGTGTTCTTGTGTTATTATAACACCAAAAATATTCTCAGGACACAATAACACATGAATAATACACAATAACACCTGAATAACACAGGGAACATTTCCGACAGAGAAAAAAGCGGCGCAGTAATACGGGGGAATATTCGCCCCGTGTTATTCATGTATTATTGTGTGTTATTCATGTGTTGTTCATGTGTTATTGCGCTATTTTAACACCAGAAATATTCTCATGACACAATAACACATGAAAAACACACAATAACACATGAATAACACGGGGGAGAATATTCCCCGTGTTACTGCGCCGTTTTTTTTCTCTATCGCGTGGGGTGTCGTGGCGTGATTTTATTGACTACGCACGTTACTCTACGTGCGTAGTACTGACGTAATATTTTTTCCATTTCTTATGCATTTTCATATACATGCCTATATATATATATATATGTCACTTTATTTTTGCACGAAAATATGTATTTTAATTTTTAAAAATTAAAATAGTGATATTTTCTAATATGACATGAAAGATTTGAGTGGAATAAATGTAAAAATGAAAGTTTATATGTTAGATATGTAAATTCATAAGAATTGACTGATAAGTATGCAAATGAACCTCTTAAAAAGTGGAATATACTCTTTCATTTCATGCAAATAGGAAATGCTTAGTAAGTCGGCATATATCTAAACATTAAAGCTTAGATGTTAGATATATAAATACATAAAAATTGAGTGGTAGATATGCAAATCTTTCAATTTTATAATGTAGGCTATTAAGGGCAACTGGCCAATGATGTGCCCCTGTGGACTTAATTTAGTAAGAGAAGGGTGATTAGCAGCTAAGCAAAGGCATAAATCTGCTTATGAGAATGATGTGATGGAATTGATTAAAGTGCTTGCAATTATGAAGAGCTTAATGTAAGCAATTGAGGGCATGGTGGAGTCCACCATGGCCCTCCACTAATTATTTTTAGCAGTGGATTAAGCTTTGATGAAGATCCTTAAGATCAAATAGAAGATGCAATATATGTAATATATGAAATGCCTATAATGATCCCCTCTGAAAATCTATGAAAATGCCATGCTTCTTTATCCCTAAAACATTCAAGGAAATATATATATATATATATATATAAAGACCCATATGCTAACGTATGAAGATATTATTACGTATGAACATTGCACATATGGACAATATTGGATGAAGAGGTCGCACCGCATACACGTGAATTTGTGGTGACATGACTTCCTTATCCACTGTTGTCCATACATCCAGATGTTCCCATTTGATGATTTTCTAACATTGACTCCCATCATTGTAAATCATTAAGGCCTATACTTGTCATGACTAACACCTACCATACTATCACTAACAATGTTGATACGCGTTGTTTGTAACTACAAACAACACTATTAAATGTCTACAACACTTACAAAACACGTAAATTATCTCTAGACCAAAATAAATGATGTATCAACTAAAAATAATTTATGTTAGTTAAAAACAGACTAATAAAAACATAATTATGATAGAAATTTCTTTTTTTTGGTTGATCAATTATTTTTCATATTAAATTATAAAATAAATGTATAAAATAAAAAAAATAATAATTTGATAATTAATATAAGGTAATCATTTTGTACCCAAAATATAATCTAATTCATTATTCATCCTAAGATAATTATGTTATCCCATATTTTAAATATTCCTCCTTTCGATTCTTATTGCTAGGGCTGTCAAAACGGCTCATTGTTCTTGAACAGCTCGTGTTCGGTTCGTTAAGAAACTCGTGTTCGGCTTGTTAATTTCGTTCGATAAGTTAACGAGTTGAACACGAACTAAGATGTGTTTGTTCTTGTTCGACTCGTTTGGCTCGAAATACTACTCATCTATTTTAAAAAAATCTAATTAACTACAAGGCTATAAAGATTTATAATCAATTAAAATATTGATTAAAAAAATAGAATAAAAATTATTAAATTAGATTCAAATGATATTTTAATATAAATAATAATTTTTTAATCTTGCTCAAACCCTTGTTATCTGATGGCTACATGATTAGATGGCTACATGATTATGTTTGTTAAAAGTATTTTTTGTTCGTGAACAGCTCGTGTTCGGCTTGTTAAGCAAACGAGACGAACACGAACACATTTTTTGAGCTCGAAATATAAACGAGCCGAACATGCCATGTTCGGCTTACTTTCTGCTATATAGCTGGGCTGTATGTACAGTGAAAGCCGGGCCAGTGGGCCGAAGCTAATCAATTATATTTCTAATTTTTTTTTAATATTGTCATGATGGGATTGCGATTTGATTAGACCTTCTATCCACCTTCAATTGAAATTATAAATTAAATGACAAATTATGGAACAAATTTAAATAGAAGTTTAAGAAATACTCAAGTGCATATTTGTTAGGGACATTTGCATACATACCACATAAATCTTTTATATTTACATATCAACCATATATAATTAGTTCACAAATAAAAAAAAAAACCATATTTTTAGAACACTACGATGAAAAATTATTGCGTACGTTCACCGCATACAAAAATACGTGCGGTGAACCAATCAAAATACTCTCACCATAAAAAATGTATGTCAGTGGGCCTCACTTAAATGATTTTTTTTAAATCTTATTGGACAACACACGCAAATTACGTGCACTATCCACATTTAGTAATAACTAAAAAGAAAGGTGACAATTGGATTGATTTTTGGGATAATTATATAAAGAGCATTTAAAATATTGATATTTATAAATCTAGCACATGTAATTTCTTGAATCAACGATTCGATGAATTTTTCGCATTCCATGATCAAATTATTGAGAAGTTGATAAAAATGAAAAATATGGATTGAGGTCATGAATTTTGATATTTTGACTGAGTATTAGATTTAAGAGATGATTAGATTATTTTTATCTTGGTGGGTGCCTTCAAGGGTTTGTAGATGAGTAATGCCAAACTTGAGCCACCTTTAATTTGAGCTTGAAATTGATCGGATTCGAGCTTACTTCTTCAAGTACGAGTCAACCGATGAGTCGGCCCTCTATATCGAGAGAGAGATAGCATGTTTTTCATTCAAACAACTAGTACCATAAAAAGACCAAAAGAAGATGCAATTAGGGTTGGCAAAATAATATCATTTGAAATGAGAAAATAAAATATAAAATTAGTTCATTTTTTATAATTTATATTTAAATTGGTGAATTATAACATACTTTATATTAACTTTTTATATAAGTAACTGATTAGCTTCTTGAAACCTCTATTATTCATTCCCTGCAACATCGCTTCTCATGCTGTTCATTCTTATGGGAATTAACAACTTGTCACTTGGCATTTGAAAACGTTCAATTGGTGAAGGTAGGGTCGTCAAAAAAAGCTCGTTGTTCGTGAACAGTTCGTGTTCGGTTTGTCAATGAGTTCGTGTTCGATTCGTTCGATAAGTAAACGAGACGAATGTGAACAAACTTTTTTTCGTTCGGTTAGTTAAACGAACAAAACGCAAACAGTGATGTGTTCGTTCGTGTTCGAATCATTATTGTTCGAAATATAAAATAATTTAAAATAATTAAATATAAAAAATTTATGATATTTTTAAAAATTAAATTTAATAAATTATAATATATAATAAATTAATAATAGTAACATATTAATATACTATATTAGCAATATACTAATATAGATATTATATATTTATATAATATAAGTTATATAATTAATATAATATATTATTTATATATATTAATACTAGGGATGTCAAATTGGCTCGTCGTTCGCGAACAACTCGTGTTCGACTCGTTCGTTAAGAAATGAACACGAACAGTGACTTCACGAACAATTTCAAACACGAGCTTATTTCAAACAAACTAAATTTTAAACGAACCAAGCACGAACACAAACATTGTTCGTTCTTATTCGGTTCGTTTACACCCCTAGGTGAAGGTCATTGCATGAAATGCCAGATTGTTAACAAGAGCAAGAGCAAGAACATCAACACAATATAGAGTGGTTAGTTAGGAGTAGGGGTGTAAAGTGAGTCAAGACGACTCATGAGTTGGCTTGAGCTCAGCTTGATAGCTTGATATGCTAGCAAGCCAAGATCAAGCTCGCCTCGACTAGAGTCGTCAGCTCGTGAGCCGACTTGTTTAAATTTTTTTTTAAAAAATAAAATATAATCAAAATATATTAAATTTGGATACTTTATCTTTAAAATATTAAAAATATTTTAAAAAATAATATTTTGTACTTTATATTAAGAGATTCCTTATTATTTCTTGTTAGTTTTTCATTCGATATGCCATTTTATTTTAACACTTCTTTAAATTATAATTATTTTCTCTCTTTTATAATAAGTCTCGAACTCGTAGACTTAAGCTCAAGCTTGATCTTGAACTCAATAAAATTAAGCAAGCTGATCAAGCTCAAGCTGAGAGTTGCTCGAGTCCAACTTGATTCGTTTACACCCCTTGTGAGGAGTGTGAGATGCGAAAGTCTTCAAGAAGCCTTCTTAGCCAGCTTATTTCTGTAGCTGTTATTGTCATGGTTCTATACTCAGCTTCAGTGGAAGATCTAGCCAATGTTGAATACTTTTTTTTATTGACCATGAAAATAGAGTAGCTTCTAGAAGGACACAATATCTTGTGAGGGACTTTGTATCAAACATATTCTTGACCCAATCAAAATTACAATAAGTAGTTAAACATAAAGAACCATAGTATATCAATAAATTGTATTGAAATGATCATTTAATGTAACCATGCAACAATTTGAGTAATTGAAAATGTTTATTGAAGGTTTTACGCATAAATTGACATGCTTTGTTAATCTCATATACATAAAATTAGGACAGCATGAATCTCAAAGAGATCTAGTTTTCAATAAATAATATGACACGTGAAACTAGGGCCTACCCGAAGTAACTCAAGAGCCCTCACTTATTCGCCGGGCTCATACCAGCCAGGCAAAATCCACCCCTCAGGTATAAACAGAAGTCATTGATATGTTCAAAGCTGACTCTGGTAGAAAAGTTCATATGACCTCTACCACCGAATTCACCAGGCAGATTGGACAAATAAATGGTTCACTCAGACTAGCCCACCAGCCTACAAACAATGGTCGTCAAGGTCAAGCACCCAGCTGGGTGTCTTCTCAGGCTCCCAACCTCATTATGCATACTATCCAAAACACCCCTAAATGATCCGACTTTGCAAGGGGTACAGAGTGTAAATTGGTCAACTCCTTACTTATAAGTAGGACGACTCACTTCAAGTATACAGTTTATGCAATTTTACTATTTTTTATTGTGTTTTCTCTGCTCATTCTCTCTCTTTTACGCTTTATTCCCTAGATGTGTCTCCCAAAAAATATTAGGTTCAACATTCCAAGAAGATATAAGAGTTAAAAAACCCAGATAACAAATTGTTTGTTGGGTCAGATTGCAGAGATCATGATAGTTGTCATGTCTCTTGGAGGTGAACGTGCTTCTTAAGGGAAGAGCGCTCATCCAGAGGCGGTGAAGACAGATAATGAAAGAGCTGAAACATGGTCCCAAGAGGGTTAGAGAATCACAATAGCCAAATATTGTAGGGTTTGCACAGATGGAAAGACAATCATATGGGCAAACTGAGACCAACAATCGAAGAATGTATTCAATCTCCATATCTAGCGAGTTGAACCACCGGAGAAGTTCAAACTTCCGACACTTGAATCTCATAGTGATCGGTCGGATCCAAATGAACACTTTGCTTTGTTTGAATTGTCAATGTGTCAATTGAAAGTTTTAGATGAATTCAAACATCGCCTATTCTTCACCACCTTGAAATCATTGGCTATGAGGTGGTTCAACTCACTGCCGACAGGAAGTATTAGTTACTTGTTAGACTTCGAGAAAATTTTCTTGGCGTAGTTTGTGAGCTCCCGAAGGCTAAAAAAAAGCACACAATCCTTGTGGAAATTGAAGCAAAGACCGAATGAAAGCCCACATTCATTCATTCTATGGTGTCAGAGGGAGAAGCCGGATGTGAAGGATTTACGGCCCAACATGGTGCAAGATGCTTTAACCCTAGGCCTGAAGTCCAAAAGGTTATATTTCAACCCCAGCTTAGAGGAACCCCATAGTTTGGCCAAATTTCTATAGTTGAGAAATAAGTATATTAACGCCTATGAGAACATTGTTGAGTACAGTCCGTCAAATTGCTGCTCCTAGAAGAGTCTCCTATAGAATAGAGGGTGGAAGCTAAAGACAAATTAGCAACCATCCGTTCATTCCTGACATAAAGACCACAATATACCTTGTGGTAACAGGGGAACTGTGCAGAACAATAATCAAGGTGGTCAAGCAAGGAACAGTAACCAACGACTAATCGACCATTATGAGCGACCAGATTAGTACTATGAGAGCTCCATCCAACACTATGAGTAGTAGCCAGACGATTATGAGGGTCTTTAACCCACACAATTAAGAGTTTTTTTATGGTGGAGATAGGGGTTGCCATTCAGAAAAAAAGATTATTTTAAGAAGGCATCACCAATAAGGGCTGGAACTTTCCTTCGGGATCTAAAGAAATACTATAGGTACCATCGGGATCACATCCATGCCACAAAGGAATGTAAAAACCTCCAAAATTTGATCAAGGAACTAATCAGGGCCAAAAAATTAAAGGATTTTGTAGCACCTGGAGTTGCGATACAGAGGCATCAAAAGGCCCCTATTGTAGAAGCTTCGGACGAGCCTATCAAGGAAAATATTGTTCGTATTACAGAAACTTCCCAACCATTTTCGGGGTGAAGTGATTCATCTCGGTGTGCCTCCTAAAAAAGGTCATGGTCAAGGAATTATGCAGCGTCGCTTCCATGCAGAAGAGAAAAATTTGTCCTGTCATCACGTTCACCAATGTAGATCTATCTCAAAGAGAGAATCCCTGCAACAATGTTATTGGTGTAACGACTATAATCGACAATTATCAATAAGAAGTGCCTTGATCGACAATGGTAGCTTCATGAACATGGTGTTTAAATAAGTGTTCAACAAGTTGAGCCTTGCAATCTATCGACTAGTGGTACTGCCTTTTATGGCTTTTCAGGAAAAAAGAAAGAAGCCATGTGAATAATGTCGCTGATAGTCACCTGGGGAGAAGGTGGAAAGCAATTCACCCACACGAAAAATTTTCTTATAGTGGACTTGACACCCATTTTCAACATAATCTTTTGTCAGGCAATGCTAAAATCCACATACCACGAGGTGATCAAATTCTCTAGAGAAGGATAGACAATCACCATCCGAGGAGATCTGGAGCAGTCCTAGCCTTGCTAACTCCGATCAGTATGAAGCGTGGAGCAGAAGCTACTCTTACAATATTTGAATTTTTTTTAAAATTTTATTATTGCAGTTTAAACCCTAACAATTAAATTTTGTTTTATTTTCATATATAGTAACAAAAGAAACTTTTCAACAATATCTATAAGAAAAGTGGAGTTCCGACTTAGGGGCCATTTGAGGCAGGTTATAGGCGCGAGCGGCGTTTTGAAAACCCAGCGGCGTCGTTTGGTTCGTGCTTTCGGGAAGCTTATTGAGAATTTTTTTTTTTGTTTCTTTAACAGACGGGGTCACGAGATTGACTCCGTTGCCCGCATCTTGAATCCAAGTTTGATGGGTTGTACAACCCCTCTTAAGTAGAGGTGAAGCATGTAATTTTACAATTTTTTTCCCTCTATCTCCTATTAATAGGGGATCATATCATGTATTAGGAGCTTTTGACTCTTCTCTTTAGACCTTTCTTTTGTATGGAGTCTCTCTCCCCTTCTCTTTGTAACATTTATATTCGATATATAAAAAGAGTCACAAGAGCCCAAGAATAACCCATTTTGTCCCATTGTGGTGCGCCGCTGTGCATTCGTACTCTCTTTCCCTCTTGTTCTCAATTTTTTCTTCTCTTTGATTCGTACCACTCTATTCCTTGAGCATGTCACATGATAAATCTGGTTTCAACGTATAATTTCCTTATTGCAAGCGTTAACGAGCCAAACACATGTGATTCCAAATCATTTATAATTCAAGCTTAAATTTTTTTTCATACTCAACCTGCTTATTTATGTAACAATTTACATAACATCTATTGAAACAAACAACACTAAAATTAATAAAAAAATATAATCATCAAAATGGCGGGGCGGGCGAATAAGCATATTATATAAAGGACTCTTGTGAATCATAGTGACCCTTTCAAAGTGCGAGATTGACTACAATTAATTGAAAATTTTGGCTTAGATATCATGACATTTAGCATAGTTCGATATGTATGATAGATAAGAAGTTAAGTAAAACTTATTTGAACCTCCGCCATTTGTATGCAATAAAAGATGTAAAATCCCATTAGCAATGGTGATTTAAATTGAAATATAATATATAAATATTTATATTGTATACTAGAAATATGCCCCAATTGATTTTTAAAGTTCAAACGGTTCCGAAAAATCAACATGACCGAGCGAAGGACATCCAACATACCTAAGGGTTGTGGATCGACCAAATGCAAGCCTAGCCTACCAAAGGGTTGTTGGTCGACCAATGTCCATCCAATCGTTTGAAGGTCTGCGAGCCAACCCATGTACCTGTCAAGCAAAACATTCAAGCATGTGAAAGGAGTCTAATACCTTATACACTCCCTCTCAAGTAGAGGTAAAATATATAATTTTAAAGTTTTTTCTATCTCCTATTTATAGGAGCTTTTAGCTCCTCTTTAGACATTTGTTTAATAAGGAGTCTCTTTCTTCCTCTCCTTGTAGCCTCCATATTTGATATATAAAAAGAATCACAAGAATTCGAGAAAACTCCATCTTGCCCCATAAGGGCACATCGATGTGCGTTCCTTCTCATTACCTCTTTATCTCCCTTGTCTCTCCTCTCTAGCTCATATCACTCTATTTCTCGGGCATGTCACTTGACAAATCTCGTTTAAACATATAATTTCGTTATTGCGAGCTTCAATGAGTCACACATGTGTGTCCAAGTCATTTATAATTTAAACTTAAAAAATTTATTCGTACTTGAATTGCTTATTTATCGAACAATTTAAATAATAGCTATTCAAACAAACTGTAATTTAATTAAAAATAATCATCGTCGAAATGACGGGGCGGGCGAGTTGGCATTATTATACAAATGAATCTTGTTAATCACTTCTTGGATGATAGTGATCCTTCCAGAGTGCGATATTGTGTACAATTAATAGAAAATTTTGGCTTAAATATCATGACATTTAACATAGTTCAATAGGTGCGAATGATAAAAAAATTAATTAAAACTTATTTGAGCCTCCGCCGTTCATACGCAATAAAAAACGTAAAATCTCATTCATAAAAGCAATGGTGATTTATACTGAAACATAATATATAGATTTATATTGTACACTAAATATGTGTCTCTGATGATTCTTAACTGTTCTATAAGTACCGAATAATCAACCTGATCAACCGAAGGTCATCCAACAGACCAAAGGGCTGTCGGTTGACCAAATGCAAGCCCAACATACAGAAAGGTTGCTGGTCGATTGAAGGCAGGCCCAACCAACCAATCTGTCAGCCAATTCAAGGACCTAGCTCACACATGCAAAAATACCATAATACTCTACACACTGCCTCTCAAGTAGGGGCAAAACATGTAATTTTACAATTTTATCTCTCTATCTTCTATTAATTGGGAGATCAGATCATTCATCGGAAGTTTTTATCACTTTTCCTTTGACCTTTCTTCTATAAGAAGTCTCTTACCCCTTCTCTTTGTAATAACCTTTATATTCGATTCATGAAAAGTCATAAAAATTCTAGAATACCCCATTTTGCCCCATATGTACACATCGCTGTTCATTCCTTCTCTTTTCCTCTCCTTCTCTCTTTTACCGCTCTATTCCTCAGACATCTCACACGACAAACCTGATTTCAAAATATGATTTCCTTATTGCGAACTTTAACGAGTCAAACACGTGTTTGCCCAAGTCATTTATAATTCAAACTCAAAAAATTTACTCATACTCGACTCGATTTGAATAATATCTATTCAAACAAACAACCCTAATAAAAATTTTAAAAAAAATCATCATCAAAATGACGGGGCGGGCGAGTAATCATTATCATACAAACGAATCTTCTTAATCACTTATTGGATGATAGCAACCATTCCTGAGTTCCAAATTGACTGCAATTAAAATGAAATATTTTGGCTTAGTTATCATGACATTAAACATAGTTCGATAAGCATGGTATATAAAAAATTAACTAAAAAAATTCAGGCTGGTCCGGCTGAGTTAAACAGCAAGGCACCAACGAGCCAGGAGCGCTTGCCACGTGAGACCCACGCCGGCCAAGCCTCACCTCTCCCGGCCACCGCTCTTCCCAAAATACCCTCCGGCTCTTCAAAAAAATACACGCACGCTCTCTCGCTCGCAGCCTTTGTGGCACATAATGATGGACCCATTCCGCATGCGAACCACGCATTGCCTTGACGTGCCACATGGAAGTATCCTCTCCTGTTAAATTAGGGTTTTTTGCCTTCTTTATATATAGCCTGCTTCACCCTTGTGTTTCTCTTCTCACATAGCTAATTTCTTCATTTCTCATCCTTCAAAATTCTCTTCTTTCACTTTTGGTTATCAAGTAGGTGAGTGTCCTCTCTCTTTTAAATTTATGTGTGGATGGTTTATACGTACGATATGGGTGTATTCGAGATGTATTTTGGATATATTCGTGATGTACATTCTTAATCTGCATGTTTAGGATGACGATATAACATTCTCTCCTGTCTAGCTCTCTTTTTCATGAAATTATTCGATGGGGAAAATTTTAGATTAATTTAGATTTGTTTTGAGATAAATGTGGCATATGAATTTTTTTTAAAAAAATTTCATGTTATAGTTACTCATATTAAATTCAATTAGGAAAATTTAACAATCATGAGTGGATGATTGATATGTTTGAAAAAATATTATGTCTGAATGATTTATACTTATTAAAGAGTGTATTCGTGATGTACACTCTTAATCTGCACGTATGAATAAATAGTAAATAATATTCTCTCGTATCTAACTCCTTTTTTCACGAAATTATATCGTGGGAAAAAATTTTAAGTACTTCTGAAAATTATTGATTAAATCTATTTTGAAATATAGATATTAATACATAAGTGTTTATAAATTTTAGAAAACCTTGATGCATAATAGCAATGTCATACAATGTATATTAAGTCTCCATATTTCACATCTTACTAAATTTGGATCATGTTAAAGTTTTCATATATATATATATATATATATATATATATATATATATATATATATATATATATATATATATATATATATATATATATATATATAT
>NEWO01000340.1:283974-296337 GCA_003013225.1 Phalaenopsis aphrodite | reverse complement strand
CAATCTAAATTGAACTAATTCACTTTATCCATTCACTATAATTTCTTGACAAGGAGAATGATGCTTTCTTATATATTGAATATCACAATTAAACCATCCTTAGTATCGTTAGTTATTTATTAGTTATTAAAATTATTTATTTATTTCAACTGTTTATTAGTGACAGATAAGCAAATTGAACTACATTGTTATGATTAAAGTATTGCTTTTCTAAAATCTTAGTCTGCAATTCTAACCACTCCCTGTAGGATCGATATCTAGGACTCCATTAGAGCCATATATTACTTGAGCGATACGTATACTTGCGTTGATAAGTGTGACTTTACCATTATTGAATATTTATTGCATCCATATTTATCTTATATTATGAATTGTTGCACTTAGCGAAGAGTGTAATGCAATTATTCAGAAAAAGCTTCCTGAAAAATTAAAAGATCCTGGCAATTTCACTATACCGTGTGCTACCGGTGCAAAATTTTATGGGAGAGCTTTATGTGATTTGAGAGCCAGCATTAATCTTATGCCTCTATCAATTTTCAAAAAATTAGGATTAGGAGAAGTCTCACCTACTTCTGTAAATCTACAGTTAGCGGATCGTTCAGTTACATATACTAAGGGAGTTATAGAAGATGTGTTAGTAAAAGTGGATAAATTTATCTTTCATATGGATTTCATTGTTTTAGATATGGAGGAATATAAAGAAATACTTATCATTTTAGGGAGACCATTTTTAGCTACTGGAAAAGCTATAATGGATTTTCAAAAAGGAGAATTAATAATGAGAGTTAATGATCAAGAAGTGACTTTTAAACAGATAATAAATGTTTTCGCATGGAAATTATTGAACATCTACTGAACGAACATTTTAAAGAACATTTTGAAGATAAAAAGCATTCTGAAGAAGAAGAACATTTTGTAGAGAAGGAACAATTTGAACAGAATGACGAAGTTATTTTGGACGAATTAGGAAATGAAGAAGTAGATTATGTTCAGGAAAGATTTGAGATGTTGGATATTACAGAAAAAGCCGATAAAAATCTGTTTCCATCGATTATAAAATCACCTAAACTTGAGATGAAAGTATTGCCTAGCCACTTGAAGTATGTATTTTTAGGAGACTCATCTACATTACCTGTTATTATATCTTCAGAATTAAATGATCTGCAAGAGCAAAGACTGTTAGATACATTAAAAAGACATAAGAAAGTTTTTGGTTGGACCTTAGCTGATATTAAGGGAATCAGTCCTTCAATCTATATGCACAGAATTATATTAGATGAACAATATAAATCAAGAGTTGATCCACAAAGGAGATTAAATCTGATGATGAAAAAAGTAGTTAAGAAGAAAATTTTGAAATGGTTAGACATTGGAATTATATATCCTATTTCAGATAGTGTGTGTGTAAGTTATATTCATTGTGTTCCTAAGAAAGGAGGAGTGACTGTTGAAACAAAAGATAATGAATTAATACCTATCAGATAAGTTACTAGGTGGTGTATTTGCATTGATTATAGAAAATTAAACACTGTCACTATGAAAGATCACTTCCCTTTAACCTTTTAGATCAAATAGTGGATAAACATGTGGGGCACAAGTATTTTTGTTTTTTAAATGGATATACTGGTTACCATCAAATTTCTATTGCTTCTGAGAATCAAGAAAAGACAACATTTACTAGTCCTTTTGAAACTTTTGTTTTTCGAAGAATGTCTTTCAGATTATGTAATGCAACTGCAACATTCCAGAGATGTATGATATCCATATTTAGTAAGTTAATTGATGATGGATTGGAAGTCTTTATGGATGATTTCTCTGTATTTGGAACATCATTTGACGCATGCTTAAATTACCTTGAAAAAGTTTTGGAGTTATGCGAAAGAACTAAATTGGTTCTGAATTGGAAAAAATATCAATTTATGGTTGTAGAAGGAATTGTGTTAGGGCATAAAATTTCGGAAGATGGTATGGAAGCAGACCTTGCAAAAATTCAGGTTATATCTAAACTAACACCTCCTACTAATGTAAGAGAAGTTAGGAGTTTTCTTGGACATGTTGGATTTTACAGGCATTTTATTAAAGTTTTTTCAAAAATAACTAAACCTCTATGCCAACTTTTAGAAAAGGACAAGAAATGTGAATTTACTGAAAGCAGTTTAAATGCCTTTGAGTTATTAAAAGAAAAATTAATCACAATCTCTATATAGTTTCACCTAACTGGGAGAAACCATTTGAACTGATGTTTGATGCTAGTGATTATGCTATTGGAGTTGTTCTTGGACAAAGGTATGAAAAGATTTTTAAAGTTATATACTACGCTAGTAAAACTCTTAATGATGCACAGATTAACTATAATGTTACTGAAAAAGTGTTACTAGCAATTGTGTATGCTTTAGATAAATTCAGATTTTATTTAATTAGAGCTAAATGTGTTGTGCATACTGATCACTCTGCTATTAAATACCTAATGCAAAAGAATGATGCTAAACCAAGATTGATTAGATGGATACTTTTGATGCAAGAATTTGATCTTGTGGTTATTGATAGAAACGGAACTGATAATCAAATTGCTGATCATTTGTCAAGATTAGAAAATCAAGAATTATCTGACACTGACAATGAAATTACAGATAGTTTCCCTGATGAGCAACTTTATAATATTAATGAGTCAAAAATACCATGGTAGATATTGTTAATTAGATTGTGAGTCATATTCTGCCACCTATGCTGACATTGCAACAATAAAGGAAATTCATTCATGATGCAAAAGCATATTTTTGAGATGAGCCTTATTTATGTAAATAATGTAAGGATCTTATTATGAGGAGATGTGTACCTTATGAAGAAACTGAGCTAATCATTCAGAAATGTCATGATTCTGAATTTGGATGACATTTTGGGATTGATAAAACTGCTTATAAAATTTTACAAGCTTGATTTTATTGGCCTACCATATTTAGAGATGTTTATAGATACATAAAAACTTGTGATCGATGTCAACGAGTAAGCAATATATCTAGAAGAAATGAAATGCCTCTGAATTTCATGTTAGAAGTTGACATCTTTGACGTTTAGGAATTAGATTTTATGGGACCATTTGTTCCTTCATTTGGGAACTTATATATATTAATTGCAGTGGACTACGTTTCTAAGTGGATTGAAGCACAAGCTTTATCTTGTGACGCTAAAAGTGTTTCAAGATTTTTAATGAAAAATATTTTCACTAAATACGAATGCCAAGAATGATTATCACTGACGGAGGATCCCATTTTAGAAATAAATACATTCAGAGATTGGTAGAAAAATTTAATATTATTCATAGAATCTCTACTGCCTATCATCCTCAAACTAGTGGGTTAGCTGAAGTTTTCAATAAAGAGATTAAACAAATACTTGAAAAGACTGTAAACCCTAGTAGAATAGATTGGTCCACTAGATTGGATATTGCATTATGGGCGTATAGGACTGCTTATAAAACCCTTATTGGATTGACTCCTTACAGACTGATTTTTTGAAAGACTTGTCACTTACCAGTAGAATTGGAGCATAAAGCATATTGGGAGATTAAAGAATTCAATTATAATTTGAAAGATGCTGGTAAGAAAAGATTGTTACAATTAAATGAATTGAAAGGGTTAAGAAATGAGTCTTATGATAACGACAGAATTTATAAGGAAAAATTAAAGTTATGGTATGATCGAAAGATAAACCAAAAGAACTTTGAATCAAGACAAGAAGTTTTGGTTTACAACACTAGGCTAAAGTTATTTCCTAGAAAATTGAAGTCTCGTTGGTTAGGACCCTTTACTGTGACTCAAGTTTATACTTACGGATAGTATAGGTTATACACACACACACACACACACACACACACACACACACACACACACACACACACACACACACACACACACACACACATACCAAAGAAATTATACCTATCCTTCTTTGAGGCAAAACCCATAATCATGGGATAAGAACATTGTACTTCTTAAGCATTGTAATTAGAGTTGTACATCTATTACTAATAAAAAATATTTTCTTGAATTATATGAGATGACAAAATCTATTATGATAATAGTTATATCACATTAATATGAGAAGCACTTCACAATGAAAAAATTTGTATATAATGAGAAAATTTTAATTTCACAATGATTGAATTATCTTCTACATTAGCAATTATCATTGAGTTTAGTCAGATCATAAGATTGTTGAGCTAAATTGTTAACAAATTTGATGCAAATTTTGATGGAAGTGTTTGTGCACTATGCATGGGTTATCATCACTACTAAATAGTTGGGTTAGAATTAGGAAAATTGTCAATGACTC
Organism: Phalaenopsis aphrodite; assembly: GCA_003013225.1. Lineage (NCBI taxonomy): Eukaryota > Viridiplantae > Streptophyta > Magnoliopsida > Asparagales > Orchidaceae > Phalaenopsis > Phalaenopsis aphrodite. The sequence continues at coordinate 292,005 of NEWO01000340.1, read as the reverse complement.
ATCTAAAACTATGAAATTGAAGCTCAATAGTTTGTGAGATCATCTTATGTGAATACATAACAAGAAAAGAATTAGAAATTGGTATGAATATTTAGAGAAAAATTGCATGAGGTGGTAATAGTGGATGTGGATTTTAAACAAAGCAAAGGAGTGTATCCAAAAGGTTACAGAGATGTGTGTTTATGACGTTGGAAGTAGGGGTGTAAACGAGCTGAACACGAGCGAGCCCGGGCTCAGCTCATATTTGGCTCATTTATATTTCGAGCTCAAAAAGTGTGTTCGTGTTCGGCTCGTTTACTTAGCGAGCCGAACACGAGCCGTTCACGAACAAAGATTAATTTTGTCAACCCTAATCACGGAGCCATCAGATGTTAAGGATTTGGGCAAGATTTAAAACATCATTTGAATCTAATTTTATAATTTTTATTCTATTTTCTTCATTAATATAAATCTTTGTAGCCTTGTAGTCAATTAAATTTTTAAAAAAGACTACTCATCAAAGATATATATATATTATATGGGGAATTTGTGAATGTTATAATGGATAGTTTTATAATTTATCAGTTCTTATTATGGTTGGCCTTATTGAGCCAAGGGTATATATTTTGGTTTGTGTTTTTATTCAACTATGTACAATAAGTTTATATCTGAATATTCTAAGGACGCTTTAAGAAGGTTCACTGTATTGATGGTGCACTCTAAAATATTGTCAGAAGTATATATGATCATCTGTTTTATAACATAGAATGTTGGACTATAAAAGAGAAGCATAATACTAGGTTGTGTTGTAGATATGAGAATGCTTAGGTGGATGAGTGGCTTTACACTTAGAGAAAAAATGTTAAATGAATATATATGTAAAAGAGTTTGTGTAGCTCCAGTGGCGAACAAATTAGAGCCATTTTGTATGGTCTGGTAAACAGTGACCATCTGATGATCTAATTAGGAGAGCAGTTGTTTTTTTTTATTTGACTTGTGTTAAGAAAGGTAAAGGTGCATCTAAAAGGATCATGGTATGTTGTATAAAAAAACAATTTTAATTTCTTAGACTTGTATGAAAATATGAACTCAATTAGTAAAAAAGAGATTCATAAGCCGACTCCACTTAGAAGAACAAAAACTTGTAATTGTTGTGTTGTATTATTTATTTAAATAGAAACTTAATTTCAATTAGATGTTATTGAAGAAAGTTACATCACAATATTTTATATTGACATTTAGGATGCAATCAAGGGGAGCTATAGTAATAACACATGAACCTAAAGATGGTCTTATGTACTTGATATCTAAAAGTGAAATGATAGGAACAATTATTGAATGTATTATTGGGGTATCTAAAATTTCTATTAAATAGGAGATGGCAACAAAGCATTGCTAGTCATTTAATACTTTAAATTAAAAGAATAAGGCAACAAGATAAGGATGGTGGTAAAAGGATATCAAATTCACTCACAATGGATTAAGATATTATAAAGCCTAAATCAACCCTCATGAATATGTTAAGAGATGGTAATGATTGTACATCAAAAATTCAATATCCAATTAGGAGATTACTTTGTGTGGGTTATAATATTCACTTTGATCATATTTTCTTAAAGAAATTTGATTTTCATTCTCTTAAAGATTGCCAAACTCAACATCCTATCCACACCTAATCTTTGTTATTATTCATATAGATATCACTGAAAAACTAATTCAAGTAACATTTTTCAAAATTATAAAGCAAGCCCAACGATAATTAAGTAAATACACATCATTAATACATCAATAATTACAACTCTAAAGATACATATTACTAACAGCACCCTCCATCCCTGATAATACCAAGAAAAATAAATGGTAAACCAGAGAGAGATCTACCTATTAAAACACCACCATCCTACCTTTAACTGCCCTGCAAATGTCAAAAATTCCATTTTGCAGAGGTCCAAATTCATAATTCCCCACAAAAATAAATAATATTAATACTAAAAATAACTATTAAGACAGTATAGAATCCCAATCAATCTCCCAAGAGGGATATTTCCTCAGCACAAACTTCTCAGATTCATCCCAAGGTACTTCTGTAAAGTCCAAATTCTCCATTTCAGAAATAGGGGATGATCCTTCGGATGATATCTCCCCCTCCGATGATGCCTCCGGCTCACTCTTCACCTCAACGGCGGCTAACGATGATGCACTATGCTGGTTCTGAGTGTTCCCCAGGCTCTCGCAAATGGCCTCCAGCTTAGCGTCGACGGAGGAGTGAAGCCCCACGCCGGCGCCGACGTGACGGAGATGGGGGAAGTTTAGGCGAGCGAATTCCCCACGGAGGCGGAAGGCGGCTTTGTCGTAAGCCATGGCGGCTTCCTCCGCGGTGTCGAAGGTGCCAAGCCAGAGCCTGGTGCGGTTCTTAGGGAGGCGGATCTCAGCAACCCACTTGCCCCAGTGGCGCTGCCGCACGCCGCGGTAGAGCTTCGCCGGCTTCGCGGCCGCCTCGCTGAAGAGTTTCATGGGCTGTGTTCGTGGGGCGAGGGGGTTGCGGTTGTGGTGGCGGTGGTGGAGTTGAGCTTGGATTTGTTGGATCTGGTTGGGAGTGAGGTGAGTAAGCCCGATCGGACGATCGGAGCTCAAGGAATCTTGGTGATTCCAAATTGATGGTACAGAGTAATCAAAGGTGGGATTTTGCGAAGGATAAGAGAGCTGGTAGGAAGAAAGAGAGGAGGGGAAAGGAGGAAGAGGAGCAGGGGAGGAATCAAAGGAGATGACTTTGGAAGAAGAAGAAGAAGAAGAAGAAGAAGAAGGGGGAAAGAAGGAGAAGGAAGAAGGAGAAGAGGAAACACTATTGATAAAAGGCTCTAGTGCTTCCGTAAGCTCCTTCGTAAAAAGATTATCGTAGCAGACATCTGACATATTATTATACATATCTATAGCCGTGGCCATGGATGAATTCCTCCTTAAAAACTTAAGAATCCGAAATAGATGGAAGAAAGAAAAGCAAAACCCAGCTGGTTCTTAAACAAAACAAAAGAACCAGAGAGAGAAGTAGGGAAAGAGGTATTAAAAAGGTATCCTCTTTTAGATCTACAAAGAAGAAAACAACCTGATTGATTCAGAAAAACAAAACCTCACCAGGCTGAGCAGAGAAAAAAAAAAAAAAGATCAAAAGAAAACTGGTCAAAGATCAGATTTTTCTCGGAGAAGACAGAAAGTTTCAGAGAGCTGCTAAGAAAAAAAGCAGAGGAGGAAGAAGATGTAACTATCAAGCCTTTCTAGCACTAATCTTAAGAAAACTCTCTGTAAGAACTCTCTCTCTGCCTCGCCGTCCTCACCGAAAAGTGGAAGTTTTGGGTGGAGCTCTCTGTTGGGGAAGAAGAAGAGAGCTTTGATAGGGTTTATATAGCGACGGCTTGATGCAATTTGGCCTGCTCATCAAACGTGTTTTTGATTAATTAGAAAAAAAAAATTTATTTGTGAAAAATCAATTTGGCGTTCATAATGACGTCATCTGGTAGGGCCCATTGATATCGACAGGTGTCCATAAAATTAGCCAGCTGTCGGTGGCTACCAAGCGTTTTAAACGTGTCAGCTAATGATTCGGTGTTTGACTGTTTGACCCACTGCCTCAAATTCCTCATGCGCGTGAGAAACGAGAGAAGGTGTGGTACATTCAATATATTAGAAATTTTAGTTAATAATTAGATGTTTAGATAGTGGGTATTTGCATTCATACCGCCAATTTTTATTTAATTAATTATTTATACATGTAACACTTAAATTTTATTTTTTTATATTTATATCACCTAAATTATGCAAATCCATAAAAAAATCATGTAAATATGTAGGAGTTGAGAGTTATATATGTAAATATTCCAAAAAACATATAAATTTATATATTTTTCTAAAAAAAAAATAATTATGGTAAAAAAAAATTGGTGTATACATAACATCAATTGTAGGGATAGAAAGTATTTATAACTTAGTTTTAAATCTCTCATTATTGATGCCCACTTTGGCTGCTCCCACAAATCTATATGATGATCAGCCCAAAGTGAGCTGCACAAACTTATTAGGTTTAAAGGTTGCTCCTTTAAATATTTGGTAATTTTTTGATAAATTATGGATGAAGGCATTAAAACTAAGGGTGTTTTACTTTTTAGAGGCCTTTTGGTTGATTTTCTATGCATGCTTTGTGAAAAGCATAATGAGTCACATTTTCGTGTTTTTTTAATGCACGTATTATGTTATTGTCCCTAGTAGTTGAATTCCTTATAAGCATTTCTTTCATATGATATGCAATTTAACTGAAAGTTATTAATTATTATGATAGTATTGGTCGTAAAATTATCAAAAAAAATTATTTTTTTTCTTTATGTTTACGTCACATTGCATTGTCTATGGCTATATTTCATGTCCCTTTATTTTTCTAGTGAATATCATTTTGAATATCTTTTAATTTTGGTTTGCTAGTCTTTTGATCTTTGTCATACATAGTTCTATCATATCTAGTAACAGTTCCCTTTGGTTTTAGTTCTTTTAAGTGATTGTATTTTCGTAATAGCATATGTTGCATACATTTAGCTTTCTTTCGGTGAAATTTTGTTTTGTGGTTTGCATACAATTTACACTTATACATATACTACACTTGTACTTATTACATGCAATATAGATATTACACTTTGGTTTTCTTCTATATGGTTGGTTTTCACCTTTTATCTCAAGTTGATTGTTGGTTGGATGTTGGATTGCTTTTCATTTTTACTTTTGTTAGAGGTTTGGGTCCTTGATTGCTCCTCTCTAGCCTAGACTCTTGCAAGCCCTCTAACTCCTTGATTTTTTTATTAGTTACAACCCCTTATTGCCTTTTGAAGTTGTAATGTCAACCAATAAACACAAGAGACTCAAACAATTATTCATTGTTGAATTTTTCAAGATGTCGTAGAATTTATTTATAGCTCTGTATGCAAAAATGGTTCCTCATACTTACTATAAATATTTATTGTGTTGCACGTTGAGCATTATTCTTATTTGGTGGATTCCTTCTTCGCATTAATAGTGTTGGAGTTTCATTCCTAAAATACAATGCAGACTTCTTGGCATCAAATATTTCTGACGCTAAGCCGATGCAAAGCACTTCAAATCTAAACATGTGTACCATCATCTTACCTCTGAGTTGCTGGAGCGAAACTCAAGCTTCTCCTGTCACCCTTTCTCTCGTGATCGTCTAGCAACCCCATAGAGTTTGTTTAGCACCAAAGACATCACGATACTAGTGACTCTTCATCTCCAACCGAATCTCCAAGATAACGGTGTTTTCTCCCTTCCCCTACCACATTTTCTTGAATAGTTTCTTTTTCTTTTTGTTGACTTATGTCATTTTGGTTTAGATTTATGTATTAGGGTTTAGGAATGAATTAAGATGGAATTAAGGTTTAAGTTTAGGTGGTGATTGGCTACAAGTAGGATTTAGGTTTAGTAGGATTTAGTAAACCGGAAGAGCATAAATCAATTTAATCTGCATTCCCATTTGATTTAGTAAATTCATAATTAAATTGAAACGAGTTTATAGAGTGTTTGGTTATGGGTAGGTTTTAGCTTTAGTAGGAGTTTGTAAATCCAAAAATTACAAATCCATTAATCCACCTTTTGATTCAAATTAAAAGATAGGTTTATTTGTATGTTTATGTATGCATGTAATCTATGTGCCCAAACGTGTTCGTGTGTGTGTGCGTGTGTGCGTGCATGTGCATTTGTGTTGTTATATACTTATTTTATGTCTATATCAATATTTATGTGTGTTTTCATTTATATGTATGTGTGTGTGTTGTTGTCTATACATATATCAGTTTGAATCATCTATATACATAATTTTGAATGAAAATTTCTATGTATAATTTGATGATTTAAATGTTTTAATCTTTAAATCTATATTCGGGCCATTGGGGGGTATCTGAAATTTAAAATCATTGATGCATGATAGATTGTATCCATGAAGAAAAAGGCTCACTGATGAGTTCTTGAATGGTGCATGGGAAGTTGTGCAAGTGGCATCACGGTTTTCATTTACCTTTTAGAAGGCATGTCTTGGTGTCCATGTGCAAAGCATAAAAATCAAGCATGTCTTAGTGTTATGCATATATATTTCTAACACCTAAACTTCAAATGTTACATACATAATACTGAAATCTTATGCATATATATTACTAACACCTAAACTTCAAATATTACATACATACTAAAATTAAAAAAAAAGGAAAAAATAGAGCGAAGTTACATTTTCTGTTTCTTTCACAAGCGGCAAAGAGCTAGGGTTGTGATGGGGTTTCTTTGGTAGGAGGGAGGTACGACGACCAGCAATGGGAAGGTGCGGCGACTGGCGTTGGTGAGAGGTAGGAGAGGAAATGCCAGGGGTTTCAATGTCTCAGGAGGGAAGAGGGAAGATGGGGCTGTGGCGCGTGAAGAAAAAATGAATTGGAAGACGTTTGATGAGTTTTTTTTTTTTGTCTATTGCTTCGCATTTATGGCTTTTGGACCTTTTAGTAAAGCTTTTGGGTTGATTTATTTGGCACAAATCCAATACAAAAAGGAACGCAACAACATTGTTAATTTCGTCGTTGTTTGTGTCGAATATTCAGATGTAAACCTGACGCAAATAAAATGAACTTATGCTCACCGAAAATCAGTCGTAAAATCGGTTGCAAATATATGCGTCAAAAATTTCTGATGCAAATTTTCGATGATAATTCAAAGCTCTCCTATAGTTTTTGAGGAATTAATGGAATCCATAGGTGATAAACGGAGGAGAAGAAGAGATTTGACTGAGGATCAAGAGGGACTAACCTGGGAGAATGTGATCACCGAGGGGATCGAAAACGATGATTTTATAGTGGACGAGTCTCTGATACTATGTTGAAAATAGCGAGAGGAAGAAAAGAGAAAACAGTAGCATCCTTTATTTCTTCATTAACCATTACATTAATGCCCATGTAAGGCATACAGACAAAATAAAGCTGAGAAAGCAAGTGTAGAAAAGTGAAACTAAACTCCTTTTTACAAGTAAAAGTATAGTATAGTTAATAACAAGCACTTTTCTCTTACCTACAACATGAAGGCACTCAGCTTAACAACTTGCTCCAAAAGTTGATGTAGCTCCCATTCCACCGCTTAAACATATGATTCATTATTCCTTGATACGTCGCTCCAGCATTTTTCATACGAAAAAATATCAAAGCAATATAATTCTGCTCGGGTGATGAAAGCAACTTTTTTTTTTCGTGCAATCGTCTAGAAGTATGTTAGTTTTATAAGATCTTTAAAAATGAATTAAAAAACCATAAGAAAGAACCATATTCTTGAATCAACTAACATGCCAATATAGGGAAGGGTGATGCCTTTCTTTCTCGGCATCTCGTATCATCTATTCGTCATTTTAGTTTTTCACCATCATCATGCTCGAGATTTACTCGAGATATTAAATTTCTCTAACGAATCATACATAAGAAAAAATAAAATTATATATAAATATGTCACAATTATAAATTTTTTGAAAGCTGGTCGGCTAAAGATTGCATTGCAGGTAACATTCTGACTCTCCCAAGAGAATGGGTAAGACAATCATGCCCTCGATTACTCGTCACATATTTGTATTAGGATTATTTTGGTTTCTTGCTGACTAGAAAAAAATTATTTGGTTTTGAATTTTATGATTTAAAAAGTCAATATTTAATTTCCATTCAAAAAATCCAATAATTAAATCATGGCAAGCAATTCAAGGGGTTTTGACTTCTGAGACTGCATAAAGTCAAATTGAAAGGTATTTTTTTTAATGCAATTTATTATTTTTAAAATATATTTTCCAAATTCAATCAACCAAATAGGAGCTCAAATGACAATAATGGCAAAATTATTTATGAAAAAATTAATTAATTAATTAATAAACAAATCTAATCTTAAAGACAACTATTTAAAATCAAATTAAATTTACAATATATATATATATATATATATATATATATATATATATATATATATATATATATATATATATATATA
>NEWO01000340.1:264179-275953 GCA_003013225.1 Phalaenopsis aphrodite | reverse complement strand
AGGCCAGAACAACTGAGCACTAATGTGAGAGAGAAAAAGAAGAGAAAAGTAGCCACATAAGACTCATTTTCACCTAGTGTTCTATACCAAAATAGGATTGTATAGCATCTATTTCGCATGTTCTTGAGCCCAACTGCCAAAATGACTGAACTTAAATTGATCCCACCTTCCAAAATAGATGAATTGAGCCGTATATCCACATCACATTTTTTCATCAAGAAATCATAAATGAGTATCCCAGACTACTAAAGACATTTTTTTTTATATTTTTTTCTCGTATAAAAGGAAAGTCAAGCTAAGAGCCGTATCTAAACAAAACCCCTCTTTCCAAAAAAAAAATTGTAGTTCGGAAACCGCCCGACAGGCCTAAGATTTCGGCTTAGAAGGCTTGAGTTCAATTGATAATTTTTGAGACCTCATCTTAGTCTTGAACCTCTCTCTCTCTCTCTCTCTCTCTCTCTCTGTGTGTGCTACCTTTTCTAAATAAAAATAAGATCTTTATTAGTTTGTATATACCCACGAACCATAATGAACCCTATATCATAAAACATATATAACTTATTTTGATATTTACAATTCATTTGTGCACATAGCCCTCACATATTTCTATTAGAATATAAACTCTTATGGCATCCACTTTTCAGTAGAATATCAAAGCCACTTCTTCTTCCATGCAATTGCACTTGACAAGAAAAGTATCTTTCACCATTATAAGCGATGTCTCATCATAAAGTAATCAATTCCTTGAAAATTCCTAACAACATTACATGGATTGAAAGGCTATAAAGCACAACTTAGTAGATAAATAATAATTCCTTTATTTGAATTTTTTTACTATAATATAAGTTTAATAAATGCATAATTTATAGGCCCATAAAATCAATTTTATTTATATTTTAATTTGAATTAAAACATTTTTTTTTATTGTGATATCTTCTTTTAAAACTATTTAATTTTTAGATGTTGGGTATTTTAAAAAATAAGTTTTTTTTTTTGAATAAAAATAAAAATAAATAGCAATTTTATATTTTTAAAAAATATAAGTATAATTAAAAAAATAAAAAACTATGCCAAGTGGGACCCTTACTTGATTAAAATCTTATAATTTTGTAAATATTTTGAAAAGAAAAATGAATTGGTTTACTATTTAGACACAAATTGGAACACCAAAACAAAATATAATAACTAATCAATATAAATAGAAAAGAATAATTAAGAAGAAAACACACAAAGGAACAAAATTGGTTGATGGATGATGAGAGCAACAGTGAGTTGGAAAATTGGGCAGTATAGGAACAGACAAATTAATCATACCTCATTGCTTACACAAAAGCAACACAATACATTGAATTAATCTTTATGATACTTTATAAGGAAAATGATATAAATGTTACTTTAATTATGAAATTTTAAATCACATCAAAAATACATCTATTTTAGCTTGTGGAAAGTGAATGTGGTAAATATATGTAAGAAATAAAGTTTAAGTCGTGCTAAATAGTGTGAAAGACAATATTACACTATAAACAATCAATCGAACATGATGTGACTTGCGCTATTTGGCACAAATCCGCTTATAGCCGCATAAATAAGTGAGGATTAGGTATACAAATTAAGAAGTTTTCAAGTGTAGTAAAGATAGTATATTTAAATTTTTTTTTTTCAAATTAGGTTTCACAATATAGAAAGATCATACAATTAAATCTCTCCAAACTAGATTATATAATATTAATCTTTCTAATATACACACTTCCTAATTCACAATCATTAGATTTTATTGCTTTTCATTATAATTTCTACCTCATCTCTCACTTCTAGATAAGTGGGAGATGATCAAAATGAGCTTTAGCACAACAATGACTACACCTTGATGGCTGCCTACGTATCCCCTCTCCCAAAAGGAATTGGTGTCTTCTGAAGTAGCACTGTCAGTCTTCATTTTGTCATTTGTTCGATGTCGTTGTTGTTAAGGAGTTTCTTGTTTGTTTTTCATTCTTTTGTCGTTTTCTCCGAATAGTTCTCCATGTCATATTAATTAGGTGAGCTACGAGATGAGAAATCGGAGGATTGGGGCAGGCAATAACTGGAAAAAACAAAATAAATGTACGGGAATCCTTCATAAGGTGAATTTTTGCTTTGATTGCTCCAACATATAAATCCAAAGTGAGATTACTTTTGTATGATTGAAAGAAACCTTATGAAAGCTACTTTCCAGAGAATTCAGGTTGATGTAACAGTTCTGAGGTTCGCATTCTCCTATAGGGACAAGTCCTTATAGTTAATTACATTTTAAACAGTCAATACTACTTAAGAAAACTTCTGATTGAGGTTATAATATGTTCTTGAAAAGATTAAGTGTTGTTGTCAAGGAAAGAAATTTCATTGTTTTATACTAAGAGTAGTGGAGTCCTAAAGATTCCAAACTATCTTATGGGTTTGTCTTTAATTGAAGTTTACTCTTCGTTCCAAGTTTTGAATGTATGTCCCTACAAAACAGAGTTAGTTGATGCGGTTTTAACTTAAGTCTGGGTGTACTTCAAACTCTAGAGTCTAACACAAGCCCACGTTTCACTTTTGTGAATAGGGACTTTTGAGTCAAGGTTGTTGAACCCACAAGGAAAGGAGGTAATTAAGTTTCATAAAAGTTCAAGTCTACTAAATTCGTCCTTATCTTGAAAATCAAGTTGGTTTAAAGTTATGCTAACAAGTCCTAATGAATTTATAAATACTCCTACCATTACTCTACTCTATTTGACTTGGTGAAAATCAAGCTATTGACCCGACTCACAATTATGTGATTATTTAAGTTCTGAAAGATGGCAAAAAACTTGACATAATTTATATTTAGTGGCTAGTGTGCAAAATAAATATGTTATAAAATTGATTAATAACTTACACACTAGAGGTACTACGCAAGTATATGTATCGTTTCAAGTAATATAGAGTTTTTTTTAAAAGCCCCAGTATCGAACTCACAGGGAAAAAGTGAATTTCTATGTCAACTAAGAAATATTTTACTCAAACTGTAAATAAAATTTGCAGGAGAATAATATCAAAATTTTTGTAAAAGAGTATAAAAATAAAGTTGGCTAATTCTAAATTAAAGCTAAAAGTAAATGCAAATTTTTTAAACTGCAGATGTGTAAAGGAGTATGATTATAATAAAAAGTTTTTCCTCTTGCAAAGAGATTGTAATCAGTGTAGGAATCAAATGTTTAAAGATAAAAATGAGATTTTATGACAAATAGGAGCATAACTATCCTATACTCTCTCCCAAGTACATAAAAAACATTGACTAATCTAAAGTTAAGTTTCTGATAGATATAGTTTTGTTGAGTAGATTCTAGCATCTCACTTCCAGATTACTCATTGTGCCCTCTTTATTAGGACCAACTAGGCCTCAGGTTCCTAACTAAAGACCAAATTGATAAAGGTTCTAGCCTGTCACTCTAGAATCATCTATTCTACTCCCATCAAAACTTATCTCCCTATTTATTTGCACTCCCCCTTAGACTTGACTCCCCTCCATTCAAGGTTTAGTGTGGTACTCATTAGTTGGGTGAAATTATAGCCCTCGCGGATCATTATGTTTCGCAAAGGATTTTAACATCACAAATGGCCAGTTTGTAAAATAAATTAAGAACTGGTGAAAATACTATCACCAATTTATGGAATAAAAAAAAATCTTCAAAACATTCTATCCCCACACATGATTACTTCTTATTGCAAGGAGGAAGAAAAGAAAACTACTAAAAATTCATGAGGATAACAAAACAAAACATGATATTTATTAAAAAAAAAAAATTTACAAGACAAAACTTAAACAAAAGTACAAATACTTATCTCAAACTCTTCCCCAAGAAATCCTCTAAAGTTCCCTTATTGATCTTGACTCCACAAGACTCACACATGACTCAAAAAACACTCACAGTCACAAAAGTTCACCACACTCTCACTATGGTTGCCGCCCTCCCCATTGGTGGCCGAAACTACCTAATAACGACTCTCTTTTTGTTTTGAAATATTTCATGTTTATAAAGCTCTGAAAATCACCAAAGGTCACTTCAGAGACCTTTTCGAAATTCATCTAAATTCAATGTATATAAACCCAACCGTTTCTGGTGCCTAGACGGCCAACCGTGACACCTAGGCGTTAGGTCAATTTTTTGTTATTTAGCTCCATTTAACCTAGTTTTGCTCCATTTTTTGCTCTTTTGCTCTTAGACTTCATTTCTTGTACCTGAAATCAAGAACACACAAAATACCTTTCATTAAAGCAAAATATCCTTAAAAATGAGCATCAAATACATATAAAAAATAAGTAATTTTAAGGTGTGTCAATTCCCCAAAACTTAAATGTTACTTGTCCTCAAGTAACCATTGTACTATGTAAACCAAATATAACAGCTTATGGCAATGAGTTTCACTTAAAGAATCTTATAGTGTTACCCCATATGTGTAATAGTGAAACTTTTAGAAAATATTTTCAATAACTCAGGTTAGAAATACAATATAAGTATAGTCAGTAATCAAGTTAAGAATTTTGATTTTCTATTAATTTAAAAAAAATCATAATTTGTCACACTTAGGAATCTTAGAAGAATTAAAAGAAGAGAATTATATGAGAAATCTATTAGTAAAGATACTAATTCTTTTAAAATTAAAAATAAGCTCAGAAGTGTAAATAAGTTTTTTTTCTTTTAAGATAATTCAAGTGAAGTCAATTTTTAAATAGGCATCTCCTTAAGCTTCTCCCCACATATTTTTATTTTTTGCTTCTCTTTTCTTTTAGGGTCATTTTCAATCCTTTCTTTTTTTTTTGTGAGGATTACTATATCTGGATAGCCCTTAATGATTTTGAATTTCACCATCGTCTTTTTACAATTAAAAACTTCTCACGTTTCCTTACTTTATAATGTGTATTAGCTTTGAAAATGATTTTTAATAGAGTCTCAATTCTTTTTGAAGTATATATCTAAGATTTTTAGTGTTACAACTTTTCCTACTCTTAATAGTAAAAGCATATTCTTATACTTATATATTAAATATCTTAACTTTAAAATTACCCATTATTACAAAAAAACTTTTACTTAAGTATACTATAACATTTATAGAATTAAAATTATATTTATCTAAAGCTAACACCACATATCACATGTTATATTAACATAGTTTTAAAAATATATAGTTTATTGAGGACAAAAAAAAGTTTAACTTTAAAAGTTTTTCTCCCTCCCCCAAACTTGAATTTTTTAATAGTGCAAAACATTACATTACTTAATAAGTGTGAAGAGAAAAAATTTTAAAATATTAAATATCGATCAACGGGTTCTAAACGTGAAATTAGTGTAGGTACGATAAATAAAAGCATGTATGTGTAGTTGTGAGTAAATTTCAAAAACAGGTTTAACAAGTAAAGTCTTAAGTAAATAACTACTATCACATATACGCGATATATATAAAAAAGGTACTACAAGTGCAGTGAAAGTAAAAAAAAGATTTAAAGTTCACAACGACAAAAAATAAACATAACATAATGTTTAGCACATCACAACAACAAGGGAAAATGTCCATGATAAACATGAAAAGTAACTACAGAGACATAAAACTACTCCACCTCATCCTCATCATCATCATCAACATCTTCTTTCAGCATCTTTCGGCGCTCAAAAGGAGGGTAGTGAGGATACTCAGCACTGTGATCACCGCGTAAAAAGTTCACTATGGAAGTGTTGAAGCGGGTTCACTCTTCCTTCTCATGTATTGTTCTATGTGATCCCAATGATCTTCATTATCTTGAAGCTAACATTGCATTAAGAACATATTAGATTGAAAATCCATTGTTCGATCTCGAAGTTTTTCCCAAATACCAGGAGGTGGAGCAGTAGCACTGGAGGTAGAAGGCCTAGAGGTAGAAGAAGACGGAATATCAGAAACCTTACCTCAAGGTCTTCCATATATGTCCACATTAGCCTTTCCAATAGGCTTTAGTGGCTTAAGTTGCTCCTCCAAGTCTCATATTTTACTCCAGATCCTTTTGCATATAGTAACGATAAGAGAAAGAAAGCCCAAACCTGCATAAGAGCTAGTTCTGGCAGATGTGTAAATTATCAAAATAAATTGGTCGTAATTGTGCATTATTCAAACTTTAATCAAGCCTTGAGTAATCCCGAATGATCTCTTAGTAATCCCGACTGATCCCTTATTAATCGGGTAATTATGAAATTATTCAATCTTATTCGATTAATTAATCAAGCGATCATGAACAAATTTTAATTAAGCTATGCCACGGATATCCTATCCAACTCTTAATTTACTTTTATCCCAATCACTAAGCAAATAGAGCGACAAGGATTAACCTTTTCTTATCAAAGCCAGGTTTGAATCATTATTTTGATTTGTACTTAATGATCATAATTAAGAGTTAATGACGAAATATTAGGAGAAATACAGTGGATTAAATTAATAAAAAGAGAACAAAATCAATTTCGGCGCTTGGGAAGGCATTGAACTGTCCCTAACCTCTCTTCTTAATATTATCTTAAACTTAATCCTACTACTTATCCTAAACTTAGGCTTAACCGAACCAGCATTATTAGTGAATTGTCTAAGGAGAAAAAAATGAGGTAAAATACAAAATAATCAATTATATATTTAATTTAGAATAAATTTATATTATGTCAAAGATAGCCTATCTTAATGAGGTTAAATTAACATTTATTGAAATATTTTAATGTTATCTTGGAATATTTACATACATGCCATTTGATTCTTATGCATTTACATAACTAACAACTATACATCAATATTTAGATATATGTCACATTATCTATGTATTAAAAGCTGTATTTCACGTTTTAAAAGTCAAAATAGTGATATTTTTGTATAAAATATGAATACTTTGAGCGTATAAATGTAAAAAAATAAAGTTTAGGTGTTAGACATATAAATACATTGGATTTTAGTGGTATGTATGTCAATCAATTATCTAATATATATCCATGTGCAAATTTAATGAGATGTGTCAAATAATATTAATTTTTAAATATGCAAAAAAAAAAAATTGAAGACATTAACAGTACTCAAATTAAATTTATTTTTAAATAAGTAATTAATTATAAAATTAATAGTAAATATGAAAAAATAAATTGTAGTAATAATTAAAAAATAATAAAAAATAGATAATGTAACATAATTTTTTTATCATTTAATTAATGAAAAAAAACTCATCTAAATTATTTGAGCTCATAGAGTCAACATTGAGAGCTGATCTAATTCAAGATAAACACCTTATTATATATAGCCTTAGTCCATAAACAGAATCATGCCATTATCATCATTAATGTATATCACAGATTAACTTGACCAACTCTTGGTTCCATCTCATTGAAGAGAAAATATTGCATCCGGACAACTGCATGTCAAGACAACCAATCGTCAAGCACCTGCTCGTCATGAGGTGTTTGCTGAGCCGTCGCCTAGCGATTAACAGTCTGGACATAATATTTTCTCCTCGTTGAGAGTATTCTACCAGCATTGGTCAATCCCAACAAGTGTTTCTTTGTATAAAGTTCATTAAAGAGCTTCTCAACTCTCTAAATTAGTTATGAACTTAATGATGAACATTACACGACTATCGCCAAGAGATTATCGTTAGTTCTTGAGTTAATCCAATTGTAGCGGTCTTCGACTTATTTAAACTTTAGGAAAATATGATCTATATCATTCATTATTGGCAATTAAGAAAAATCTTCAAACATATTCAACCATAATCACCTTCATCCACATACTTAATATACATTTGATGTGACATTAAAGATTAGGATATTATATAAGCAAATATTAAAGTCCAAATATTATAAAAAGTATTGTAGCATGTAAATTCTCCTACATATTAATGTTTTTATATATATAATGTGTTTTAAGAAGTGATCACTTGGGTCTGTTTATGAAGGCATGTGTATAGAGTCAGAAAAGCAATTAAAGACATATTCAGAAATGTGGGAAGGCTATACAAACCATTCACCACCATTATTAAGAAGAGATGAGATCTATATCATTCATTATTGTCTTATGGCTACATGATTAAGGTTGTTAAAAGGACTCTTTATTCGTGAACAGCTCGTGTTCGGCTCGTTAAGCAAACGAGCCGAACACGAACACACTTTTTGAGCTCGAAATATAAACGGGCCGAACACGAGCTGAGCATGGCTCACTCATGTTCGGCTCGTTTACACCCCTAAATGTTAATCATAAGAACATGTTTTGTTCTAGTGTTCTAAATATATAAAAGTTAACTATTCATATTTTTTAGTCGAACATCTTCTTCGTCTGGATACGAAAGAAACTGGAGTGTTTTTTAGCAAACTCGTACATAACAAAAAAAAATCATTTAGCGTGTCAAAAACTAAATGATCTTGCAAATGTTCGATACAATCCTACTCCGGTAATGATCTAGCAGAACACGAGATGATCAAAAACTAAATGATCTAACCGAACACGAGATGATGGCAACTTGTCCAACTCCGGCTCAGCCGCTGAATATTAAACATCTGCTGCCATCGAAAACCTTTATAATGGATATATAAATACATGATATTTGATTGTGATGTACATATTTTTTTTTATTTTATTTAATGATATTTGTTGGGAATTTTCTTGACTTTAAAAATAAAATAAAATAAAATTCCAATAACAAATAATGCATAATTCATTTTTCATGACAAAAGAAATTAATAAATTCTTTTTTTTTAACTGCCACCTGGCAGTTTTTACCGCCTCTCATGTCTTTCAGTCCATTTAGTCCATATTCAAAGATTAGCGGGACCCATTGAAGACATTATCGCAACGTTAGTAGGAGAAGTGCACGCTACGACTTGTTTGGTCTTTTTTTTTTTTTTTTTTTTATTTCCCTTGAAATTATTCAACGTTATAAATGTTCTTCTTGACTTCATAATTTTAAAATTATTTTGGGCACATTAATTAATTATTTTTAATTTTTTTTATATTTTTTAATCATATTTAGAGAAATTAGCATACATATTTATGGATTTATATATTTAGTATTTAAATTTGATATTTACATTTGTAGCATATTGGTATCAAAATGCATATATGAAAGGTGTATTTTATCTTTTAAAAATTACAAAAATTAGATTTTTTTTTTATTTGGTGTGAAGGATTTGAGTTGGGCTGTCAAAAAAGCTCGTTGTTCGCGAACAGCTCGTGTTTGACTCGTTAAGTAGCTGGTGTTCGGCTCGTTTATTAAGTAAACGAGTCGAACATGAGCAGCTCTTTGTTTTCTTGTGTTCGGCTCGTTTTAGCTCGGAATAAAAAATTTATTTAAGTATTTATATAATAATATACAATATATATTTATATCTAAATTTAAATCATAACATCTCATTTGATAATGTTGATAGTGTTTGATTTTGTATATGTCTGGTCCGGGTTCGAATCCTACACTTTACAACTATTTTTTTTCAATTTAATTTTAATGAGCCAATTTTGAGCTGAACACGAGCCGAACACGAACATGAATATTTAAATCGAGCCGAACACGAACATACTGTTCACAAGCTGATTTCGAACACGAGCTATTTCAAACTAGCCGAACACGAGCCAAGCCTGAGCTCGCTCAAGCTCAGCTCGTTTACCACCCTAGATTTGAGTGATATATATGTAAATATAAAAGTTAAGGAGTGAGATATGTAAAAATATATGATTTGTGCAGCATGTATGAAATGTAAATGACACCACACTATGTATGTGTCATAAGTTAGAAGATCTTGTGTATTTTCCATCGAATTTTTTATTTTTCTTAAATGTATTTGCAATAATAATTAGAATAACTTATTTCTATTTTTAAAATTAATCCATATTTGATTATTTTGGGTCACATCAAATAATTGTTCATTCAAATTATGTTTTATGAGCTTCCATAAATTTCCTCCTTCACCTTGTAAGTCAAGCGAAATTATGGAGGGCAGTTCAGGACATTTGAAATTTCTTTTGATTCATCAAAAATATCTAAAAATTATCTAAGACATATATGTAAATAAACATAGAAATTAAGTTTATTGTTGGGACCATGGTTTTAAAAAACCACATTGGATTTGTCGGTTCGACCGATTCAACGATGGTTCGACCGATTCAACGGTGAACCGATCATTTAGTTGGTTCTGTCTAAACTTGGAACATTTTTTTTTGCATAAATTGGGATTGAACCAATCCAATTTATTAAATATTAAAAAAGTATTATCTTAAATCAAATAATTTATATATTCATTATTAAACCTCCAATTTAAACAATTGAATTTAATGTCTGGTACGATTTTCACAATTTTAGTCGAGACGACAAATGAATATTTATAATTTGAAATAGAAATATATATTGTATATTTATATAAATATCTTATTAATTATGTGCCATATTCATTCCTTGAAGTCCACTCTT
Source organism: Phalaenopsis aphrodite (assembly GCA_003013225.1). Classification (NCBI taxonomy): domain Eukaryota; kingdom Viridiplantae; phylum Streptophyta; class Magnoliopsida; order Asparagales; family Orchidaceae; genus Phalaenopsis; species Phalaenopsis aphrodite. The sequence continues at coordinate 265,497 of NEWO01000340.1, read as the reverse complement.
GTCCATGTAATCATTTAAAGTTGATGACAAGACCCTCCAATGGGCAATGGACACAAACAAATTAGGGAGACTTTTAATATTCCAAAATTATAGAATTACATCTTTTTAAGTTACTAGATTTATTTTGAAATGCATTCATCTATAAATAAATGGAGTGTCATATAAGGGTCTATTGGGGGGCCTGCAGCTTATTAAATAATTTGTTGATAAACTAATTAAAAATAATCTGTTGATAAGCTAATTGCGATGGCTATTAGAAATTTTTATTATTTTGAAAAAATCGGACCACTATCAAAAAACTGTCTCTGCACCTAGATAAGTCATTTCAAAACACACAAGTTATCAAAACGCAGTTTACCCAAACAGTCCATGTGAGTTTTCAAAACGCCACCTCAATTTTCAAAACGTCACCTCACCAAATAAGCTGCCCCAAACGGACCCTAAATCTAACCAAATTCACTGGCTTGACATCATTAAAGTTGCATGTTTGCTTCTATTTATGCTTGTGGAATAATGCTCTCATCATCTCAAAATCTCTTGCCCCTCCAAAATTGCCTATTGAAGATATTAATCACCAATAAAGAAAAGTTCTGGGATCTTATTGCAAAAGCTCTAGCTGCAATGTTTAGGCTTCCTTAAAAAAACCTCCATATTTTTTTTTTTGCTTTTGCAAATTCTAAATTTTTTAAATGTAGTTTTGATGTGAATGAAATATTTGGGTGGCATACATGTAAAAAAAGCAAAATTTAAGTGTTAGATATGTAAATTTTATGTAAATGTCCCTACATATAATCAATCAAATTGCACCACCTCCCATTTTTATAGGGGAAATGTAACACAAGTAAAGCATTTTAAAATCAATTTCAACATAAATGTAACACAATTTGTGTTGCATTTATCTTAAAACAAATTGAACACCTTTAATCAATTTATCTGAAAAAGAAGACGATTCATGGCTGCATCTCAATAAATAAAAACTAAGCAATAGCAGCAGTATATTCCTAATTTGAATGAAAGATTATGACTTTATTCACATACCACTCAATTTCTATGTAATTACATATATGACACCAAAACTTCATTTTTTACCTATATACAACTTCTTTATGTTTATATTTCACATTTCAGATGTTAAGTGATGTTTTTGATGTGATATGAAAGATTTGGGTCCAATAAATGTAAAAAAAAAATGCAAAGTTAAGGTGTTAGATATGCAGATGCATAGGAATTGGGTGGTATTTATGTAAAATACCCCGAGATTATATGTACAAAAGAGCAGGCAATACCAATGAATGTCAAAAGAGAAAACATTATGTGA
>NEWO01000340.1:232899-262759 GCA_003013225.1 Phalaenopsis aphrodite | reverse complement strand
TCGAAGCTAAGAAAGACATCAAATTCAGTTCAAGCAAATTAGGCTCAGCTCAAACTTAAAATTAAAACTAAATAATAAACTATAACTCAATTCAAAATCAAATCATTTTGAGTCTAGTCGAGTGCTCTCAAAATAATGCAATTTCGAGTCGACTCAAAATATAGTTTAAGTGCATACATACATAATAAAAGTTAAAATCATTATATGCAAGGCTGATATTGGTCTGACTGGTGAACCTCCCTTAAGAACCCAACAATTAAGTGTGCTTGTAATGAAGAACTTCTAAGATTGGCGACGTTCTCGACAATTAAAATAAAAAGGGCAAAACAATAAGATACTATTATGTAATGGGCTTGGCCGATGCAAAGAATGGTTTGTATAGTATGACATTGATGGTTATAATTGATTAGAACACAGCCACTTATAATCAAATTTTTGGTTCAGGGATGAACCAAACATAAGCTAGTGAGCATATAATGTTCGAATTCAAAGATGGTGGTCTACATGAGAGAAGAGTGATCATTGGGGTTGGGGACTAGATAAGGAGCAATACCTAGTAGGCATAATGGGACGACAAGCTTCTAATAAATAAACGTCATAGAAATGACTTTAAGCCCACAGAGAAAAGAATGTTGGGTCGCAATAGTTAAAAATTTCAGTCATGGTGCTAGACACCTGTGTAATAGTTGGGTTTGCCTTTAGAATTACACAGTTAGGCGTGTATTTAATGGGGAACTCATGAGTGTGTGATCTCCTACTAAGAAACAAAAAAAAGATAAAATTATGAGATCATGTACAGTATAAGATGAGGTGCATCAAAACCAACAACAAAATGCATAATATGGTTCAAATTGCTACATAATTGATGTATTCAATCATCTAGAACTCTTTTAAAGATAAAAATTACGAAAAGCAACTAAATACAATGAAAAAATTTGGGCTTTGGGCCTTAGTCAATTTCAAGGTTTTCCACTAAATATGGTGTTCTTGTTTGTGTGTTATACAGTTGCTGGCAAATTAGTTTGAGCGTGGATCTTACCTTCGGAGAAGCAAGGCTCTGCCAACTGCACTATACCTCATATTTGTTGAGTGAGATTTTTTTTTTCTCTTCCTTTTTTTTTTTTTTTTTTTTTTTTTTTGGTGTGTGTGTGTTATTTGAAGTTACACAATGGGGTGGATTTTTTTGGGTATTCTTTATAAGAGACTAGCCAAAATTATTTATGCTTCTTTGATCATGATGTAATACTCTGGTTGTGATACTATAGTGATTATCTATTAGCAAATTTTACTGTGCTTATATATTGTCATTATATTTTGACAATGTGAATTGCACAAGTAGTTTCACAACAAGATAAGAAATGCACATCTTTAAAAAATAAGTTACCACTATAAAAATTGAATCATGTTTGTGTTTATAATAAGCCAGATTTGAATTTATGCTAATGGTTTCCCATGGTGTATATATATCAAGGTTTGAAGTTTTGAACAACCCTATATTCAATTTTATGCCATTGGCAAACTACAAGTACTATATTGTAAAATAAGACATGTTACATCTCTTTATAGAATTGGCCAAAAATACAATCAGGATTATAATATAATCTTATCACTCCCAAAATATCAAACAACGCCTCCAACATATAATTTAAAATTAAAAAATCCCTAATGATGAATTAAAAAAAAAACTAGGAGTGCCCTTGCAAACAATCATCCTTAATCATATAACTAATTGAGTAAAGACAAATCATTATTTAAATTTTGATAAATTTCATCAAATTCCTTACAAGCGACAGCCTTTATAGTATAAAATCAAAATCAATCACCTTAACCTACATTTTATATAAAGATTAGTAGCTTTATTCAAACCATTTACAAATTTATCATCAATTTTAGCAATAGTGCAAGGAGAAATGAAAATTCGTATAAGAACTTATTCATCCTATTTTGCATATTTATGTCAAAAATTTTTAAAAATCAAACATTTCGAAGTTCGATGATTGCAATGTCAAAAAAAAAAAAATCAACAAATAACAAAAAATACCTCTACTATCAAAGAGCTTGTATATCATAGTTTAAATAGTTTGGTTTAGCCTAAATCAATTCCTCACCAAAGAATGCAAATTAATGTTCTTCCTTAAAATGTGCATCAAAAACTCTTTGATTTCAATAAAAACAAGTCATTTAATTTTTTTTAATTTTTTTTTTCAAATAATTTGTAATTGGAATAACAGTAATAAACCATTTAATAATAATTAAAAAAGTGGGCAAACCATGAATGCTCTAAATATAATTGATATTAGTAAGATACACGCATAAACTTATTGCTTGTAGAATCTCAAATACCTGTAAAGCACCGAACCATTATCTCATATATTGCTATAAATGAAAATATCATTTAAATAAACAATAAAAATGTTTGAATGATAGCCCAACATGGTTCATTAAACTCATGAAAGTACTACATACATTATTTAATCCAAAAGAGATCTCAAAACATTTACATAATCTATATTTACTATTAAAATCAATTGTATCATTTCATCACCTTCCCACTTTCTAATTTGATGATATCCACTCAACTCAATTTTAAAAATTATCACAACATCAATATTATCATATCAACACGTTATCTAAGCAAGATATAGAAATTTTATATTTAAGGGTGATTTATTGATAGCTCGACTAATCATACTTATCATCCAGCTGCCATCCTTTCAAATGTAATCATGGAAAGTGCAACAAGCACTCATGCATTCCCTAATAAATCCCATATTATATAATCCATCAACTTATCTTTTAAATTCAGCATGTTCTGTGTGATTCATCCTATAATTAGAAAAATAAATAATGATAACAAAAATACTAAATCAATAATATATTCTGTCTCTCAATGGTGATAATTTATAAAAATTCAAGATAACAAATATTTTCAAATCCAACAACACTACAATTAATATCAGGAAGCAAAGTCACAATTTTAGGCACTACATTATTCAATTTCATAACTACCAAGGCATATATCATATCATCTTGCCTAGTCTGTTTTCTCAAATGCATGATTACATAAAACATGCAAAGAATTTAGCAATTCATTGTAAAAGATACTTCTGTTGATTCAAATTTACATTTAGGCTTTGTAGATTCCAAAAACTGCCATTTCTCCTACTAATCCTAAAAAAATTAATCCATCCAAAATAAATTATATATATATACATATATATATATATATACATATATATATATATATCATACAACCATTGTCTGCCTAAACTAACATAAGCAACATTCATGAAATGTAAATCACACCAAATTTTATCAATATATGTAGTCAATTGAATCAAAACTAGACACCATTCAGACAGATATAACATGTTTAGCTATCCTAGCTACTTCATATGGCCGTGGGTGATTCGAGTTTCAAATTCATGCCGTATGGCACAGACTTAGACACGAGATTCATACAACTCCAACTATCAATTGCATATTTATTAAAACTTCTCCACAATTGAAATCGTTTCAAAATTTTGTAATTTTCTTCCAATTACATTCAATCTTAGAAGGAATTATAATGTAAAACATGCATTGCAAAGAATGATCAACTAATGGACACTTAGAATCATTAATCTCTTCATCAAACTCATAAAAATCATCAAAATCTTTGATTTTATTTATTTTTTTTCTCAACATTTATATGACTCTCACCAAAACAATGACAAGTTTAATACGCTTATATTGTCTTAACAGAAATCCCAACCATTGATGCAATTAAACTTTTCTTAGTTTCATTACTAACTATAAAGTTAGTGTCCTTAGATGAAGTAGGTGCAACCTACTCAACTTGATAGCTTTAATGAAATGTGCACTCTCAAAAGATGGAGTGGCCCTCATATACAAAAACAATTTTAAAATTTGTTAAAAGTTTATTATAAGATAAGAAGTTATGTTAAAATGAAAATATGATGAGATGTCATCTCCTTTAGTATTAAATCTCAAATCAAATCTAAACTTAGAGAACATGATTATGGAATATTTAATTATCTCAAAATGCAATTGTAATTCTTAAATTTGTTCATTTATTCAGTGGTAATTTTAGTCCACATTAATAACTTAATTGATAAAAAAAACCAATCATGATATGATAAAAGCAAATACTTCTAAAATAAAGCAATTTCATTTCAACCCAAGTTATTGAATATTCCTTTCCCAACCTTTCCATTTGTCTCCCCATACTCATCCAATAAATTTGATCTTCACCAACTGATTTCATTTTGGCAAATCACACTTGGCATTCATCATGCATGACTTTTAATTAAAATAGTTTTCAACAATCGATAACTCATTAATAAAAACTTTACAATAAATTTTTCATCATAGAAAAGTATTTCACATTAAATTTTCTAGTTGTCGCCATTCATATCAAAGATTAACATTCATGATTTTCATAAAAACTATTGTTAAAGGCCTTCAATTGTCTACAAGTTGATGTTATGAGGACACCTAGCCTAAGTGTAAATTTGTCTTTTATACGCCTAAGGGCAATTTAGTTTTTCATTATTAGTGTTGTTGGGCATAAATAGGTTTATTATGTTTAGGATTGGGGGGATGCATGAGATTAAGTTGTGACTTATAGGTCTAGGGTTTGAGAGAGATTTCCTACCTCTCGAATTGTAGGAATTGGGAGATACCGCCTACCTCTCAAATTATAGGTGCTTATCTTTTGCATTTGTATGAATTATTTGGTTTATCACAATAAAATTTGTATTTGCCCTAATTTCTGTAAAAATCTGTGCTGATTTCTACGACAAATCGTATCAAATTGATATCAGAGCAAGATTTCTGAGAAACCCTTGGGATCATCTTATAGCCGCAATTAAAGCTTGCGAAGAAAGCATCGATGCAACAGAGGAGGCCAGATAGTAGATCGTGACATGGGGAAGGAAAGGATCGCAACATACGACGATTTTGTAACTTTACCTCGAGAAAAAGTCGGGTGATTAGAACAACAACCGTGATTGGGAAGAATCATGGCACACCTAAGACTGAAACTAACCTCCTTTTGCTCTGTATTAGTGCGAAGCAGTCGCCGGTAGGGCTTTGGCTACATAATAGTGACTTAGAGTGAAGAGACGCACCTTTACTGGCGAGCAACCAAGCTAGTTGCGAAGCCACTGCGGCATTGTGGGGAACAAAGGCCGAAAACTCCATCTTCTTGCAATGTCCTATTGCCTTTGTGACCGAACACTGCGATACAGTTGCGCTCAAGGCTTGCTGTCGTGACCTAAGCCTCAGGATAAGATTGCAGTTAAAGTTATTTGGAAAACATAAGGAATTGCATAATATATTCATCTCCATCACACTGAACCGCGCCAAACATACTAGATCAGAACAAGCGGGGAATGTTGTAACTGAATCGAGCGTGCCCTAATCGTGATCCTAGAAGTCGGTGACTAGATATGGGATCAAGTATATGCCCTAGCAACAAGAAGGAATAGCAATCAAGAAAATAGATGATTTGGACAAGAAATTGGTGGAAGAGGTGAGACAAATTAGAGGTTCGCCGCCAAGGAAAATAGGTTAACTTGCACAGAAAACGAATTGGAGAGCGGATTCAATAGCATAGAAGAAATGCGAGAGGTGATGAAGAGACTCATAGAGATGCAATCCAAGAACCCGCCGAAAGCTCAATTTGCAAACACTAACCAAAGGTTAACTGGAGAATATGTGGCAAGATCGAAAAGAAAAGAGATCGAAGGTGAGGAACATGAGGTTAACATCCACCATCACGAACCTCCTCTCAAGGCTTCGATTAGGGGTGAATTACAAATTTCTAATGAAGGCGGTTGGGCCTAAACATGGAGAAGGGATTATGTCAGTAAGAAGTGGGGAGGGGATAGGCTACGGTTGAAGGAGGGAGTTATTCCCTTGTACATTGAGGGAAACAATGGCAGAAAAGAAAATTGGGGTGGAGATGTGAGTTAGGAATTTGAAGATGTCGATCTTCGAGAGGGAAGACACGCATGAGTAGATGTATCGGGCGGAGCGATACTTCGCAGTGAATGAGTTAGATGGAGAGGTAAAACTCATGGCAGCAATATTGTGTTTGAAAAGGGAAACTTTAACTTGGTTTCAGTGGAGGAAGGCTAGATACCTGATTTGTTCGTGGAATGAATTTGAAGATTGTTTGTTTAAACGTTTTCGAGTCATTCGAAAAGGAGACCTACACGGGTAATTCCATGCCTTCAATTATGCATTGACCAGGAGACCTACACGCGTACCACTCAAATTGTAGATGTTTATCTTTTGCATTTGTGTGAGTTAATTGAATTATTGCAATAAAATTCGTGTTTGTACTAATTCTGTAAAAAATTGTGCAGATTTCTACAAGAAATCGTATCAGTTGATTACACTGATACTATTGAAAATAGTATTCAAATGAATAAGTTCATCATCAAAATTGATTTTTAGATTATCATCCATTATTTTAATCAGATTAACATCATCATAAGTTGATTTTATCTGATCAACAATTAATTAAATCAATTTTGCAAATTAAAAATTTATCTATTTTATAACTTTTTAAGTTACCCCAGTAACCAACTTTGAGCTATTAACAAAATGTAGTGCTCTAATGCCAAATTGGTGCAAGACTAATCAAGTTTAAGTTTTTAAAATAACTAATATGATGCAAATATGGTTTCAAGGAAAAATAATAATAATAATAATAAAGATCCATATAACACAAGTTATCAATTAATTCAACAACTAGCCTTCTTTAAATACAAAACAAATAATACAAGAATTTAAGGCCAAAACATGATGGAAAGAGCTAAAATATCTAAGAATTTCAGCAAAGAAATTGGAAATATACAAAATCAACGAGCAATTTGAATTTAATTTCCACAAATTAGATTTAGAACATCAGTAATTAGAACAAAATCAAGAGTACTCAATGGATCCAACATAAAATTATACGAAGAAATTTAAATTACATACAAAAAAAAAACCAAAATAGAAAAAAAAATAAACCTCAAGCTAGCAAATATATATGAAAAGCCATTATTTATTTTTCAGTATGTTAATTACTTTGCCTGATATCATATGCATGCTTTGCCTTAATTGCTTGATGATATTTTCGGAGCATGGACTACCTTAAATACTCTTATTCCCTGCCTCATTCATGAACTTTGTGACGCGGAAGCTTCACAGATGAGAACCTTTTACGTGATCTCTGAGTCAATGACGTGGACCCCGCTATAGATGCTAAACTGAGCTCGTGTGCCAGTTCATGTGAACGACACAGAACAAACCGAGCGGCCTATTTTCAATTCCTTTCTGGTTTTTAGCAAGTTTCATCATTTCTTTTCATTCATTTTTAGTCAATTCATATATATGTGTTGTATTAGAGTATACATTACAATTTTTTGCGTAATTTTCTGTCAGAACAGCCATCGACGTCCCAGTTTCTCCATTATAGGACTGAATCCAAAAGCGAGAAGGTCATCCAGTTGTAACTCGTCCTGAGGTGATGATTATATTTGAATCTCCTTGCCCCTACATCCATCCCTTCACATTCGCAGCCCCCTTTTTCTCACTGCAGCCGCCTAGGAAAGCCACAGTTGTTGTCTTTCCTACAATCCCACATCTTCCTAAAGTTGTTGCCCCCTCTCCTCACTGTAGGAACCACCACACAGCCCTCCGTATTGTCCTCCTGCTCGTACCACCCCTCCATCCAACCATTCTCCTTTCATCGGCCAAACACCAGCCTCCATAGACTCCCCACCACACCTTAAAATATCTGAAAAGCCAAGATTTTGAAGTAAAGGTAGATTTATCATATTTCAGCAGCTACCTGGATCTGGATGAGGTCATCAAGTGACTCTGAAAATTTGAAAGTGTTTTTGAGTATCAGGACATCCCACTAGACGAATAGTGAAACCAGTTGTCAACAAGTTAAGGAAGAATGCATTTCAGTTGTGAGCAAAATTGAATATTTTTCGACAGCAAGAAGTGAAGAGTAAAATTAATACCTGAACCAAGAAAAAATGGGAGATACAGTGTCGGTGCTTATCAGCTCACTAAACGCTGGATGTTCAGGCCCTAGCGTCAAAAGTGAAGAAACCACATCGCTGGGAGACCACATCTTACAGACAGAGTTTGGATATTACAGCCAGAGTACGCCCAGAAGAATAGCCAAGTTGACCCCGTCTGAGGAGAAACTGATTTAGATTAAAGAATAGGTGAAGCTAAGCCGCATTCCTAAATCTGTCTAAGCCAAGGAGTCTTCGATTTCCATGGTTTTGAACATAGTGAATCCGATTGCACAACCAAGAATAAATGGTGACACTGGAGAAAATGAAATGATGGGAGTTCAGGCAAAGTATGAGGTTGTGGTGCCTTGAACTACCTTTTGGCGGACATTGAGAAAAGCATCAACGGAATTAGCAGTAGATCTCCAAAAGAGCTATGAGTTTGAAGAGTTGATACCAGACACTAGACAACTTCATATTAAAGGATTTCAAAGATTTCAAATAAATAGTCTAAGCCATGAGTTGTCGACGCTGAGGGAGACTCAACATACCAGAAATGAGAAGCTTCTGAACTACTTATGGAAGACCATATAGAGTTATTTAGGTAGTATAGTCAATTCAACAGCGTACCCACTGATAGATGATCAGACATGAGAGATGGCAAGCAGTGTTTGAAATTGCCTTTAAAGCTTGACAAGAAAGAAAATCCTATAATAGGATCCAGGTCCAACCAGAGAAGATGTCTCTTCTGAATGGTTGTTATTGAAAGTTGCCCAATCTGCCATTGATTTCATCCCAAAATTTATTTCTCCTGAGAAACTTATTTATCAGATATATTTAGCCAAGTATGAGTGGAGGAGGCAAATTAAAGATCTAGGGGCTCGAGAGCTATGCATTATGAGAATTACGTCGATATGCAGCTCTAACTCAAATTGTGTCAAAAGTTGATCGTTAATTATCCTATCAAAATGTGTTTTGGAATAATGAAGCCTATAAGATGAACATACCGGGAGCTTGTACACAAGGCCAACTTGATTATTATGAGAAGGCAGAGGCTTCAAAAAATGAGGTCGAAGCTCCCGCAACCCAAAAAACTAACATGAGAGCTTCACAGAAGAGAACCTTTTACATGATCCCTGCTACAGTGCCGCAACCCCGCTACAAGAGTCAAACCCAGCTCGTACGTCGGTTCACGCGAACTGCACAGTCATACTAAGCAGCCCATTTTTTATTCTTTTCTAATTTTTAGTGAGTTCCTCCTTTTCTTTCCTTCCCTTCTATTTCTTTCCTATATAGGTGTTGTATTAGGATTTACAATAAGTTTTTTTTTTTTTTGTGGTTTTATCTTAGGACAGTCGTGAACGTCATGATTTTTCCCTTCTTGAATTGTATTCAAAAGCAAGAAGATACTTAGTTGTAACTTATCCTGAGGTGGTGATTATCTCCGACTCTTCTTGCCCCTGCATCCATCCTTTAATAGTCGCGTCCCCTTTTCTTGTTGCAGCCCAAGACAATCACAATTATTAACTTTCCAGTCCACCCTCTTCCCAAGGACTTCGTCCCATCTCCTTGTTGCAGAAACCACTGAGCAACCCTCATTGATGTCCTCCTACCCCTACAACCATTCCAGCTAGCGATTATCCCTTCCCCAGCCAGTTACCCAACAACTAAAGACTCCCTCCTGCGGCTCCTACTGTCCTTGCAGTTCAGCACCTCCCCACCAACCGAACCCCTTTCCCCTGCCATCCAACCACCCCACCCTAGCCCAGCTTCCCACCTACAAATCTCCACCAACTCACATCTTCCCAAATCGCTGGTTACCATGAACCGCCCATACATCCTGCATAACCACCTGTCTTCCCCTTTGGGATACACATTTAGTTGAGTTGAGTTGAGTATTGTGTAAGGTGTGTTGGTTGTAACTATTTATTGTCCTTTTTGTAATCAAATCTATTTTTTATTGTAATTTAAGTCTGATATCATTTGGTATCAGAGCTAGTCTAACCATATTCCTATTCTAGGCTTTCTAGTGTCAGTGATACCCAAAACTATCTCCACCTTAACACCCCCCCCCCAACCCGGCAAATCAAAAAAAATTGTCCCCGCTCAAAACATTCTTATAAACACTCTTCCACATAAACAAACCCTAACCATGCCACCGTTGAGACAAGTGTCAACCACCAATCAAGAGTTAGCATGGAAGCGATATGACACAACTCCATTGAGTGGTACAACTGCTCGATAAAATTGAGGAAAGAATACCATCTGAACAGGTCGCCAGTAGCCACAACGGTGACTTGCCAGATCAAAGGAATGGAGATCTCTTCCACATGCGGACTCCAAGGATGAAGAATCTCTACCTCAAAAATTTGACCGAAAATACATGAAAAGTTAGGATTTTGAAGTAACGATAGATTTTTCATATTTCGACGTCCACGTGGATACATATGAGATAATAGAGTGGCTCTGGACATTGAAATATGTCTTTGAATGTCAGGAAGTCCCACGTAACAAAATGGTGAAATTAGCTATCTACAAGTTAGAAAGAGTATGTTTCAGTGGTGGGCGAACTTGAAGATTCTTTGACTGCGAGAAGGAAAAAGTAAAATTACTAGCTTATCTAAAAGATAAATGGGAGATGTGGTGTCAGTACCGAGGAATCACTACAAACTGGATGTTTAGACCTCAGCTTCAAAAGTAGAGAGAACATATCACCGAGCGACCACCACATCTTTCAGACGAGTTCAGCCCCAGGATCTTGTAGCAAGAGTACACCCAAGGAAACATCCAAGAAGACCCCGTCTAAAGAGAAACTGATTCAAAATAGAGAATATGTGAAATAAATCTGTTTTCCTAAATCTATCTCAGTTAAGAAGTATTTCAAGTGCCACGGGTTTGGGCATGTTAAATCAACTGCATAACAAGAAGAGTTATCTCTTTTACTGATTAGGAAGCAGTTCAGGAAATAAACAGTGGTCTGGGAGAAGAAGACTTAGAATTTAGAGATGATTCAATTTTTAGCCAACGAGGAAGAGATGTCATCGATATCAGTTGAACTTAGGAGAGAGACTCCAATTGAGTTACCAGTAATTTTTTAAGAAAATAGTGACTGAGGTAATAGGCGTTTAGGCACAATATGAGGTTATGCTGCCTCGAACTAACTTTTGGCAGACGTTGAGAAGAGCATCAGCAGGACTGACATTACATGTTCAAAAAAGCCATGAGTTTGATGAGTCGATACCAGGGGCAACTTCACATAAAAGGATTTCAAAATTTTTAAATATATAGCCTACATCCTGAGTTGCCCATGCTGAGAGAGGTCCAGCATATCAGAGATGACAAGCTTTTGAGCGACTTTTTTAAGATCATATGGAGTTATTTGGATAGCATAGCCAATTTAGCAGTCTACCCACTCACAGATGATCAAATAGGAGGGATTACTCGCAAATATTGAAAAATGTTTTGGGAGTTTAACAAAAAAGAAAATTTTACAATGGGATCTAGGTCCTATCAGAGACGAAGAGGTCTCTCTTGAATGGTTGCTATTGAGAGTTGTCCAGTATGTCATAGATTTCGTCTCAGAGTAAATTTCTCCTGATGGACTTGTTTATCAAATACATTCAGCCTAGTACAAGTAAGAGATGCAAATTAAAAATCTAGTGGTTTGCGGGTTACTCTATGAGAATTTACGCCAATATAAGCTCAAATTATGTCAAAAGTAGATGAACTTACTAGGAGCTTGTAACTTTTCTGCAACATTCAACGAGGTAGACCTGACAACTATGAGAAGGCAGAAGCTACAACATTTGAGGTCGTAGCTGCCCCAACCCCTAGAGATTGACATGAGAGCTTCACGGATAAGAACCTTTTATGTGATCTTTGTGGAGTCGCAACTCCCGCTAAAGTAGTCAAACCGATCGCATGCGTCGATTCATGCAAACTGCACAAAGCCAAATCAAGTGGCCCATTTTTATTCCTTTTCAATTTTTTAATGGGTTCGCTCATTTTCTTTCATTTCTTGCTAGTTATTTCCTATGTATGTGTTGTATTATGATTTACATGACAAATTTTTTAGTCATTTCCTATCAGGACAGCCCTCGACGTCCTATAGTTTCTTCATTCTAGAGTTGTACCTGAAGATGTTTCGTTTGTAACTCGTCCTAAGGTGGTGATTATCTCTGACTTTCCTTGTCCCGCATTAAACCCTTTGTAGTCAAAGCCCCCTTTTCTCGCTACAGTTGCCCAAGATAGCCATAGTTGTTGTCGTTCCTGCAGTGCCCCCTTTTCCTAAGGTCGTCACCTGCTCTCCTCGTTATAGGAACCACCATACAGCCCTCCCCATTGTCCTCATGCCCCTATCACCCTTCCAGCCAACCATTGTCACTTCCCCAGCCTGTCACTCAGCCGCCAAAGATCTCCTTCCCTGTGGCTCCTACTTTATTTGCGAGTTAGCACCTCCCCAGCAATCAAACCCATCCCATTCACCTACAGTTCAACCACCCCACCGCAGCCCCATCTTCCCACCTACAAGCATCCATCACCTCACATCTTCCCAACCTGTTGCTCGCCATCAACCTCACGTACATCCTACATAACCACCCAACTTCCCCTTTGGGATACACATCTAATTAAAATGAGTATTGTTATTTTCCTTTTTGTGTTGGTTGTAACTGTTTATTGTCCTTTTCAATTATAATATTTCGTTTTTCTATTGTGAAATAAGTTGACTCTGATATCATACAATATCAGAGCCAACCTACTAACCATTATCCTACGTTCACCCCTCCAGAAAAATTTTTTCCCTCCCTTTCTACTCAAACCATCCCAATGCACCATCTTTCACATATACAAACCCCAAACCACGCCACCACCGAGATAGGTGTCAGATGCCAATCTAAAGTTACCAAGGAAGAGATATAGCGACAACTCCACCGAGTGCTGCAAAGGCACCATAAATTAAGGAAATGAAACCATCCGGACAGGTAACCCTTAGCCACAATGACGACTTGCTAGAGCAAAGGAAAGGAGCAAATCTCTTCCACCATCCAGATCTACCCCGAAGATCTGATTTAAAATACCTGAGAAGCATGGATTTTAAAGTGACGGTGGATTTACCATATTTTGATGACCACATGGATTGGGACAAGGTCGTGGAGTGGCTCTGGGTCTTGGAATGTGTCTTTCAGTGTAAGAACGTCCTACCAGACGGAATGATCAAACTAGTTGTCAATAAGTTCAGGACGAGTGCATTTCAATGGTGGTAGAACTTGAGGATTCTTCGACAAAGAGAGAAAAGAGTAATATTAAATTGAATATTGGTGCAATCAAGATACTAAATTGAATATTTTAAATGCTCCTGGACTAAAATACCCCCACAAATGGTTCACTAGTCATTTAGAACATTTTTTCTATCTCATTGTGAAACTCTAACCCTAATTGTTCGCATCAAATCTATTTTACAAAAGAATAAAAATATAGATTATCATATAAATTCAAGGAGGGAGGGAGGTATTTAAAGTGCCCCACTAGTACTTACGATGAGTAAAAATCAAGGAGGCTTAAAAGGAAAATTTTACAAATTATAAATTAACAATACTATCTATAATTGGCAGTTGGATAATAAACAAAGCACAAATAACAAAGTAGGCAGAAATAAAAATTTTAGTACAAATGCATAACAAAATTAAAAAAAGTACATCGTGTAACTAGTATGATACAGAATATAAGAGTAGCACTTATTGTACACAGATGGCATATCCAATGCATGGAACTCTGACTAATGGCAACTCTAGGGAGGGAATCATGTACACCACTTATCCATGCATTTATAAAGAGAATATTTTGTTATTCAAACTTAAGAGCCTCAAAATAGATTAATTTTACTTACTCGTCGCTCCAAATTTTCCCTCTCAATAAAGTAGTTAAAACTATGTGTGCTCCGTGTATACATAATGAAGGGTAAAAAATGCACCATTAAGATAAGCAGATATAATTAAAGCAAAATGATACAAAGGCAACATGCTTTGAAAATCTATAAAAAGGTCCATTAAAAAATAATTAACAATTAAACCAATAAAAATGTATGAATGGAGAATAATGAGTCATAAATGCCACACTATATTCAAACAAAATTGAGCAAGCTAATCAACAAACAAATATGTCATATTATCCAAGCAATTCAACAACCAACCAACCACTACAGGATCAAACAAGATAAAAATCCTTATGAAGCAAAAAAAGCAAACTTTGCTAAATTTACCTACATGATTAAATATATAAAAAATCACATCTTGTGCCTTGAGAATCACTACAGATATCTCTATCGGAAAAAATAAAACAAAATGGTCTCCCAACTATTTGTTGGGGTTACGTTAATTAAAATATATTACAAGTCCAGTTTTGTCCCCGTACCTCTAAAATAGAAGCTAAAAATGGTTCCGCTATTAAAAGTAATAAAACTTAAAAATAAGGATAGTTTAAAAATTAATTATAAAATCTATTAATTATAGAAGTCCAATTTTGAAAATTTATTAGTAACATATCTGATATCTGACACTTCAATTTTAGATAGTCTTCGATGAAATATTTAATTTATAAATTTTAGCTTAAATAAATTTCTAAAAAGATATCCTAATTTAAAAATATATATATTGTTCATTATATTTTATAAAGATTTTAAAAATGAAAATTTCTAAAATATCCTTATTTTTAACACCATCAATTATTTTTAATTTTAATTTCTATTACTTTTAACAACGTAACCAGTTTAGCTTATAATTTGAGTGTCAAACGACTAAATCAAAATCATACAATTTGAGACTAAAAAAATTTCCTACAAATAATCGAGGAAGCACTTTGGTTTTCTTATCCTGCAACCATGACCAAATGTTGTACAGAATATGAATAAATTCCTATGCCTAATAAAAAATGTATAGAAAGTGAAAATGAGAAAAGTTGCACAAAAAATTTAACTAAAATATAAAGCAAAAGCGCTACATTTGACAACATAATTAGAAAGCCATTACACACATAGCACAATTATATCACTGAGATGCAGCTAAACTAGCCCAAAATTATAGAGGACATTCATCATTTCACTCTGTGGAAATCTAAGAGAATCGGCCTCCTATCCATGGTGGGCCCAGGCCGACCATCCAAGAAGCGATGGATGGATTAATTGAAGATAGTTTTGGAAACTCCTTGATAAGTTTTTATTCTCTTCCTATTTATGTTTATTTTATAATTATTTGATTTGCATATTAAGGCTAGATATATTTGGTAATTGTAAATTAGGAGTGATTAGTTTCCCTATATGTATAGCCTTATGGTTGAAGATTGGTAATGAGAATTAAACAAGTATTCCCTCACATATTTTTTCCTTCATGGTATCAGAGCAAGTAAACAAACCCTAGCTCTCCTTCAGCCTGTAAACCCTCCTCTGCTCGCCCCTATTACCGTCGGAGACCCCAACAATCATCTAGTAGCCAAAATCATCCCTCAACCATTGAAATCTCTCCAACCAGTCTGTAGGCTCTACTCTGCTCCTTACCACAACCGTTGGACTCCTCATGCAGCTACAGTGCTCCATTCCTACAGCAAGCGGCAATCAAATCCTTATCCAGCCCTATATATGCAAATGATTTATGACTAAGTACGGAATAAAGACATCAAGTACTACTTTGGAGGTTATTTCTGACTCGAAAACCAAAAATTCTACCCGAACAACCTCTTAACTCTATTACATTATTACAAATCATAAACTCAATGGTCTTAATCTGTGTTTATGTACGTTAGTGAAAAAGGAAAAAATGAACATTTCGCGAGAGATGGCAAAATTCCTGAGCTCACTAATCCTAACTATCGCTCATGAAAAATTCAAGATCATCTGGCTATGTCTTGGCTAATCAACCCAATGACTATTGAAGCAGGCGACAATTTCTTGTTTTGTAAAACAACCAAAGAAATCTAGGACGTTGCAAGATAAACGTATTTCAGCACTAAAAATACCACAAAGTTGTTTATGGAAATCAACTATATGATCTTCGTCAAGGAAAATTAAGTGCCACCAAATATTTCAACACCTTGACAAAGTATTGGCTACAATTGAATATGTTTGAGATATATATGTGGAAATGTCCACATGATATCATGATGTACAAATTCATCATAGAAAAGAAGAGAACAATCAAATTCCTAGTGTGATAGATGAAGTGAGATGGAGGATCATGAGAATAAAACATCTTATATTTACCAGCAAAGTTTGTGTTGAAGTTAAAAGAGAAGAGAGTAGAAAGAAGCTTTTGATGAATAGAAATGAGAGTTCATCAAGTACTGAAAGCTCAGCTCTTTACTCCCAAAATTATTCTCATGACTCGAAGTTCAAGAAGAATTGTCACACATGTGACTATTGCAAGAAAATTGGGCACATTTAAGATAAATGTTGGAAACTCCATGGAAAGCTTGTAGATTGAAAACATGGACATAGAAAGAAAGATCAAGAGAGCAAAGCTAACGCTACTACCACATTTAAAGACTTAGTTGGCCAGTTCACCAAGGAACAGCTTAAAGTACTGAAAAAACTCCTTGAAGGAAATTCAAAGCGGCATAATATATCATTCTCCCATCTTGCCAGCAAAAGGAGACTTAAACATTGGATCATAAATTCAAGAGCTCATTATCATATAATCAGACACATCAATGCTCTAGTCAAATATCAAAAAGATTTACATCTAAATCTATCAGGCTTAATGAATCACACTCAAAATTGTTGGAAAAGGAGACATGGAGCTCTCTCAAGATATTTATGTTTCCTCTATTTTACATGTTTAATAGTTGAACTATAATTTAATTTCAGTCGGTAAGCCTGCTCATGATATGAAATGTATAATTAATTTTCTTTCAAATTGAAGGGGTAAATTCAGGAAAATGATTGGTAATATTGAAATGCATATATCTGCTCAAGATCTCTCTAAACACACAAGTGGTTTCACCTCCATCTTTTCCTCAAATCTCTGAATTTATTGAGTATGTTGAAAAATAACTCATGTTATGGCATTGTCAGCCGAGTCATCCTAATCTAAATTATGCTACAAAATTGTAATCTCATTTATTTATCAATAAAAAATCTAGTACTTATCAATGTAAGATTTGTCAACTTGTCAAACGCACTAAAAATATTTATTCCATGACTCGGTACAAACTTTCACATTCTTTTCCTATTATCCATAATAATACTTTTGGAGACCTTCAAAAGTAAGAGCTATAAGAGGGGTTAGATAGTTTATCTCATTTATCTCACATTAGAGCCATTTAAGTATTCCTAGAGAAGAAGAAATATGCAGCTACCCAAATCTTCCAAACATTCCATGGCATGATTCAAGCTCAATTTAAATGCAAACTTCAAATCCTCAAATCTGATAAGGTAAAAAAAATATTTTAACTCTATCCTTTGATCCTACCTTACAAAAAAATATAATCATCCACGTGAGTTCATGTATTTATACCCCACAGCAAAATGAATAGCCAAGAGAAAAAAAATGCATTTTCTTGATGTTTCCAGGTCAATTATGATTTAATATCAACTTTCAAAATATCTTTTTGGGGAGAAGCAATTTTTACTGGACTTTATCAATTGAATGGCTAGTTAGGTACTTAATTTCAAAACATCACTTCATGTCTTGATGGATGCATATCCCCACATCAGAGCTTGCTCTTCTACTGCACCCCTAATTTTTTTTAGTGTATATATTTTGTTCACATACATTCCCCAAATTGGACAAAACTTGACCATAAATCCATCAATAAAAAAGTTATGAGTGATATCACTTGTTATCAGAATTAATACAGCTTTATTGATTTCGCATTTTTTTAAAATCAATCCTACTATCCCAAATCTGATGTTCAGAGGGAGAGTGCAAATGAACATCAATTTTGTGATGTACATAATGACATCTCCACTACCTCACAACCTACCCCTCTTCCACCTAGCACTTCTATCTCACAAACACGGCTGCATGAAAATATCCTACTTAAAGATGTCCAACCAACCCAATTTGAAGTTCATAGTAAAAAACTTCTTGTGTACACAAGAAGGAAGAAAAAACTTGAGCATATGAAAGACAACTTGCCAAGACGAAACAGCTTAAGGTAAAAACCAACTTCACATTCACCGAAAATTTCGAGTGAGTAGTCCAAAACGCATGAGTTATTTCATTCCTCTTCTAGAGTTGATGACGAGAAAAATTGCACTAAATATGCAATTCAGAAGCATGTAGCATATGGGAAGCTACCCTCACCCTATAAAACTTTTTGTATCTAATTTTGATAGTGTGTAGATTTCGAATTACATTCATGCAGCGCTGAAAAATCCAAAATGGAGAAAAGCAATTGAAGAGGACATTCAAGCATTAAAGCATAATGATATATGGATTCTTACTAAACTTTCCAGAATAAAAAGTTAGAAGCAAATGGGTATTCAACATCAAATACAGAGCTGATGGTAGTATTGACAGATTCAAAGCTAGACTGGTTGCAAAATATTTCACTCAAGCCTATGGGATTGATTATGAGGAGACTTTTGCACCAATTGCCAAACTGTGTATCAGACTTCTCCTCTCAGTAGCAATTAACAAAGAGTGAGGATTGAACCAACTTGACAGAAAAAAAATATATTTCTGAATGAGGGCCTTGAAGAAGTGTATGTAAACATACTTATAGAACTTGAGAATGATTCCAACAAACACTTAGTATGCAAATTGAGGAAGTCTCTCTATGGTCTTAAACAATCACCAATGACATGATTTGAAAAGTTTGTTAAAACTATGAGAACTAATGAATATTCTCAAAATCAAGCTAATTATAAATTATTTGTAAAACACACTCAATGAGGTAAAATTATTGCACTTATAATATATGTGGATGACATGATTCTTAATGGTGATGATGAAATAAAAATTCTTAAAATTAAAGTGTTTGTCATTGAGTTTGAAATAAATGACCTAGGAACCATAAGATATTTCCTAGTTGTGGATGTAGCAAGGTCCAAGAAGGACATTGTTATTTCACAAAAGAAATATATCCTAGATTTACTAAATGAGACAATGATGATTGGATGCAAATCTGTTGATACTCCAATGGGTCCCAACAAAGAGTCTGATAGAAGAAATATATATATGTGGATAAGGGAAGATATCAAAAATTGGTAGGAAAACTCATCTACATGTCATATATTATTTTAGATATTGCATATCCTGTCACTATTATGAGCCAACATATGAATAACCCAAATAAAGAGCATTCGGAGATGGTGTGCAGGATCTCAAGGTTTTTTAAGAAAACTTCTAGTTATGGATTAATTTTTTAGAAAATCAAAAACAGAGACGTAGAAGTCTACACTAATGAAAGTTTGGTTGGGGAACACACTGACAGAAGATCCATCGCATGTTATTGCTTTTATGTATGAAAAAATCTGGTCACATAGAAAAGTAAGAAGCAGGATGTTGTCTCTAGAAAGAAGCAAAGTATAGGGCACTTGCCATAGGAATCTATGAAAGAATTTAGATTCAGAAATTGTTGAGGGAGTCGGAGTGTACCTCTAATAGGCCTATAAAAATGTTTTGTGAGAGTCAAGCAGTTATAAATATTGCCAAGAACACTGTGCATCATGACAGAATAAAACATATTAAAATTGATAGGTATTTTATCTCTAAAAAGTTAATGGTAGAATTATACGACTATAATATATCCTAACACACCAACAAATTGTTGATGTCTTCACCAAAGATCTTCCTTTGAACAACTTCTTAAAGTTTAATACAGAGTTTGGTCTCTACAAAATCTATGACCCAGCTTGAGGGGAGTGTGAAAATCTATGAGGATTCATTTCATGATGGGCCCAAGCAGACCACCCAAGAAGTGATGTATGGGTTAATTGAAGAGAATTTGGGACACTCCTTGATTAGTTTTTATTCTCTTCTTATTTAAGTTTATTTTAGAATTATTTCGTTTCCATATTTCAAATGGATATACTTGGCATGATTGTAAATTAGGAGAAACCATTTTCCCTATATATAGCTTTATGATTGAAAATTGGTAATAAGAATTAAGCAAATATTCTCTCCCACATTTTTTTTCCTTCACAATCGATTCCTAAAATCTGAATGAAAGTAGAGTAAATTTGGTTTAATTCCAGTTCATGTGTTGTGACTTTTGCTCTTTTTATGAGCGATCGAATTCAGAATGATGTTTTTTCCAAAGTGCGCCAAAAAATTATATTAATTATAACAATGCATAACAGCTTTGCAACAATACAACAGAAGATAATAAAGGTGCAATAGTCAAATGGTTTAACTCACAGCTTGCACAATTTCACGTTGAAGAGTATCTTCAGTATGGCGGAGGAGTGATGTCCAGTGTTGCAATAGATCAGATTCTGTGGATTTTGCTCTCTTAAGTTGAGATTGAGAGGTTTCACCAGCTTTCTCATGTCTAAGAATTTTCCCTTCTAGTATTCTAGCATGCCTTCTGCTAGATTTAAGTGCTAAAAAAAATAATTACACATTTAGACAGAAAGAGGACACAGTAACAACCTAAACAAGAAAAGAAATCTATCCCAATAGAGTAACAATAATACTAATTTATGAGAAGTAAGCTTTCTGTTCAAAGAAAAATTACAAAGAGTTACCACTCAATCGCCCTCTTGTATCCTGGTAGACAAGATCTGACCACATATAAGCAGCTGATCATTAAAAAAATAAGTTAAAAATAGGTACAAAGTAAAACAACACCATAAATTGCAATATACACCCGTGCATGTCAAATTAAAAAAGGCAAAATTTCTTAATAATGAGCAGGAAAATAATTATTTGAGCAATAGATACACAACTAGCGTATAAAAAGAAAAATAAACCATGCCACTTGTGGCCTACCATTGATACATGAAAAACATGGGCAACTACCACACAAGCTTATATTTTGGAACCTTTCATAAGCTAATGTCTCCCTAAAATCAGCTTTTTGTTGGCTCAGAAATGACGAATCCAAGCTTGTACGATCTGAAAATGCAGGCATTTCATGATCCTTGATTGGATAAACAGGATTTCTCAATAACTGTTCATCCAATCCAAATGCTTGTTTTGGCTCGTCAGACTCTGTTGATAGATCTTCATCTTCATTGCTAGAGCTTGCCACAGGACCTATAGATGAATCATCTGCTTCACTATTCAATCTGGTTATTTGAGCAGAAGAAGCACCTCTTAAGTATAACTTCTCAAGTGGTGGCCTTTCTCTCTGTGATTCAACATTTCCTTTAATAGACTTTGAAACATATTTTTCCGCATTTGAAAAAGGAGCTTTTCCCTTAACATTCCTGCAAGCTTCGTAAGCTTTTGGCGGATGAAAAATTTCAGCATTGTCCTTATCATAAATGTTCTGACTTTGGTAGAGAGGCCTTTTGCGTTTTCTATCACTTGCATCATTAATAACAGACACAGCTTGCTCAGTGTTGGTGATATCTCTCAATGTAAGATTGCAAGGAGCTTCATTGTGAGGGTCTACACTATCCATGCAGCTAAGCAAATATGGGTGACAGCTTTCCAGTTTCTCCTATGATATGCCTATATAATAAACAAACGATGTTTCAAAAATCAAGGACTACTGCGACTTTAGCATTATGCAACAAATTGACAGCAAAACATCCAAAATGAATCAAGTTTCAGGGAAGCATTTTCTGTTTCAAAACGAAATCAACCAACAACAAGAAAAAGGATTCCTGCGATGAAGCATTCGGTAGATTAATAGACTAATAGTCTAATTGATTGTTTACGCATCGAAAAATCATAATAATATGTGATGGAAAAAACCAAAAAAATGCATTTTGGGATGATTAAGACCAAGGAGCAAATCGATAAAATATATATACAGATAGAGAGTGTGTGAGAGAGAGAGAAAGTGTGTGTGTGTGTGTGTCAGTGTGAGAGAAAGAGAGAAATTGAAGCATTTTTACTTCACATTTACTGTGGTAATCATTTTGTAAGGACTTCTATTTATATGTTTTAATTGGAAGGAAGGTTATAAAACAAAGTGAACTTTTGGAAAGTACAAGAAACAAAGGAAAAAAAAAACAAATTTTTATAGCGGATGCATAGTGGTAAACTTTACTAGCCATTAAATTCCGGGTCGATTGATCATACATTCTTTCTGTTTCCCCAAACTTGATGTCTCTACGCATATTGTCGATTGTTTATTGCTCTGATTTTGCATAAGAATGAGTCAAAGTAACGAAACCTGAACGGAGATTCAAGCTGGTGCCGTCGTCAAAAGTATACCAAAGGGTTTTCAAACACCAACACCAGACGAGAAACCAAACAGAACGGATGCAGCACGGATCGAGAGGCTGCGAGCCTCTTCTCAGAGCTCCTAGGGTTTCTCTGTTCCACTGTGGTGAGGTAGAGAGAGAGAGAGAGAGGGAGGGAGGGAGAACTGGCGGGACGGACTTTGGGCTTTCAGAGTGCGCGAATACCAAAATAAAGGACATGGCAGACTACTTTTCTGAGTAAATTATCTAAAAGAGTTGCTTTTTTATTTATGTGATTATTTAATTATAAGTGCAATGAACAATACATATCACAAAAAAATTATGATTTATATGTAACACAAAAAGGTTAATTTGATAATTATATTTTTATGATTTATATAACAAAGTGCAATGTGAATGCATAATAATTTTTCAAAAAGCAAATTTTTTTGCAATTAACTTAAAAAAAATTAAATTAATATTTTTTTTTTAAATTTTAGACTAATAAATAATATGAATTTTTTGTTTAAGTGTTATATAATAAAAAATATTAATTTAAACTTTTAAACTAATTAATAATATTAATTTTTAACATAAAAAATCTCATAATAATTAAATTTCTTTCATTAAGAATATTAAATTTTAACATTAAGTTCAAGTAATATTAAATTGATTGTTTTTAGATATTATAATAAATTTGTAAGTCAAAAAATTTTATTCTGAAATTTGTAATATTGTTATTTAAAATGTATATTATTTTTTAATTTAAAATAATAGAATTGAGCTAGTTGAAAGAAATATAATATTAAGTTATTTAAATATTATTGAAATTAAAATAATTGAAATAAGAATTAAATAATTTACTAAGCTTCAACATTCAAAATAAGTTGATTCGAATAATACATTCATTGAATTACTTTCATACTTCATTAAAATAATTGTCAGAACGATAAAAATGAAAAATATATATATATATATATATCTTATAGTTGCTTAATGCTTGATCCTGTAAAATATTTTGGTCAATCTCGTAGTCCACGTTCCTGTTTATACTCATCTTCTACTTCTTCATCAGTTGACGAAAAATTTAGAGTACTTTCTTGCATTTTAAGTGGTGATTCATTCTAAGTAAGTCTCTAATGAAATTTAAGACCCATGTGTCCACTCTCAGTATCAGTCCAATTCATATTAAAAGTCGAATCTTGTGTGATGTTGAAGGTAGCTTTCAATAATTTTTAAATAATTTAATATTGTTTCTCATTCAATTAGCACAATTTTATTATTTTTAACTAAATAAATAATATAAATTTTAAATAACCTAATATTATAAATTTCATTATAAAATATTTTTAACTTCAAATTTTATTATAATATCTAAAAGTAATTAATTTAATATTATTAGAAATTTTACGTCAAAAATTAATATTATTAATAAAGTAATTATTTGAATTTTTATTTCAAAAATTAATATTTTTTATTAGTTTAAAAGTTAAGAAATCAATATGAATTAATTATTTTTATTATATAACACTTAAAAACAAAAAATTCATATTTTTTATTAGTTTAAAATTATAAAAATAAATATTAACTAAATATTTTTTTAGTTGATAGCAAAAAATTTTGCTTTTTAAAAAAAAAAACTATTTTTTTTTCATTTATAAAAAAGCAATATTTTTTTGCATTTTATAAATCGCAAAAATTATGAGCGTTTTTGCCTCTTTTAAAATTAATGCTTTAATCTGCCTCCATTGGGCTAAACAATTAGATATACAATTGACTTCTGAAATTTAGCAAATTGATATTTTTATGTTATATTAAAATTTGAGTATTATGAATATAAAAAATTAAACTTTAAATATTACAAATATAAATACATAAGAATTATGTGATATGTATTTAAATGCACCTAAACATGTGTGTTTAAATGACTTATTCAACTATTTATGTTGATGTTTCATTTTTAAGTGTAAACATGTGCATAAATTTACTTCATAGCAAAATACCTCTCATTTAATTGTGGGAGTGTTTCTGAAAACGCCGCGGTACTGTTTGGATCACGTATTTTATCCACTTATCTCAAAATGTGGTTTCATTTTTACACTAAACGCAGGTCGCGGGTCAACCCACGCAGCCTTTATCCTGAAACACACAAGTTGCCCCAAACGCACCATTAGTTGCAGCCAATATTGATTTGAAAAAATAGTATAATAAGATCGAATAAAATTTTGATAAGTCAAACTTTATTATAGTGATCATTCAAGTCTAGATTTCAAAAATCATAATGAACACAATGTAAAGATGGTTTTGCATGGATTGCAATTATTAGTCAATCATGAATGACATGTGGATCAAATAAGTTTGATATTGGCTCAAAAAAATGCTACCTTTGTTCTTATAGTATTTGATCATCATTCAAATTTTGCTTGATCATAATTTGACTATGGATTCTACTAAAAAATGTATTAGATAATCATATTTTAAAAGCTACAACAAAAAAGGATATCAATAATTCATTAAAATAAAATGTTATCAAATGAGTAAAATCATAATACATATGATACAACAATTAAAAATTTTGATATGATGATAAACTAAAATAAAAAATTAATATAAATGAATACAGTCACAAAAGTCATAACACAGCTGATAAATTTTGATATAATTCAATACAATCATAACATAAGAAAAAAACATAAATTTTCATCTTTTTTCTTAGTTAGCAAAACGTAATTAGATTTCACTTTCTTTATTTTAGGTGATTGTTCTAGATTTAATATCAATGAAGCCAATCTCATCATAATTTTGATTATATTTATGTCACTATAAAGTGATTAAATCTATGAATATTTGGCATGTCATGAACTCTATAACATATGCTCTTAAGAAATGGTGCCACTCAAATCATTCTTATAAAGTAGTAACATGTTTATCTTCAAATTTATAAGTATAAGTTTAATACACCAAGTTAAAATTTAAATGAGCAAAAAACTTCTTTAAAAACTTTGACAAAAAAACTATCTAATATAAAAACTCAATTAAAAGGCCTACACGTGTATCAATGTCCATAAATATGTTTAAATATTGATAATTATAGAATTTAGTAGTGATTCATTTGTCATTCTTTAATATTCATCATAATTATGTCATCAACCTCAAATCATCTACTCATTTCCTTCATCAAACTCCTAGACATCTGTATACATAACAATAATGTCTGAGGAACTGCTTGTGCTTCATCAATCATCATATTGAGCACATTTTTTTTCTCAATCTTCCTAATTACTAGTATCTTCTATCTTCACATATTCAGAGTAGTATTTAGAAGTAATTTGTGGATAAGCCTGAGTTCTATTTATGTCATTGTACATCTCTACATCATTGAAATTTTACATCCCTACTCATAATGAATTTTTAATTTTGATTGTCCCAAACTTTATGACCACATTCATCTGAGTTATATCCAATGAAAGTGCACTTGATAATTTTGCATCAAGCTTACTTTTAAATCCTGCATCAATATAAATATATGATGAACAAACAAATAATTTCAACAGAGATAAATTTATCTCCTTGCCACTTCAAGATTGTTTAGATAAGCCACATTCAAAAGTATTGAAGGACAACGATTTATCAGATAAATTGCAATTTCACTTATGCTACACAAAACAGTTTTGGCAAACATGCATGCAATCTCATACTCTTACCACGCTCAGTGATAGTTCTATTCATGTGCACATCAACACCATTTTGTTGTGGTCCTTAGATTAGAAACTCATATCTAATTCCTTCTGAAGCACAAAAAGTCATGACCTTTGATCACAATATTCGCTACTATTATCTGATTTGAGATACTTCAACGTCAAATCTGTCTTATTCTCAACCATAACTTTCCACTTCTTAAATACATCAAACACATCAAATTTATGCTTTAATAAATACACTCATATCTTTTTGGAGTGATCATTATTGAAAGTGATAATATAGAGAACCTCTAATAAACTGAACTGGAATAGGACATCAAACATTAGTATGAACTAGCTCCAATTTTTCAAACTTCTACTTCAATACACTTTTATTAAAAATAACCATTTTTACTTGCCATAAACATAATATTCACAAAAATCTAAATCTATAGTTTTTATACCATGAAGTTTGTTTTTAGAAAGAAGGGAATTAATACATTTTTCATTCATATGACCAATTTTGTGGTGCTAAAGACATGCATGAACCTTTATTCCAACAATTCAAATGAAGTTATATATCTCATTGATTAGATAAAGGGTGTCTTTAATGTTGTCTCAAGCAATCAACATTGCACCTTTAGTCACCTTCCACTAATTGCCTGTGAAAATAGTCACACACTTGACATTGCAAGTTGGCTCCCATAAATCAAATTTATCTTCAAACATGGAACATATCTAACATTATTAAATTTTCAAACTGATCCATTTAACAACCTGATATCAACCATAATTTCCAATAATATTGCGAGCCTTATTATCTCCCAAATACCTTCCTTACATCACATTGAGTATAGTTTTAAACCCTTTTTTGTTGGAGCTAGCATGAAAAGAGATGCCTGAATCTACAATCCATAATTCGATACTATTTAGTTATAAAAAAAAGGTATCACCTTGGATTTAATTTGTGGAGACACGTGTAAAAGATTTTATATGTAAACTTCCACCACCAATCTTCTTTGATTTTTTGTATCATTTCTTAAAGTGACATTTCTTCTCGTAATTCCAACATTCGTCTATGTTTTTTTCTTTCCCTAATATGGATTTTCCTCTTCCTTAGATCCGTTTATGCATGCGTTTACATCTAGATTTATTCCTCTAGTATCAATATTCAGAATAAAATTTGAAATTTCTCTGCTCAGCTTATCGCAAACTTCTTCATTTAACACTAACCCCATATGATCATCAAAATTCAATTTTATGTTTCTTAAGAAGTTACTCACCGCAGTAATTAATCCATCTCACCTATATGATAAAGAAGATCAGAGTAACAGTACCCTAACCATATCATCAAATTTGATGCCAATAAAACATAACTAGTTTGTCACAGTGTTAAAATTATTCAAGTGTTTTGAGTTACAATTCACCATCTTCATATTAAATAATCTCTTCATTAACAAAGTTTTGTTTGAAGTCGAATGCTTCTCATGCATTCTTATTAATGAATTAATAATATCGACATTAGACTTCTGATTCACAATGTTTAAAGCAACAAATGAGAAAAGTGAAAGTTAGATCAAATATAAGGCTGCTCGATGAAGAACTTGTCACTTTTTCAGATGCATCAATTCCAAATTCTTGGTGAATACATCCATCGACAAATAATTTATTTTTCTATATAATAAATCATCAATTTGTATTTTCTAAAACCAAAGTTCGAACTATGAAAATTCTCAACCTTGTACCTTGGTTCATTGGTCATTGCTCCAACTCTAATCAAATAACTTTAGAAACCACGCTCTGATACCACTTGTTGGAAAAGATGCTAAAAAAAAAAGTTTTGAAAATTAATTCGAGAGATCCAAACCAAAACTTTGAACAAAAGTACACATAAAAAAACCCAAAAAACCACAAAGAACAAAAATTTAATGTGAAAAAAACATGCATGAGATAAAAGCCAAAGAACCACATCACACCAATAACTCAATTATGAAGAAAATGATAATAATTGCAAAAATTACACCAAACTCAAGCCTCTACAAACTCTTAAACACTTCGGGATATTGCCTCCTCTCCTTCATACAAAAGGAATCAAAATCATATACCCTCCAATCGACAAAACCAAAACTTTAATCGAACGACTCAAATTCAATTACCAGGGCCAAGCTGATGCGACACCCCAATGGGCGATGGAATGTTGCATTATAGGCACTGCAATATCACGCTATCATGTTTTTAATATGAACTAGACATCATGGCGCTCCACCCATGAATACTAAAGTGTCGTGTTCTCAGGTTCTAAATAAAAAATGGACGCTACTACTCCATCTCCAGGAGTACTAGGTCGCTTGATAGACAAAAAATCCGCTACCCTCAAACCCAATATTTTGATTTTTGATAATGCAAAATCTCTTTTTTTTTTTTAAATCTGATTTTATCATGTGCAAATCTCTTTTGTTATCTAAAATTTCCAACAGTTCCTACCCCCAATGCCATTGATGGCAACTCTTTCCCAGCAGTTTTAAGAAAAAAATTATCAAAAAGAGGCTTAAAATTATCAAATGTACATTCAAAATAATGTTATCCATGAAAAAATTACACTGCACTCATTAAAATAAATAAATAAATAACAATTTACAGTCCTACCCTCACCAACAGGACATCAGCAGATTTTTTCCCCCTTCAAACAAGTATCATAATTGCACAAAGAAAATATATAAATGTCAGCAATAAGAACAAGCCAAAATTTGGACATATAAATTGCATAATTTGCATTGTAACCAAGGAGTCTACCTTTTTGTTGTAGCCTTGTAGAGTATACAAAGAGTAGCAATATTATTTAGGAGCAGAAAACCAGAACAAAATACATAACATACAGACCTTTAAAATGGGCACTGGGACAATAAAAGACATCAAACCAATACAAAGAAAAGGGAAAATTACATATTTAGCACACAATTATTTTGTATTTACATATCTCACACCAAAATTTTCATATTTGCATGGGTGCTTTAAACCTATGCATGAAAAATGTGTGTTTCACAGTTAGAACAATACTTTTTTTATGTGATAGTAAAGATTTGAGTGCTTTGGGTGTAGTAAACATGAAGGTTTAGATGTGAGATATGTAAATACATGACAATTGTGTGCTATATATGTAAATTGCCCAAAAAAAAGATGTATCAATCAGCTAAAGAAAAGGTATAATTTCTTAAGTCAATACCAAAAATATAGAAGAAAAGTAAAATTTTAAGTTTAGAAACATCAAAGATACGCTGCAGAAGCAAGTTTAGCTCGGTCAGCTTCGATCATTGATTTAATATAATATTCTCCAGCTTTATATGATGATCGAACCATAGGTCCAGACGCAACATAACGGAATCCCTGCAATGATTCAGGATGAGAATAGAGAAGCAAGAAGCATCTAATATCTACCAAAAAGACAACAAATATATGTGACATAAATGTTAATATTTAGGAAGATTTGCATACATACCAATCAGTTCTCCTATGTACTACATATCTAACGACTAAACTTCAATTTTTACATATGTACGACCCTGCGGCTACCTATGCCTGAAAATATGGATTTCCCTTTTTAAAAGTTTAAATGGTGAAAATTTTGATGTGATATAAAATACTTGGATGGTATAAATGTAAAAGGCAAAAGTTAAGTGGTAGATGAGTAAATTCATAGGAATCGAATGGTATGTATGTAAACCCCTAATATTTATTTAAATGGTGCTCAAATCCTTAACATCACTGTTATATCAATATATATATATATATATATATATATATATATATATATATATATATATATATATATATATATATATATATATATATATATATATATA
>NEWO01000340.1:157827-232634 GCA_003013225.1 Phalaenopsis aphrodite | reverse complement strand
AAATTTTTTTATTAAAATGGATTTTAAAATTGTTGGATTTAGTTTGAGACGAATGCAACACGTAAGTAATTTGTATTGCACCTACAAAAATAAGTCCAATAATTTTAAAATCCACTATGACCAAAAGAATTTTAGTTCAAGACTCAAGGTAGGGGTTCAACACCCTTGATTCTGTTTTAAGATGAGCACAGCACATGAACAATCAATCAATTCTTCTATTACACTCATCTCAAAACAGATCCAAGAATTTAAAACTGGAGCCCCAACAAAATTTTTATGGCGCATTTACATAAATACCACCCAATTCCTCCTTATTTGCATTTTTCACACCAACTTTGCTTTTTTACATTTATATCACCCAGGTCTTTCACATCACTTCAAAAACACCACCATTTGACATTTTAAAAAGTGATATACACCCTTTATTGCATATCTAATGTGGCATATCTGTAAAAAAGTTGAAGTTTACGTGTTTGATATGTAAATACATAAGAGTTGAGTGGTATGTATGTAAATCTTTCTTCTTTTCCACAATGAACTAAACTAAAGCCGTACATACATACCATGTCCATGCCAATTACCCTGTACTTCTCAAAAGCTTCAGGCGTGATATATTCAGAAACAGGCATGTGGCGTTTTGTTGGTCTCATATACTGGCCGAAGGTCATGACATCAACTCCTGCAGCCCTTACTTTCTCCATTGTGTTGACCACCTGATCAGGAGTTTCGCCACATCCAAGCATTATTGATGTCTTGGTGAGAGTACCGACTGGAGCATACTCTTTCGCCAGTTTGAGAACATCGAGAGATTGTTTGAAATTGGCTCGATGATCTCTAACCCATCTCTGAAGCTCTTCCACCGTTTCGATGTTGTGAGCAAATACATCCAATCCAGATTTCGCAATCTTTTCGACTAAGGGTGATTCCCCACGGAAATCAGGAACTGCATGTTGAAGAATAGGTGAAAAAAGATTAAGAATTTTTATTTAAAAAGGGTTATTTACATACATACATCAAGTTCCTATGTATTACCACGTGTAACACTCAAACTTTATTTTTTTACATTTATACCATCCAAATCATTCACATCACAAAAACAAAAAAAAAATACCATTATTATAACATTTAAAAGTGATATACAAATTTTCATGCATGAGTAAGGCGATATGTATGATATGTAAATAGATAGGAATTCAGTGGGTATGTACGTGAATCTTCCTTTAAAAAATCAGATAAAGCTAGTGATACATAAATGATCATAACACAAATGCTTCTACGTCAAAGCAATGATGTTGATGACGGAAGAATTAAGTTATAGGATTTCCAAATACAATCCAATGCTTTGAAATGATATGAGATGATGGATAACTGATGCTATGTAGTGTTTTGGGCGCTTTTTTTAGTTTTGTTTCTTTCTTTTTTTTCTTTTTTTTTTTAGAATTTTACATGCATACCACACTATTCTTATGTGTTTACATATCTAAAACCTAAAGTTCAATATTTACAATTATAACACTATCATGTCATAAACATATGCATGAAATTGTGTATTTTACTTTTACAAATTTAGTAAGATTGGTATTTTTGATGCGATGTAAAATATTTGAGTGTTATAGAATAGGAACGTTAGGTGTTAAATATGTAAATATATAAGAGGCGTGATATTTATGTCTCCTCATTTTTAAGGAGGATGCGAGCAATTACTCACTAATAAAGGCTGATCATAGATAAGAGTAAGAAACCAGTGGGAGAGAAGCGCTAATGATCTCCTAAGGGAAATTAATCATCAGAACTAATCATACAAGACCACAACTATGTTGAGATTTCATGCATGCACGTTTGAAATCCATATATGTACTAGAATTGATTGAATCAAACCAAAATTTCAACCAATTGCTGAACAGAATTGAAAGAAAAGAGTAGAGAAAAAACAAAACTATTCACTTTAGACCTTGTATGATGACGCTTGCCTTTGAAAAAATTTTGTTTAAAAGTAATATTCGAAGAAGCGGTATTGTAAAGTTTGTTCCCATAAAAGAATGGAAGTGTTTGAATATAACCATTGCACCGACGAAAATAGGGGAGAAGCAGCGAACCGAAGCGCGAATCAAATGAGAAATTAGTACCTAATGCTTAACGTATGGTCAAAAGCGATGATCTCGTTGCGTTCGTAATTTCACCAAAATCTTCGTTGCAGTGGCAGTGAAGTTCGACAAAGTTTATCATCCAAATGATTGTTCTCCGTTTTCTCTGCGAACATTGCACCACAATGGGGTTGAAACTCCCCCTCAAACAAGACCTTAGCGACAACAACTTGAAAATTTTGTGGATATAAATATGCAATATTAGGTCAAAAACTAAAAACTAAAAACTAAACTGATCACATTTGATTAATTTGGTTGGATTTTAAACTGAATTACATTTCAATTCGGTTTGAATCGATTTTAACAAAAATTTTGTCAGAGTTCATTTTTTTGGATTTTTTTTTTTTCAATTTCATTTGGTTTGACCAATCTGTGAACTGATCCATCCAAATAAACCAATTGCACGTGAATCATTGTGAAAGAAAGGTCTTCACTTAGAGTAAACTTTTGTATTGAATAGTCAAAGTCATTTGCATAATATTTGGCCGCTTATTTATACAAATAGAAAAAGCAAACATAGCAAAAAAAAAATATTAAAATTATCAAAAAAGGAGATCCTTAAGCTAATTAGATTACAAGAAAAGGTTCATCTCATCATACCTTATAACAGACCCATTTAAAGCGTGTCCAATTTATAATGTACGATAGTAACTTATTAAATATAGGCGGACTTAGATTATGAATTATAGCCATGTTATTCAAGTATCCTAAGATGGACCCAACATAAGATGAGAATACATGTGTTATAACCTACAATCCATTCCAAAACCCAAAACAAAGGTTGGAAGATACTTGACCGACAAAATAGATCCTATGGCGCCCCCTTGTTGAATTATTTTTTATAAAATCAAATCCAATCAAACGTAAAACTTTTTTTTTTGGGGTAAGGATCCCTATCTAGCTTTCCCTTTTTGGCTTCCTTCGCCTTAATGAATGGCTAACACAATTCATCCCCTTAGGCCACAAGTGAGCTCTAATTGAACCCTAAATAATCATATGTAGTTGGGAGCCCAATAGTAACTTCACTCTAGAGCTTGAATTTAATCAAACCGACTAGATTCAGTCCTTGAAGAACCTAGACTGAGTCAACCCATAATTAATCCTAATACCCTAGGAATCCTTTTCTAGTGACTTTAGGACTCTCCCAAGGCACTCCTTGAGCCTAGTGAGGCTTTGTCAATTGTGTTCGAGCAAGTCAACATAGTGAAAAAGTGTAAGACATATTAAAAAAAATCAAATCCCATCACTCAAACATTTAGTTCATAATGAACTTAATAAACTAATAAGTCACTTGAACCATACATGATTGAGTTGGAGGTTAGCCTACCTTAACTTGACCTAATAGACTACTCTAAAATCTTTTGAAACAACAAATCAAAACCATCGAGTTAAATAAATCAATCTAGCCATGTAACTCCAAAAAAGTCACTTAGCTTGGCAAATCAAAATTTAAAGTAAATTAAACATAATTAAGTCAATAAGTCTAAGTTACTTATAAATGACCTATTAACAGGATGTCTAGTAAAACTTATCTAAGGCCACTTAAATTTAATCCAAATGAGCTCAAATGAATCTAAAGTCAATTTAAATTCAATTTAAACCTAAATCAACATTTTTAAAATCTAGATTGAACTAGTGGGCCCAAGTAAATTGGCCTATTCAAAACTTCAATCCAAATTGGGTTTTGACAAAGGCTTAAAACTATTGCAAACTCATTCCTAACCTTGGGCTAATTTCTTAAGCATAGAGTGAATCAAATTAAAAGAAGTTTGAAAATTAAGAAGTTAATTAAATATTAATAAATATAAAATTAGATAATAATAAAATAATTTAAAATTTTAAAAATACATTCAAATATCTCAAAATGACCTTAAGAACTTTCTTAGGATCATTGGTAGTCAGAGTCATCAAATATTATCATTATTGAAATATTTTCATCAAAAAACTTAAAAATGAATTAATTTCTTAATTAAATAACTCAATAGTTAAGCTTAAACTTTAAAAATCATCGTAAATAAAAAAATAAAAGTTATCAAATTTAAATCACTTAGTCTTACAAACAGTGAGAATCTAATAAAGTTAAAATTAAAATACTTTTAACTATTAAAATATTTTTTGAACTTTTAAAGTTCAAATAGATTAAATAAATCATATAAAACTTAATTAAATTCCAAATGATCCCAAGTTTTTATAGCAATGTTAGGACGATTTTCCAAACCTTCCTTTAATTTTTCAATAATTTTGGAATTTATTTCAATTACAAACAATTTTTGGAACAAATTCTAAAAATTCAAATTTTTAATCTAAGTATTTATGTACATCTGTATGTGCATGCGTGCATGTGTGAGCACCAAGATGGATTCACTACAGTGCTCAATTTCCTTGTAAATAGTGATTATATTAGGGAACAATAGAATTCAAATGTAACTAATTGATTTTATTAACTATTTTTATAAAATCAAATATATTAATAATTTTTATGCACTTCTATATATTAGAATAATCGAACAAATGATTAAAATTTTCTAAAAATAGTTTTGGACATTTTAGGAAGATATGAAAAAAAATATATAATTTAGGAATTAAATTGTAATTTATCTATTGTTATTTTTAGGTATTATATATGGCCTGATCAATTGTAGAATTTCACGTTCAACAACAGCTTTAAGGAAACAATAAGGATACAATCAAGTTTCAAATTGATTAAAAAAATAAATAAATCTGAAAAAAACAAATAGAATGCAGCAATAAAAATATTTGATGTTTAATATTGACCTTGAGTACCAAATCAAATGCCACTACATTTAGTCCACACCTTTAGCTATAAAATGAGAATTATGGAACAAATTGAATAAAGGCACTAAATATAGTACGCCCACAATATGTTTCTCCCTTACAACAAATCAATAGTGATTTAGTCCTAAAATAACCTTTTAGGGTCATATGAGTAGCACCTAAGAGGACTTACAGGTACAGATTTATATAAATTAATGGAAATCATCAAATGGAGTCAATTATAAATGAAGAGTGTTGGTGTATTAGGTCAATAGTATTAGAAAAATTGGCAGGATTCCAAATATGAGAGGTGACTATACATTAAATATCCCAATAATTAAAGCTATTGTTTTCTCTAATTTGTTTCCTTATTATATCTTCAACTATTCTAATTTATAAGCCTTATACATTGAATCAATAACATAAGAATTGGTTTCCTTTTAAAATATTATCGGAGTTAATAACAAGCAAGCCACCCTCCGGACTCCACATAACTTGCCTGATAGACTCACATCCACTACACACACTTGATCTCTCCTACTACTAGCTTGCGACCCTCAAAACCCATGAAACTAGCTCAGGCCTCCTGAACCAAGCTTAAGTACCCACTGAGCGCTCGCCCTGTCCCTTTTACACCAACCACAAGTTTTAGTCGATGCTAGCCATTTATTGCCCTAGCCAATATCTTTAGAATCAGATCGAATGTTAAATCGGTGGAAATTAATATTCAAAGGTTCAACTGAAAGTTTAACCTTGATAAAATAAATATTATTTAATTACGTCAAATTTGCAATAATGATGAGAAGTGCCAATATGTATGTATGTAAGTGCACACCATGTGTGTATCATGATATATAACATATATGCATGAATTAAGTCTAAGAAATTGACATTCCAACAGCATCTCCTTATTGTAATTTCAATTCAAATTGGTTAACCCGTTCTGAACTTAAGGTTTCAGTGGTTCGAATGTTGATTTTTATAGGTTGATTCCGGTTCCCTCCAAATCTAATCATTTAATTGGATTGAACCCTTTCAGGAGCAATTCTTGACATGGCCAGTTGAAATGTCTGGTTTGATCCAATGTTCACAACCATGGCTAGCCTCATCTACATGCTAGCCTCGTTCACATCCCATCTACACTTGCGACATGCCCCAATCTTTATGATTTCTCTTCAAGCTAACTACTCTCCTTCACTTTTTTAGTTTTGCATGTTAGCTTTTCTTGCTGCTCACTACTCTTCTATCTTTCTCCTCTACTATTCAATGTTTTACAATTCATTACCTGACCTCTTCTCTTCTATGTACTGTTTGTCTTACATTATATCATGAGATTGCTAAGGCTATGTGGAATCTTCTAATTAGAACAATAATCATTTGATAATGTCATTCTAACTTGAAAGTTGAAAATATAGAGTTTTATCACCTCTAAAATCACGTTTCACAAAACTACAAAGATTATCCGGGATTTTCTCCACTTGATTTACTTTCTGGAAATTAACATATCTAGCATTTAAACAGTGTACTCAACATATTTTCACGGTAGAAGGATTTATCCATTCAAAGCTAATATAGCACCATATGGGATAAGTAGGATGAGTTACTACACTACAAATAATTCCTCAATAATCTCTTAAGTTTAATATTAGCTTAGATTGGATTTTGAAACAACACTATAAATTATCATAATAATCAAGCATACGTCGACAAGATCCATTATACTAGTTGTTTAAATTGAAGGCATCTCACTCATTGGAAGAGGATATCACAATAAAACAACAACAACAAAGCCTTAATCCCACTACGTGGGGTCGGCTACATGAAACCTTTTTCTCCATTGTGTCCTATTTAGTGTTATATTTTCATTTAGTTCTAGTAAATTAAGATCATAAGATCAGGAAGAGGATATCACAATATTGGTAAAATATTATTTGCAAAGGTGCTTTGTCACCAAAGATTGGGGACTTCCCAAATATGTTCTTGAATTGAGTTCCCAATCTAAGTAGGATGAGTTACTACACTACAAATAATTCCTCAATAATCTCTTAAGTTTAATATTAGCTTAGATTGGATTTTTCAACAACACTATAAATTATCATAATAATCAAGCATACATCGACAAGATCCATTATACTAGTTGTTTAAATTGAAGGCATCTCACTCATTGGAAGAGGATATCACAATATTGGTAAAATATCATTTGTAAAGGTGCTTTGTCACCAAAGATTGGGGACTTCCAAAATATGTTCTTGAATTGAATTTATTAATAGTAAAAATAGGAAGACCTCTTGTCAAAAAAAATGATATTGAACCTTTTGAAGAATGTGTTTCCTTTCTTGTAAGTCTGTTGATATTCCTATCAAGTCTCAACATTTTCTATGATGATGAACCCCACAACGATCCACCGCATCAGTGAAAATTAGCTGATAAATTGATTTATCCGGCCAATACCAACCTAGACATTTCATTTGGAATTATAGTCATGTGACTGCACATGCTATTTCCAAAGAAGAAAATCGGAAAGTTGTTCTACAAAACTTTAGATATACGAAAAAACCTCCAAGAAAAAAGGTTTTATGAGCTAAATCTAAGAATCTGAATATTGAAGCATTTTCTAATGACACATAATCGATGAAAGAAAGTAAATCTCAGATTATTACATATTATTTGAAGGGAATCTGGTCATCTAAAAAAGCAATAAACAACCTAGTGTGGTCAGATCTAACGTGAACCCATATACAAAGCTACAATTAAGTTTGTATGCAAAATGATGTGTGTTAAAAACTCTTTTGGGATAGTTGAGTTTTCCTTTACTCAATTATTACGACAACCTTGTTGTCATCCACATTGCCAATAATTAGTGGGCTAAACAAACTAAACATATCGAAGCAGATTATTATTATGAGAGGAAATTATTACTTATGCTTCAAATTCAAAATAGGTGGCATATATCTTTACCAAAATTAAGGCACCTATTTTTTTCTCCTTAATATAAAAAGCTAAAGCTGATATATATATATATATATATATACTAACTTAAGGGGGAGTGTTGGCATGTTAGGTAGTATATAAGCAACTTTGATAGGACTCCTGATATAAGAAGGTAATTCTACATTTAAATACTCCTGACAACATCTCTCTTACTTGTTTCCTTATTATATCCCATAAAAGCCTATTATAGGCCTCACATATTTGGTCAATAACATCAAAGTTGATTTCCTCACAAAAATGTGAAAATTAGCAGTAAACTAAATTGGAAAATCAAAGTTAAAAAAGTACATTATGTAAAATATTAGAACAAACATGCAAAATATCCTTTCAAATGAAGTGATTTGAACTAAACAAATAAAAAAAATGTCAAATGAGTAAACGGCAAATATATAGTTTAGGCATATATATAAAGAAATATACACATCATACATCCTTTAATAAAG
Source organism: Phalaenopsis aphrodite (assembly GCA_003013225.1). Classification (NCBI taxonomy): domain Eukaryota; kingdom Viridiplantae; phylum Streptophyta; class Magnoliopsida; order Asparagales; family Orchidaceae; genus Phalaenopsis; species Phalaenopsis aphrodite. Next base: position 224,281 of record NEWO01000340.1, on the reverse strand, counting down.
CATGCGATAATAAAGCTGATGAGTACAACATTAAGCATTATAATGCATGTGTGACTCTTCCATAATTTCATGACCATCAGTTAAACATGATAGGAATCATTGGAATGCACAAGCACTTGTTGGCCATATGAAAATTTCATAGATTCAAAAATGTGGGTTGGAATAGGCCATGGTGGGTTGGAATAGGCCATGATCTAGTACAAAGCGTACCCACATAGCCTAATGCAATCCACATAAACCAATCCACCTTGATTCAATACTGGCCATCCTAGATTTGTGCACAATAAGTAAAGCATGTTTGAAAAACACATATTTGGGCAAACATCCTTCTAAGTTAGTAACTGAACTTCAAGAAATCATCTCCAATTCATTGCTCAAGCACTAGATGAATCAGATCTCACAATTTGGAAGCTTGAAAAGATGGACATGTTGAAATTGTAGGAAGCTTACATGTTGGAAAGATTAATTCTAGATTATAATACCTCAAATGCTGCACGATATGCCTTGAAGGAGCTTTTTTGGATTATTTTTTAAAGAAAATCAAGAATGGAAAGACATTTGACATGTCCCTATAAAACCATAATCGACTAGTTAATCTTGACCATTCAAATAGTAGAATCAAGGATCATACTTTCATGATCCCCATGTAGCGAAAGAAAGATGAAGCAATTGTTTGAATTCAGATCACATCAAGTATGAGCCGATCTTTCAATCAAAGCTACATAGTCAACACATATCATAAAAATTCAATTAAGATCCAATGATCAAATTAAAAATAGAACAAACCCCAAACTTAAAGTTATTCAACAGCCTAACTTTGATACCAAATGGCATGGATCTCAAAGCCGAATGGCTTCAACTATTAATCAATTATCCTAGGGATATTTAGTCCAACTTCAATCTTGAAGACAATGTATTTTGATCCTTATTTCTTACCAAACTACTAAAATGCTCTCAATTAAATCGAATCCATTCAACACAAATTTAGAAGAATAAATATGTCTCCTTCATTCATTATACATCTTGCCTAAAATATCAAACTACCTTTCTCTCTAAAAATTATAAATGACACCCACAAGGAATGTGAACTAAAAAATTTTAAAGCTAGATTTTTGCTTTGATTTTGATTTGATCGCAAAACTTTCAAATTCATTAGTTTTGGGATACAATTTCAATCTCTTTATAGTAAAAAATTATAGAAATTTCATATTTAAGGTATGTAATAGCGAGAATTATCTAATTAGAGTTCATGATATGATACACATGGATTTAATGGGACTTTTACTACAATAAAATTTTGGTGACTACCTAAGGTTTATACTAAAGTTTCATTAAAAATACGAGTTTCACCCAGAACTTTGTTGAAACTCAACTGAAAGTTCTAAGTTTATACCATAGCTAATGTGCTTACCAAACCAAAAATATCAATGAGTTTTAAATATGTTCCAAATGAAACTCAACCGAAACAACTAACACTAAACCAAGGCCACTAAACTTCAAAGTCATTGTACACATGAAATTTAATGGGACCTTAGTTGTAAAATTATAATAAAACTTTGGTGTCTACCTAAGAGTTATACTACAGTTTCAGAAAAAAATATGAGTTACAAACGAACCTTTGAGTTTCACCCAAAACTTTGTTTAAACTCAACTGAAAGTCCTAAGTTTCAACCAAAGCAAATGAAACTTACCAAATTAAAAATATTAATGAGTCTTAAAAATATTGCAATCGAAACTCAATTAAAACCACTAAAACCAAACCAAAAACACTAAACTTCCCAACCATCGTAAAGCCATTTAAAAGATATACAATCACTTGGAGAAAGCTCTATTAAATCATTCTTTCATTTGAGCCCATTTACTAACTTTAGCACAGCAGCTGTCTTCCCAAGGGGATCCAGTCCTTGGAGCATAATTATCCTTCCTATTTTGGGACATTTACATACATACCACCAAAATCCTATGTATTTATATGTCTAACGCCTAAACATTATTTTTTACATATATACCACCCAAATCTTTCATATCACATAAGAAATACCACCAATTTCACTTTTAAAAAGTGATAACCGCCTTTTCATTCATAAGTTATGTGGTATTTATGTAAAAATTGTAGTTTAGCTGTTAGATATGTAAATAGATAAGAATTGAGTGGAATGAATGGAAATCTTCCTTTCATTTTGTGTGCCAGAAGCAAATGATCGTTGATGGTATACCTAAGCTATACCGATTTCAAATATTTTCTTGCAAGGGACAATCACAACCTTAAAACACATTGAAGTTCAAACCACATCATGAAAGCATTTTTTGGGGAGCTTCACTTTAAAGTACAGCAAGAAACTTCAAAAGCAAGTTCACTAAAAATGGCAAAAACCGTAAACTTCAATTTCATTCACAGAAACCTTTTTTTATTTAATCTCACCACTTACAGATGATTTCACCCCAAAAAACGGTAAAGAAAAGGCTGGCTAAATTGAAGCACAGATTTATCCAATGCATTATGATAATAGTTATAAAATCAAAGGCTTAAGAAAAATGATTATGAACAAACCTACCCAATGCTTCAATCAAGATGTTTGGCTTCAGTGTCTTGAGCTTCTGAATTGTTTCAGCAAAATGGCTGCTGCCTTGATCAGGCAGATCGTCACGGTCAACACTTGTGATCACAACATAATCTAGACCCCAAGATGCAATTGCCTGAGCAACATTTGTGGGTTCATTTGGATCTGGTGGTGGAGGAAGAGCTGATGTCTTAACATTGCAAAATCTGGAAACATGGTTCATGAAAAATAAAACAAAATAATTAAAAACTGGTTTTTTGCAAAAAAAAAAAAAACAAACAATAACATAAAAAACTGCAAAAGCAGCAAAGGTGGCTAAGTTTATTCAAGTCCAAGAACCTAAAGCAGTGGGTAAAATAGTAAACACTAAACAATCTATCAGACTAATTCAATGATAGACAGTTAAATATATTCTCAAACATCATCATCAGCTACTTTTTCTTCTATCTCTTGAAGAAGAACCAACTTTAGCTTGTTTTGTTCATCCAAAATAGCTTGTTTGATTTATGAAATCTGACTTATGATTAGTGTCTCCGCATGAAAACATATATAAACATCATGAAACATCCAATAAGTTAAATTATTAGATCCAACTCCAAACCTCGTCCACTATTCAGTTTCCATTTTGCACTAACTTTAGACTAATTAAACCATCTTCCTTTAACTATCGTGCTTTAATGAACTAAGTTTATAATCATCAAATAATTATGATCATTGACCAACTTAGAAGGCTTTCCATCGCACAAAAAGAACTTGAAATTCAAATGAAAAGAGTTGGCTCTTGTTTCCTTCCAGTTCCAGAAGGGGAAATAAAAAATAAAAAATAAAAAAGTAAATTTATAACAATAATAGCGACTCAATCCAAACTCACCTGCAACCGCGGGTGCAGGTATCGCCAAGAATCATGATGGTAGCCGTAGCTGTCCCCGTCTCGCCGCCGGACCAACATTCTCCAAGGTTAGGGCACTTCGCTTCCTCGCAGACCGTGTGTAAATTCAGCTCCCGCAACTTAGCCTTGATAGCCGCGTACTTCGCCCCGCCAGGAATTGTCGCTTGCATCCATTTCGGCTTGGGAAGAGGTTTCTTCTTCGTTCCAACTTCAACAGAGTAAACAAAGTCTGATAGCTCCGGCGACTCTGCTTCAAGTCGGCGGCGGAGCTCTGCAAGGGTGCGCGGCGCCAACGCAGGTGAAGAATCAGCATCTAGGGTTTGGAAACAGAGAGAAGGTGTGGAAGAGATTGATCGAAGAATGGCGGGGCGGAAAGAGTGGAGGGATTTGGCGAGGGAGAGAAGGGGGCGGGGAGGACTCATGGCTTATTTCTCTTCCTCCCAATCACAGTCCCCAATCCCACATTAGATCAGGTACCATAAAAGAAAAAAAAACAAACATTTGCAATTTTTTTAATTATTTTTATTTATTTATTTATTTATTTATTTATTTATTTATTTATTTATTTTGTCTTAGAGGCTCAGCCCAAATTTCATTAATGAGCAATTACAAATCAAGGCAAAAATTAAAAGGGGCTACAAGGAGGTAAAATGAGTAAGCATAATATAAAATACCAAAGTACTCAAAAGTAATATAAACAATAAAAGAGCTCTATTATTTTACATACTTTATGTCACTACCATAAATCACACAAATTTAGGCCACATGTTACGGGTTGGGCATACCAGTCATTTAGGACTAGGAGATTGATAATCATCATTGCTCTATATGCTGCACGTCACATATAGAGCAAAAGTTCAAGAAAAAATTATAATTCACCAAAAGCAATGATTAAAAACAAATAAGAATGCTCTATCCAACAATCTGCTTGATATGTGTAAAATTCATGACATTTTTTCTATGTTTTTTGGTATTTCCTTTTACTATTTGTATCATTAGTTATACATTTCCAAGTATTTTTATATTTAATTATAGGTTACAGATATTAATGATTTAATTATACATAAGAACTAACACAATGGAGGCACCCAATTTCATTCCAAATCATACATAGGTGCTCATATTTGGATCAAATGGTGGAAATGATTGATAAGTGCCACTTTAAGATGCACTGGTGTATTTACTCCACTTATGGAGTGGTTGCGCCATTATAGCGCAGATGTGTCGCCTTAGTGGCGTGGATACACCATTTTTGTCGCCTCCCACATACAACACATAGAAAAAATAGAGAATCTTTGTGCCACTTTATGGAAACATTGCTCCAAGATGTGTGATACATTGAATGGTGTGAACTCTGAAACATTAAAAAAGGTCCATCGCTAATGAGAGTTAGGGCTATTATGGATCATGTGGCATACCGGTGGTAGTCTTATGACTACTGATGTTCATAGGGAATGTACTTGTTTATGTTTTATTTTACTATATTCTTATGTTAATTTTACATGCTTTTAGAAGGTATTTGTGTTGTGTTTAGCAGGATTTAGGAAAGGAATGTCATCGTAGCTGAAGAAATTCAAAAAATTTGTCAAGTGAAGGACCAGTGCCTAGGCGTCCGGATGCAGAAAATAGGCCCCCACATATGAGAGCCTAGCCACTCATATGCAGAAGGTAAGCTTCACAAATCAACATCAAGGCACCCAAAAGTAGCGCCTTGAATCCAAAAAGAGCACAATGCCTAGAAATTCATCCCAAGAAGGTGGAAAGTAGGCTTCAGTAACCAACGCCTAGATGTCAGGTCATGTGATTTGAAGGTTTCTGCAGTTTGGATGCGACCCTTCATTGGAAGAGCTATATAAAGGCTTCAAACAAAAGAATAAGGGTCTTCTTTGTTATTTTGGAGCGTCAAGCATTTAAGAAGAAGGCCAATGAAGCTTGTAAGGAGTCTTTGAGAGAAGAAATGCGAGATTTTGAGAGGATCAGAGAGTGTAATACTTTCTGCTTTTTATTTCATCACCCTGCTTTGGAAACGAAGGAGACAAGTACAATTAAGTTGGGTTTTTTTCTTGGATTTCTTTGTAAAGCCTTGGTGTATATTGTCTTTTCTTAATTCAAAGTTTGTATTGATGAGTTTTTCTTTGAACAACGAGTAATTTTCATTGTTTCTTCCTTGAATTAGGATTGTGGTAGGATAAAATTGAGGATTTCATTGTGATTTGCATCTAAATGTCTTTACATAGTTGTGTTAACCTTCAATCCTCATTTACATTCTATTTGACTAGTATGATAGCTAAAATATTTTGTGAACTGTGAGATCTAGAAGAATAGTTTGAGGAACAAAAAGGTAAACCACATAAACTCATTGGAATAGAAATGTGGCCTTTGAGTCTATGCAATATTTTAGGGAGATGCTATATGTTGGGATGATCATAAGATTTAGGGAACTAAGATTGTGACAACCAATCTTTTTTGGAATTCAAGAAGGGGATAAGAAAGACTTTGCTCCTGATTGATACGTGTCAAGATCATATCCTTGATTTTATCCACTACTTGATCAACTCAAGGGAGAAATCTCTCATCACTTGAATTTCTTAAACATTTTTTCTTGATTTTTTAGGGTATATTTATTTTTAAAAAGAAATTAAGATAGAAATGTTTTCCAAACTTTGTAAACTTGAACCGTTTAGGCTAGAACCAACGATAGTAAACTAGAACTTTTTTTTCTTAGAATTTGGCTCTTTACCCGTGGGTTTGATACACGTAACTCAATTTCATAAATTACTAATACAACATGTATACTTGTATGAGTTATCAGTGCTTCGTTGCACTTGGTCCATATCATTTATAAGGATGAACTTTTTGAAGTTGAGGCAGGACATTTCTCCTCTACTGTTTTTCAATGCTTAACCCTTGGAGTGACACTGAGAGGAAAATGATAAAGACCAAATGGAGTTGCTAGAGAATTATTGTAGCCTTCAATCACTCTTCACCGAAGGGGTTCTTGGAAGAGTGTGGGAGTTTGTGAGAGTTCTCTAGAGAAAGAACAAGTGTGTGATAGAATTATTGTAATCAAAGTGGGTGAAAAATCCGAGATTGTATTGTAAATTAATGTATTTTAGAGAAGAAAAATGGTAAGATTGTTTTAAATTTGTTTATTTTGTATTTTGTATCATAATTTGTGTTGTGTTTGACTGTTATAAGTATAAATTATTTAAAAAAAAAAATTGGTTATATTCAAATTAGTATTGTTTTTATTATGTGACTGTGATTGATTTAAATTTTATGTTGATTAATTAACCTTTTGCATGTAATTTACCCTTAAATTGATAAGTTAAGATGTTAAAATGAGTTGTGATCAAGTGCAATGGGAATAGCCTAGTGGAACAATTAAATTAACTTATACTGTTATGAGAGAATAGGTATATTATTGTTAAGATGGTGCAATCAAGTAGGAAAGTTTGTGAACACTGAAGTTTTTGCATGGTTAGGGGACTAATTGTAATATTGAATCCAATTTTTTTTTAACCACTAGGAGGAGCTAAGGAAAAGAATCGTTATTGATTGTCAACTTATTTAGAGCCACTTAGATTGATTCAGATTGCATATGACCAATTCAAGGGAGGTATTATAACACTTATTCAAACTCAAAAGTAGTTATAAGTTTTACTTTTTATAAAATTAGGATTAGAAACTTTTAAATCACTAAAATTTGAACATTCGAGCGAGACTCCAAATCAATATATTAGAACTTTTTCAAATTTTGGGAGTTCACACTTTCATTGTGGGATCGATACAAATTTAATTACATATACCACTTGATCGACATATATACTTCTATATATTTGTGGTGCTTCGCAGTACTTGCTCCATATCAAGTTTTTGGTGCCATTTTCAACGAACAACATTGAATTTCTAATTTTATGAAGATTTTAGTTGAGAAGTTAGGGTTTAGACTTAAAATCCATTGTGTTGTATTCTTTTTCCCTTATTTTATTTGTTATTTTATGCATTAGAAATGCCAAAAAAAAATTAAGTTTTTTTAGTTTTTGCTTTATGCATGCTTTCGTATTTTTTTCTTTCTTATGACACACATACACCACATTAATAGCACTAAGGTTCTGCTTTAAGTGGGCCAAGGCACCAATTTAAGAGGCACTAACATAGTTATGCAACTTATGGTGTGGCTATGCCAATATGACACAAGTGCACCTCCTTAGTGGCATGTGTACACCATTTATGCTTCCTCCCATAAATGAAAGATTAAAAGAGAAGAGAACCTTTGCTCCATTTTATGGAAACCTTGTACATGTTCCATGATGCATGACTTTCAAAATGACATGAACTTTGGTGCTTCAGAGAGGAAGTTCAGTGTTGACGGGAGTTGGAGCAGTTTTGGATCACGTGATATCCCTTTGACAATCTTGTAGCTAAAAGGATAAATTTTTTGAAGTCATGAGACTGCTTTGCTACTCCACAATTTTTCAATGTTTGACCTTTGAAGTCACACTGAGAGGAAGAAGATAGAGCCTAAAGGGAGTCTCTGGTGAATTATCACAACCTTCCATCATGCTTCATTGAAGGGATACTTGGAAGAGTGAGAGTTTGTGAGCATTCAGCTAAGAGAGAACAAGTGTGTACTATAATTATTATATTCAAAGTGGTTGGAAATTCAAATATTGCATTGTAACTTCATGTAATTCAATGATGAACAATGGTGAGATCGTTCTAACTTTGTTTCCTTTGTATTTTGTAATGAAATTTGTGTTATGTGAAATCATTAACAGTATGAACTAAATTTCATTCTCTCTTAAATTAGGTTCTATGAAAATTAGTAACATTTTTATCCAATTGTTTGTAATTTGGATTTTAAGTTAATAGTTTAACCTTTTTTATGTAATTTACTACTAAATTGATCAGTTAGGATGTTAAACTTGGTTGTAATTTAGTACTACGGGAGTAGACTAGTGAAACAATTAAGTTGGCCTACACTAGTCTAAGAGAATAAGCATATTATTGTTAGGATGATACAAGTGTGTAGGAAAATTTGCAAACACGACCACCATGATGGGCCAAGGAAAACTGTTATTCTTGATTGTCAACTTCATTAGGATTACTTACATAGATCTGGTTTGCATAAGACCAATTCAAGGGATGTGTTCTATCACTTGTTCAAACTTAAAACTAGTTAAGAGTTTTATTTTTTTACTAAAATTAGGATTAAAAACTTTAAAAATAACCAAATTTTGATCTTTCGGGCTAGACTCAAAACCAATAGACTAGAACTTTTCTAGATTTTGGCACGTATACTTATGTGTTGGGTTGATGCTTCATTACACTTTGTATGTATCACTTTTAAAAGAAGTTACCCAAACCACAGAACTTTGATGTTGAAATTGAGACCAAAACAACTAAGTCAAACAAAACCATTGTGATTTTTATATGCTTCCATGTTGTTGTGAATTTAAAATTTTATAAAATAATAATTATTTATGTGTTTGCTTACATAAAATCACAATAATTAATTATTTAATGATAAATAAATAAGTTATTTTAATAAAAATTGGTATTAATTATTGAGTTGGAAATTCATATAAAATTATAATCAAATTCAACCAAATACTAAAGTATAATAATTCATTTAATAGGTTTTTATTTTTAAAGCAACCAGATGTGCCATTAATGATATACTACATTTGCTTTATTTTAACATCAAAATAAATTATGTATAGCAAAATCTGAATTAATTATACTAAAAAAAAATTTTGAGCTTGACAAAAAAAACCTTCTCACAGACTATTTTTTTTCTATAGATACTTGTTGACCTCATTTTTTATTGAGGTCTAGTTTTTCCTCTTTAGAGCTTAGGGTCTAGCCATAAGACTTTCCTATTGACTATTCCTAGAGGACTAGAAAAGGAACTATCACAATTAGAAATTCCAAACTCTTCTTTGTTCAACCTGAAGTTCCACATATTGGTCATGCCCTCTAGCACTTAGTAGGTAGGGTAAATATGAAGGAGCTCGAGGGGAGTCCCCCATAGGATGGTCAAACCTTAGGACTAACTCTGGGTGATCTGGTTTTGGTGGGGCTGACTTGCACACACTACACTCTCTCACATACTCTAAACCCTATGACCCCTTAGGTTGGTCTCCTGACTTCTTTTGGAAAGCTCCTATGGATGACCCTGTAACCCTTTTCTTTGGCTAAGAAGGTTAGAACCAGCACATTGAGCATAAAAAATGAGTCCTCATATGGATCCTATTATTTTAGTATGGCTTCATGGCTTGTTGGCCCATTTTGGCCCAAAATCACCAGATTGCCAAAATACCCATACAACCCTAATTTTTCTAAAATTACCCAAAGTACCCAAATTTGCCAAAAAATCATCTCAAACCGCCTACCACTACCTAAATTGACCAAAATTAAAAAAAAATTACCAAATTTCCAAAATACCTCCAAAATTGCCCAAAATTACCAAAATACCTCTCATGACCTAAATATTCCAAAAATTCCAAAATCATGCCAAATATTCCCAATTTCAATTTTTTTATCATCAATTTGACCCAATATGACCAAATTAGTCCAATTTGACCAAAAGCTCCAATTTGCCCTTAAAGGCCCAAATGTCCCTAAATTAGCTTCAATCTTAGCCCAATTGACCCCAATCTTGCCCAATTTCAATTCCAAATCAAAATTCAGCATCCCCAATCCAATTATAAATAAAATTCAAGCCCAATTTGATCCAATTGCAAGCTCAATTTCATTCAAATCAAAAAGGCCCAATTTTGACTATATGTCTAAATCCACCAAATTAGCCCTCCAATTCAACTCAAAATCATTTGAAATTTTGCCAAATCCTTCATGACATTCTCCTACACCAAACTCAACATTCAATTAGCTCAGATTTTAGCTCAAACTCAATTTCCATTTTAAAGGCCCAAGCCCACCACATTTAATTTCAAAAGCCCAAATCTAAAGCCCACATGACAATTCTTTCTCTTCATCATCCATTTGATTAAAATCATTCCTAAAGTCCAAAATTCAAAATTAAATCCTTATAAATCAAGCATTAAGCCAAACTTCACCAAAAATACCAAATAAATCCAAAATCCTTCCTCATGAAAATTAGCTAAGCCACATGCAAGCCATAGAAAAGTCATGGAGTCTTGCCACATCCTCAAACTATTAATGGAAAGAGGTCAATCCACTTTCAAGCCTCCTTAAAAAGGTTTTAACCCCTCCCATGAATCACTCTAACCCATGTTTAGCCAAATCTCTTTGGATGGTGACTTATCCCCAATGATTAAGGTGAATCAAATGATCTCCTCTTCAGCCCAAGACCAACCTTGGTGGTTGAACCCAACCCAAATTGACCCAAAATGAGCTTTTCCCATACTAGTTCAATCTTATACCTTTACACATGTCCAACTCCAATTGACTTCACCAAGACTAAACCCTGACCTTCCTGAGTTAGATGGTGACCCCACCCTGGCCGGCCAACCAACTTGGTGGTCGGAAAACCCAAAATCAAAAGTTTCACCATGGCCAAAAATTAAAATTAAACCCATCCAAGTTGGCTCATACCAATTGGATTTTTGCACATTGTTGGCATCCACATAAGCAACTTAGGGTACCTACCAATTGCCTCTGGTGACCTCTCCTTCCCCCTCTATTTGAACCCACCCTCCATGGCCAAAAGAAGAGAACTCGAAATTCCTTGAGAAGACTCTGCAAATTGCTTCTAGAGCTTCCTTAAGACCTCTTGAGTTCAACTCAACCACCCTTAGTCACTCAAAGCCACTTCTTGAGCTCAATTTTTTTAGCCCAATCTCTAGGCCAAAACAAGACACCCCTCAAACCTCCACCAAAATCAAATTAATTGCACTCACACCATCCCTACATCAAGAGAAGAAGATTCCCCACAAAGGCCCCATCACGAGAGCACCCTAAGGTGGACTTTGATTGGACCCCCATATCAACTTTGGTCGAAATCATATCTAGGCGATTCACCACGGCTTGAGGCTTCATCCCTAGGCTCTTGGGACCCCCACGAAGCTTTCACAAGCATCCAATTGAGGCTTCCCCTCTTGGACCAAGGTTTTGAAAGTTAACCCTAAACCGAGCTTCATTTGATTCTCCATGTGCATAAAGTTGATTTAAGGGTTGATTAACCGTATGAATATGTTCTCCTAGTCAAGACGAGTCTATAAGAACAAACCACACTTACTTTGGTTAAGTATTGAGAGATATATTAAGCCTAGAAGTTGGACGATTCTCGGGCTAGGGTTTTAGGGATGATGACGGAGCGCTGTTAGATCCAGTGTGTATCAGACAGATAGTTGTGATGGAGTCGGACGTGTGGATGGAGCATAACCACAGGCTGACGGGACAGATGCGTGGACGGCGGTGTCAAATGGGAGCGTACCTCGTGGAGCTTCAGAGCCGTCGTAGAATTGCGTGGCGCCACGTGGATAAGTAGAAAAATAGGGCATTTTTCTATTTATTTAAACCCCTAGAACTTCAAAAATTCATAACTTTGTGTAAAAAATCACAAAAATAAAATAAAAATACTCTCTTGCTCAGTGAACAGAGGAGAACAATGTGGAAATATTTTCATGTTCATTTGATACATATTTTATTTTTAATTAATTAAATGTTATTTTCCTTATTTTGATTCTCCATTTGCATAGACATTTCACCATGACATGGGACCATAGGGCTTTTGATGTCTCTATTGTTAGGCATCTCCCTTGATTTTTCTAAGGTTAGGGGTCATCTCTAACTAGAGATATTCAATTTTCAATTTAATTGTCTCTATTTTGGTATAAAAATTATAATAATTGAGATAATCATCAGAAAAATATAAAAGTTATTTTAGTAGGTTCACTGTAGTCAGAGGATCTTAGGAAAAATATAAACTTGGTTTAACTCATTTAAAATAATCTTAATTGTCCCTAACCCTAAAAATGAAGAGAAAATTAATTTGGAGTAATAATAAATATAAATGACATGAAAATGTTTCTCCACAGTAATTTAATATTAGAGGAACTCCTCATAAAAAATTCAAGTCAATTGAAGTTAATTTGATCACTAAAAATGAATTTTTAAGATAAAATGACATTTTTGATATTAAAATAATTATAATAATCAAAATACAACTAAAAAAATTACTAATATTGATTTTGGGAGCTCCTTATGATCAAAGGAATCTAAGAAAAATAAAATTGGAATTAAAATGAACACTTCATTTTTAAGCTACTTTTGAGCATTTAAATGGTTAAAATTGATTAAAAATCATAAAAATCACAAAATTGTAAATACACATTAAAATGTCAAATTTTCTTTCCTGATCACCTAGAACCAATTAAAATAATTTTCCTTATTTTCTAAGTCAAGATATGAATTTTAAAAGGCTTAAAATGAATTTCTTTAATTTTTCACTAAAATAATTCCAATAATTAAAATATAAAACAAAAAAATATGAATTTTTTTTTCTTTCGGTTCCCTAGGCATAGATAGATTTAATAAAAATATAAAACTTAATTTTCCATTTAAATATTATTTTATATTTAGTTAATACTCAAAACCAACAAATAATTCTAAATAATTAAATTTAAACTCTAAAAATTATGCAAATTGGTCCAAGTGGTCCTCTGACCTAGGTGAACCTCTAATAATTTTCTTATGGATAGACGTTTTATTTTGATTGAGTTATTAAATTTTCATTGAAAATCCTTAATTTTGCATTGAAAATAATTATAAAATTAAATAAATTCAGAAAAATCATATTTTCTCCTTTGATGTTTTAATTAACCCATGAGTGAGGTAGCATAAAATTGTTAAGTCATTTGAGTCTAATTTAATGAATTATAGGGTATTAAGGTCTTAGAGGCAAAAGGGTAATTTTGAAATTTAAGGCTTAATTAATGTTTAGGCTTAACCAAAAGGCTAAATGGGCAACAAATGATTTTAATTAATATGTTTTGATGATTGGAATATATAAGGGGTAAGTGGTAGAAACCAATTCCATTTTGGTCTTATAAAGGATAAATTTGTAATTTTTCAAAATTAATGAAATTTAGAAGAATATTTAATTAGGGAGATATTAAGGTGAGGGGTTTGATTTTAGAAGATTATAACTCACTGATTTTAAGCCGCAACTAATTGTTTTGAGATGATTTATAATTCATGATAATAATTAAGAATATAAATATAAACATTGAGAAAAAAATCCTTTTTCTTAATATTATAAATCCACCCATTAAATCTTAAGAGTTTAGTAGTGAACTAGGCTTAATCAAAATGTTGTCTAATGAGGTTTAAAAAATAACTTATAATTAATTTAAAACCTTTCAAAACACTACAAGCCCATCCTTTGAAATCAAATTAACCAAATTCTTTATTAAGTCAAGTCACCCCAAGGGTCTTGACCCATATAACTCATAAGTGAGACATCCAGTGATAATTGTCCTATTTAAGGGACAATCAAACTATCAAATTCACTGAGCATAAGGATATCAATTGGATGAACTATATAGCAAATATGATAAAACCATAATGAACTCAAGATAATTCCAAAGACCATGAAATGTCTAGGGTATTACCCGAGACTTCTTCATAATCCTTGGAAATCTTGAAGGACATGTGAGCTTATTATAATTTTCTTCATGAAATCATCCTTAAAATTAAATATACCAAAGATATGGCATAGAATTTGGTAGATTTGCAATCAGTTAAGCAAGATATGGCATAGATATGGTCTTTGGAATTATACCAAAGATATGGCATAGAATACTGGAATCAAGCCACTTGAGCAAAGGAGTCTTGCATCTCATACAATCGGTTCCCCATCAATCCAGGGGATATCTAGAACCCATTAGTCGCCTTCCTTGGGGCCTCACTTAGGTCGACCGGATGACCAACACCTACAGCCTCATTCGGACGTCGGCTACCATCTGCCGACCAGTGTTCTACAACTGCCAGATTTGCAATCTCGTCGGAACCAACCTACACAAAGAGTGAATCAATGATCATGATTTCACTGGTTGAATGGGCTACACTATAAAATATAATAAAGAGAAAATTAAAAAAAATAATAAAAATCAGCTAAGAAAGATCAAAATTCCTCATACTAAGAATTAAATCCCACTCAAATGTGGTAAATGATACATCATCCTCACCAGCATTCTTCTGTGTCATGAGCGACGACAGGGGGAGAATCGATAGTCCCCCGTGTCTCCGGCAGCGCCAAAGCACCAGCAAGTTCTTGACTAGTTTGACCAGTATGTAAGGTCACTTCTTCCACATTTGGGACCGACAAATCGACTAGTGGAACACCCAATCAACCCCCTTCTTGCACCCGGACCCTTTGTCGTGGGCAGTCACAAAGCAAGTCTATTGACCCCATCACAACCTCCAAATCGGGCATCATTCGCCTCTTCATCGCTAATTTCTTCCTCTTTTCACCCTCTAGGATGGCTCCACCTCTCATTTCCCTGATGGTCCGGTGAAATGTGATCTTGTTGTAGAGAACAAGTTCAGAGAGGATTCGTTCACAACGACGACGCACTGAGTTCAGACAAATAAAAGGATGAAATGAAAAAAGGAAAAACAATCCCTTATGTCTTATTTATAGAAATTGAGGGCACGAAAATCCAAGAAGTTCAATAATTGAATACTCATAAATAATATTTAGTAGTACGACTTTAAGAAGCAAGATAATCAGAAAATTAAATAGGTACATAGAAATTATGTCAGCATGAACCTCGAGGAGAATCGATAATTCGGGCACACAAGTAATATAAACAGGTGAATTCGAAGTAAAAAACCTAAAAAACCAAACGCCCGACCAAATGAACCAGACTGGAAATCAACTGTTGTAAGGATGAATCTGTGGCACGAGCCGACGGTTCACCGGGTCATGAGATAAATGATCAACCAAACCTAATACTTTGATGTAATCAAGCGCGAAGAAGGGGTTAGCTCTTGGATCTTATGACACTATAGACAATCAGCAATCTTCCCCCAAAATCTCATCATCTAAGAGCGGGCTACCTCTCGGATTACAGTGATTTAACTCTACCCGACAACCTAGATTCACTCTGCTGACTGGAGTTGTTCGACAAGAATTAAGGGCTAACGATCATTATACCTACCGATCAACAAGACTTAAGCTGATAAATTCTACTAACTCTCAGCCAGTAGAAGATAGATTGACCAGTAGCATCTATGGATCTAACCTTCCGACAACATAAACTAAGTTGTTTGCTCCCCAAACATACACCTGCCAAGACTTTGATAGTATAGCTAATTGAAGGCGCCTACCATATCCTGTCGACCGACAAAGCTTGATGAAATCCTACTAAACCCATTCAGCCAAGCCCGAGAACAACGAAGCTCTAGGCCTATAAGAGTGAAATACTATGTTCAATCCCCAATCAAGTATGGGCACAAATGTAACTTCAATTATTACACCCCTTTTGCATATAAATAGAAAGTCATTTTATAAACAAAAATATTACACAAATCCTTCATTCCACACTTCATTATTGCTCTCGCTTTCTCTCTCTCTCTTTCTCATATTTTATGTTTTATTTCTTGGGTGTGATTCAGATGACATTCAGATTCAATAATATATAAGCTTAGCTAGTTTAATCAAAACTATAATTAAATTAAAATTATCTTGCACTCAGCTCGTTTAGATTAATCCAGCAAGTACATAAATATTAACTTAACACACATGTGGATATCATATTTTTTAAAAAAAAATTATGAGTTTATCTAAACGTTTATCTGAAATTTTTATGATAGATATCAAACTAATTGACACCACTTAAAAGAAGTACCAATCAACAAGATGATAAATAAATCATGAATAAGTTATTTTATGATCATATAACATAAATGTGCCAACAAACTTATTGAAATAGAAAGATAAAATAAATTCCTTAAAGAAACAAGTTTTGAAACAAGCATACATATTTCAAACAACCGAATATTATATTCAGGAACAAAACTTCAAATCATAGTACCTCACAATAAGTAAAAACTAATTAAAAATTGAAATAATACGACAGATTACTTAGAGTCTGTTTGGGGCAGCTTGTGTGTTTCAGAATAAACTACGTATCCTGAAACGTGGCCCGCGGGCCGGCCGCAGGGGCCGCCCCACGGCTTGCGTTTAGTGTAAAAACCCAAACGCAGTTTCGGATAAGCTGGCGAAACGTGCGAACCAAACGATACTGCGGCGTTTTCAAAACGACGCCCACACTTATAAGCTACCCCAAACGGACCTTTAATTTTAAGAAAAAAATAAGGCAAAAATTAAAGTAATCATCAATATTTACTAAAATAAATAATTAATATAAATTATATTTAAATAAATTTAATATTATTAGTGGAAAAACAAATAAATTGTCTGTCAATGTAAATAAGCAAAGTTGAATTTTGCTCAAAGTTAAAACATTTAAACTGCAAGTTTTAAGGAAAAAACATGCATGCTTCACTTTCAAAAAAATATACCAAATCAATATGACAAATTTGTTAATTTAAACAACATTAAGCTACAAAAAATCATATTTTTGTTTACTTAAAAAACAATGATTCGGAATATATAATATATTACTATGAAATAAAATTTAAATAAGTATATTTTACAATATAAGCATTAAGCTTTTAATAAATTATTTGTTCAACAAAAAAAAAAAAATTGAAATACATTAGTTAACTTCCACCCTTATCCAATAATGTAATTAAAGCAATAATATGATTTCTTAACCTCTAGAGTGGAAATGATTGCTCACCTTCACCTTCAAAGGCTCATAAATGACAGCATTTACAGCACCCATCATTTCAACAGGCGATGTGAATCCATCATTTTTACGATAAAAAAAGTGCAGTATTTTGCTCATCTTCCAAAATAATTCTTTGCATGCTCTAGGAAGCAAGCTTCCCTCATTTTGGAGGACCAGCCCCAGCAGTTCAGCCCTGGCGGAGTCTATCATACTCCATGCATCTCTTCTGACATCTTCTTCAGAAACAGAGCCATTTCCATGAAGAACAAGGAGTGACAAGCTGTTTAGTTTCCCTTGTGCTTTGTCTCTCTGTAATTGCATCAAAGCTTTCAGCACAAGATAAGCAGTGCTATAGGAAGAGAATGATCAAATATCAACAATGCAAGCGACATTAATAAGGAATGCATTCGTTAGGGGGCGTTCAGTACATACTATTTACGTGATTTAGTCACTGGATTTAACTTGAATCCAGCCAAACATTCAAAAAATAAAAATTAAATATAATGCTCTGTTAAATTAAATTTTCTGTTGTTCTGTCTCTATTCCATGTGTTTCGTTTATTTTATGACATAAATCCGGAGTTATTAAATTCAATTACGGGGTAGATTTATGGGATTTGCTCAGTCATCGCTCATCGTCACTCACGAGGTCAATCTCCGTCTACAGAAGGTTTGATAAATTCGAATTCACTGGATTTGAGAAGTCCTATTTAACATAAATCAAGCCGTGGCCAAACACTGCATTAGACTGGTCAATAAAGCTTACAAAATTTGGTTAAAATGTGCTTGATAATCGGATTAATTCTACTTTCAGGTCTGAAGTATACTATTTTGCCGTCACTTTCCTCTTGTATATGCATGTCGCAGCCAAACACTGCCTTAGACTGATCAATAAAGCTTACAAAATTTGGTTAAAATGCGCTTTATAATCGGATTAAATCTACTTTCAGGTCTGAAATAAACTATCTTGGCATCACTTTCCTTTGTATATGCATGAATATTCAAAAGCCAAAATCTACTCCAATCATTCAGAACTTAGGTGCAAGCAAAGGTTTATTCTATTATTTTTAGTAACTAATAAAAAATGTAAAGCACATCTCAGCATACATGGAAGCCTACATCCATCTGTCGAATTCTCATCCCATCTCGATGAAATATTATGTGCATATAGGGTAGGTGCAGATTTAGTGGTATTGTGGTGGTACTTACCACAATACCACCAATCCACATGTGCGTTATCTGCACGTAATATTCGCTCTCCCATCTCTGGCTCTTTCATCCTGCTGTACAGCATGGTACAGATCTCTTGTGCGGAAATGCCAATCTCATCCTGATATACTATTTAGGTATTCATGGTACTGGATTCTTTGCTTATGAGAACTAAGCAACAGATGTAGCTGGCTAATTTCGGTTCAAGTACGAGAACTTCTCATTCATGGTAGAGAGAAGCCTACAGCAAGTGAAAACTTGAGAGTAACTGCAATGGTACTATTTACAAATCCTATTTAACTTAAATTCTCAGTGTAGCGAAACACCTTCTAAATTTCATTAATGATATTAAAAAATATTTGGCTTTGAGTTGATAATTAGTAGCCATCAAACTATGGATATATTTTTTTCATGTGGTTAAAATGATGGTTGCTAATTTAATATTGAGCATTGTAATACAAAGGCCTGTACATCAAATAAATAAATGTCGAGGCATATTTCCTACATTGTGATTTATGAAGACAATTATATGATGCAAAGTGAATGCTTTATTGAAATAAGAAAAGATAGTCCCATATGTTGTCTGACCAAAATATGTTTTTTTTTTTTAATCTAAGCAAAAAAGTTTTATGGCTGAAAACAAGCGCCTCATTGATAGTATCGAATTTTTGATAGGTTCATTCACACGATTGAAGTTTGTAGATAGCCAAAAAAAATTTTTTGGAAATAAAATAGATCGCAATAATGCCATAGATGTCTGTTTCAATCATAATATATTAAAAAGGTGTTAGATGAATTTAAAATGAAGAAGTCAAGAGATGTAAGTATAATGCTCTCACTATGTCTTGGTCTATAAATTTTTTATGACTTTTATCTGTACATAAGGGGTAAAACTAGGTACATCTGTACTATTGGTGTGATATACTCACTTGGTTGTTATAACTGTAAAAGTAGTAACACTATCACGTGAAAAATTGAATATGTAACCATAGCTAAAACCAATGAGGATATGTTTTGGATCAAAAACTTTCTGTAAGAATTGGGCTTGTCATAATAAGATATCACACTTATTTGTTAAAGATAAAAGTCATACATGATACAACCTTCCACTCTTTAGATAAAGCACATACAATTCAAATTTCAAAGCATCCATATTTCACCTAAAGTTGATATCATATTGC
The DNA here is from genome assembly GCA_003013225.1 of Phalaenopsis aphrodite. Taxonomy (NCBI): domain Eukaryota; kingdom Viridiplantae; phylum Streptophyta; class Magnoliopsida; order Asparagales; family Orchidaceae; genus Phalaenopsis; species Phalaenopsis aphrodite. The sequence continues at coordinate 204,652 of NEWO01000340.1, read as the reverse complement.
TTATCAAGATCAAAGGGGAAAAAAAATTCTAGCGAAACACTCACAAAAGCAGCACTCGTAAAAAAAAACTGTGGTTTTGCAAGGACGCAGTTAAGCTTAGCAAATGATGATATAGTGATGTCGCATAGAAGAGATTTCATAAACAAATCACTAAGTAGGTAAATTAAAAATTCTATCTTCAAGTGTGAGACTATTAAAGTTATAAGAAAATGATTGAGATATCATAGTCATTGCAATTATTGAACTGAATTTGAAAGATATTGTTAAATTTTTTATGTGCTATAAAATATTTCATTTTTAAAGACTTGTTGTAATATCTAAAAAGATCTTGTAATTAATTATATGTTTTCAAGTGCATGCCTTATAATCACTAAAAATAGCCTTAGAATGAGGGTTTAGCACCTCATAATAGCAAGAAAATAGATATAAGAGAGAGAAAGGAGAGATGACTTGCCATTCGATAAAGAAATTTAGATGTTCATCTTCTTCAATGTAGAAGTCCAGCTATTTTTCATTCTAGCAGAAGTTTTTTATCATAATAGAGAAACTCTCATTTAGACTCCTTTAGCAGAAAATGAAAGAGAGCAACTACAACATCACCTTATTCTCCAAGTCTAGCCTACATACACGTAGGTAAGGATGTGGATAAGTCTCACTGGACCATATAAATTTTATGCGCATGTGTTTGTAAATTTAATAAGTTTCTCAATTCTATATGTTTTGCTCATTGCTACTTTTATCCTAGTATGTGTTTCCTCTGCATGGTTTTTATTGAATGAGACCCTCAATATTTGAGGTATGTCATCTACTTACTATATAAACATGTTTTCCATCCGTGAAAGCTCTTCGTGTTGTTGTGGAGTAAATTTCTATTCAAATTTGATTACAATATTACTACAACAAAAATTTGTTAAAAGCTCTGCCCGCCCACTAAATGTTAAAGAACACAAGTCATTATGTTCTTACTTATCATCACATACCTACCAACCATATATTTATTAAATGAGATGATTTCATAGTATTGAAGGGCATCTCTCAATCTTCTTTATACAACTTAATGCAGAGACAGAGACCAAAGATGGCTAGTGACTTGATTAGAGGCTTGTGGTTAACTTGGTTGATATTATGTAGAGGAATTTCAATGTGGGTAATCAGTGACAAGCATTAAACTTGGTTGATATTATGTAGAGGATTTTAAACCTTGGGAAGGCATCTTTTGCTGATATGGTTGGTTTTATGGGATCAGATTAGGTTTTCCCTCAGGTTTACTATGAATCATTTGAAGGCCAGGAGGACAACAGCTTTATCAAGAAGACGGGTAGGAAAAGTGGCAAACTGACTCTATTCTTCTCTAATGTTGAAGTTTCCAACTTGGTTAACAAGTTCAAATTCACCCTCATTGGGAAGTTCCAATCGGGGCATCCCAAAATGGAGATCGTTCGAAAGGTTTTTGAAGATCTCAAACTATTGGGACTTTGGAATGTTGGCCTATTTGATGGGAGACATGTGATGATACAACTATCTAAAGTGGAAGACTATGCCAAAATATTTTCCAAAAAGTTTATGACAATAGAGGGAAAATATATGAAACAGCTTAAGTGGTCTCCTGAATTCGACCCTAGTCAAGAACCACCTATAGTTCCAATCTGGTTTAAACTACCTGGCCTAAAGTTCCACTACTTCAACCACCAAGTCCTCTATTCTATTGGAGCTGCTCTATAGAGACCTATGAAATTGGATACACCCACCTTCAATCTAACCAGGAATTCGGTTGCAAGAATTCTTGTTGAAAGGGATATCACCTTCTCTGATGTGGCTGAAATATGGCTTGGTACTGCTCACAATGGGTATTGACAACCAATTATGGCAAAACAAAGACCCTACTAATGAAATCATTGTAAACTATTTGAGCACACCCTTGTCAAATGCTTCAGGCTTCACCCACATTTGAGATCGACATGTCCTAACAACATCACCAACCAGACCAGTAGCTTCCGCTTATTGTTGTTGAGACAGCTCTTCCTCAGATTACAATACTATGAATTTTGTCTTGGAAGCACTTATTGAAAGAGAAGAGAGTACTCAAGTTATGGAGAAGTGTCAAGGTCAAGGTGTGTTGCAGACGGAGTCAGATCAGCAGTTTACCTCCATCGAAGATCCACCTAATGTTCACATGGGACTACCTCTGGCAAATGATTGACAGGTTTATAAATCTAAAAAGAATAAAAAAGAAATGTATGATCTCAGTAACTCTCAGGATGACTGTATCATTGTTTCGGGCGGAAGCCCACATCTTAGTATGTTGTTGGATTCCCTCCCTAGATCCAGGGGAAGGGGAAGAGGTTTATCCACCGACTACACCCACCATGATTAGGAGTTCTTTCTTGCTGTTTTATTTTTTGGGAATACGTTTGCAATCCCTGTGAGAGTGCTCTTTATATCCACTCACTAAAACCTTTATATATTCATTATTTTCTAAGGTTTGAATTTTGATGGAATAAATTTAAGAAAGTGCAATAGAAATAGAGGGGAATGGGGAAAGAGAAAAAGAACAATTCTAATGAGACATTAAGAGAGTGAAAGATAATGGAAGTAATATTTGTGTTATGTATTGTTTTCAAAATAGTGAAATTATCTATGTGGTCATAGATATAAGCAAATATCGATGAACCAATAAGTCATTGTCATATATTTTGAAATGTTTTCTGCAAACATTTTTCTTGCTATAATGTTTCATTACTCTCGCTGATGAACTTTTTTCCTAACATCTTTGAAGGACCGGCGACAATTATACTTATAATAAGCCATGTTTTCTGATGGATAAATAGTACCAAAGGATAGTACTTGCATATGACCCAATCATAAAATTTCAACTAATTTATATATTCAAATTATATCTATAATATATTCAAAACGTTACATTTTTTTGCATTCTTTACAACATTTTTATGTGTCCAAGCTTCACATCAATTAGTTGTAAAAAGCTTTTCTTATTCAAAGTAAATGTTGATGAAATTAATTTATTTTTAGTTCATTCTTTCATATCTCTGCTACAAAGTAACTGAAAGGCTAAATATAATAGTTGCTTATGCGGGTCACTATCCTCTATCATCCCAAGCACTACCAATTGGAAACAGAATAATACAAGAAATCATTTTGAGGAATACCCAGCCCAAATAAGCGCAGAGCCTAAGCAAAGAAGAATATTTTAAGTTTATTGTTCTCACTATGGGCCCAAAAACTTTGCCTAAAACAATTCTGGACCTCTTATATGAAGGTAGCACAGCCAGGAGCTAAACTTAAAATTTTAGAACACATATGTTAAAAATATATTAGCCATTTGGGCTAGTATTTTATGGCTCATCATTGTTTGCTATCTTATTCATCATATCTTTCTTTTAAGCGCAAATCTAAGTCCAGGAATTTTGTTGAAATACGCCCATATTAGTTCAACGTTGGAACCACAGTGACTCTTATTGATTGGATTTAAGAGACTAGCTTTGCCAATGAAGCAATTTTTTTCTTAATTGAGCTCTATTAAATAAGTCCACTAGGAGGAAGAGGTTCAGTCAGCTGAGTGACTCAGAGCAATATAATCCAAAAAGAAACTCTAATTGTGTACCATCATTTGACAGACCATTTCAGCCAGCCAAAAACCTTCAAAAAATCATCTCTTTATATTGAGAACAAAATTGTCATTCAGAAGAAACATCTTACCTCAAAACCTTGAATGTCATTAGAAAGACGACCCAATTTGCTGACAAGTTCATATAATTTGTAGTAATCTGAATGCGTGATGATGTTCTCTGAAAGCTCTGGCCCAACAAAATAGAGGGAAGGTAGAATAATGGGTCCTAAAGCAAACGATGGAATTGCATGCGTCATGTATTCATCCAAAGAAGGCACTATATTGTTCTTTAGCCAGTCAGCCTCTTTCATCATGGAGTTCATCATAGTTAGCCACTATCAATTGCAACATGTCAAATAATTCTGATAAAATAATCAAAAACAAGAAGTATAGGAAAAAAAGCTAAATAGGACAATAATATTTGTTCAAATAGGTTTGTGAAGGAGGTAGCATAAGAGAATTTTTCTGAGTACGAAAGGATCATAACAACATGAATCTTGGAGAAAATTGGAGAAACACGACAAATAGGAGGACACGACAAATAGGAGGGCCCAACTGTCAAAATATATAGAGATCTAGTAAAACACTGATTTATTTATTGGAATAAAAGTTAGTTTCAAGTAAAGAGAGAAGCATCCCAACTTTCCAATAAGTAAATCCCCTCAGTGGTCGAGCCGACCAACATAACAGGTCGGATGGGGAATAGTTGGGTACATGGCCAAATAAAGGAGGGCTATGTATCTAGCCGAAGGAAGGATGGTTCTACGCCAAGCCGAACAAAAGACCACCCATCGCCAAACGAATGAGGGAGACGAATCGAAGACTGAGGAAAAGTCACGGATAAGTTCGATCGAGAAGTCTTTACGTTATTGACATGCAATTCAGCCCGTCATGATCGAACGAATGAGCATGTGCTAATGCCCAAAAGCCATCATGATCAGCCATGAAATTCACTATTAACATATTTACATAAATTGTACAAATGACCTCAATACCATTAAATTTCTTTGTATAGAGAGGGTTTTAAATGTAATTATGTGCTCTGGGTATCTCCTATACCTATAAATACGAGACCATTTCATGAAGAAAAGGCTCCGGAAACTATCATTTTTACAGTTCATTTCTTCCCTATGCAGTCTATTCCTTGGGTATTATTTCCAAAACACTTTAGGATTCAACATCCTAAAAGGTGCGTTGGAATCATGTCACGAACAAAAAGAGGAGCATAGCGCAGGGAAAAAAACTATCGTTCAAGAAACATGGAGCCAAACAATGCATGTAGATACCACAAGGGAGATTGTGTGGCAACAAATGATGAAGAAGAAAGAATAGTTGATGTTAGAATTGAGAGAACAGATGGTAGGCACTTTTTAAGAAACTCTAGCCAGAGAAAGTCAAAACTCACACTATCAGAGCCCCCAGGAATATAGTCGACAAGAGCTCGATCGTCGGGAAGGACCAGCGATCAATGACAGGTAAGATGGACTGATACCCAACGGTTGAAAATCCCAACAAATAGAAGAAAGAGGTGAGGATTCCCCATTACCAAAATAGCGTCGGATCGGCCCCAATGGAAAGACATCACATTATGCAAACCATAGCCCTCCGTCAAGCCGAAAAAGCATTTTCTCAACAAATCTATGAGTCCAAACCTCCAGAGAAATTCAAACCCCCCAATCTTCAATATACCGACCTAATCAATCATGGAGTTGTTTTCGAGTTGGCAATTGATATATCATGTAGCTGTTTTCGAGTCAGCAATCAGTATATTGAAGATTCCTAATGCATTCAAGTGTTGTTTGTTCCTTATCACATTGAAGGAATCGACCCTCAGGTACTTCAACGCCCTCCTGGTGGGGATTCATCCCCTCCTTCAAGTTCAAAAAGACTACCCGTGGCCCACTTTGTCAGCGCGCAGAAGCCACCAAAGAAGTCCCAAGCTCCGTTGTAGATCAAACAAATGATGTGAGACACTGATCGCGCTATGAAAGAACAGTTGATTGTACGGCAACAAGTGATGTGAGACCCTTCACTCGTATATCACAAGGTTCCAGCGGGAAATGCTGGAAATTCAGAACCTAGAGCCCTTGATCGCGCAAACCGCCCTGACATAAGGACTAAAAAACGAACATTTCAAGTACACCTTAGGCCTATACAAGCCAAAATCAATGGCCAAGCTACTGGAAATGGCCAACCACCGTATTGCCACGGCGGAATACGTCCTCAACTATCGAGAAGAAGCCCGAAAAGCAGTCGTCGATGCCCAATCACAAAAGAGAGCGTCGACAGATGACAGTTGAATAGAGAAAGACGGCCTTCAACCTCCAACTCGTCTTCATTACGAAAACAACCAACCACATCATGAAAATAATGGGAACACTAAAGGCAGCAATTGAAATAGACGGTTTTGCTTCCCTCATCAACGGTCGACCCACCACAACAAATGATAGGGCAACTCAAAATGACGCCCCTGAGAATCTTGATAGTCAAACTAGTAGAGGTCATCCAAGATAAAGAATACTTCAAACAAACTCAACCAAGGGTCGGAAGTTCGGCTCGAAATCCGAACAAATTTTGCACCTACCAAAGGGATCACAAAAATAACACATAAGAATGCAGCCACCTCAAGAGCCTTGTTGAGGACTTGATCAAGGTTGGAAAGCTGAAAGAGATTGTAGCCGCTGAAACAACCACTCGCGGACAGGGGAAGGCCCCAGTAGACTGAGCATCTGATGAACCTATTCGAGCGAACACCATCCCAATCGCAAGAATAATACCAGCAATACTTGGAGAACTGTGCGTCACACGACGAGCAACTCATCCCCCCATCATGTTCACCGATGAAGACATACCGACAAAAGGTAATCTCTATAACGATACAATTTTCATTACGGTTTTGATTAACAATTATCAGGTAGGAATCATAGTCATCGATGCCGAGAGCTCAGTAAATATCATCTTCAAAGCGGTATTCGACAAGCTTAACGTTGAGACACAATAGATGGTGGCGCCTTCCGAATCCCTTTAAGGGTTCTCAAGAGAAAGGAATGAGGCCCTCGGTGTGATCTTTCTGACAATCACCTAGGGAGACAAAAACAAAGAATTTGCAAAGACGGAGGATTTCTTGGTGGTCAATTCCCCGCCTACATATAATGTTATCTTCGGTCAGCCATTGCTAAAAAACTTTCGAGCGATGGCCTCCACCTATCATGTAGCTGTAAATTTCCTGGGAGACTGGGAGATCATTACCATTCGAACCACCCAAGCAGAACAAAAAGACCAAAAACTCTTGGCAGATTTTTCAAACTACTTGTCGGCCATTATTTTTTTTTTGAAAAAGGAATGATTTTTGTAAATACGAAACTAGTTTTAATATAAATATGATTTTTGAAAGTAACATTTTAACTTAAAAATAGACGAGACCAAACGAGTCTCACATATTAAATAGTTTGGACGGTTGAGTGTGATACCACAAGTAATACACTATCCCGAAGGATAAGCATACCACTTAACAGTAAGCTCAACCACCTAAATTAAGAAGTTTGTGACATCTGTTTGGTCTGCAAAACCTTTTATGTATGACCGACAAGTTCCCCTACCTAATATAAGGATTAAATAAGATTTATTTTACCTGGGTTCCAAGTTCCCTATAGGGGTAAGCCCCTATAGTTAATTACATCTTAAATGACCGGGGTCACTTAAGAAGACTCTCGATTAAGATCAGTGGTTTTACCTTCCAGATTTCAAAGTTTGGGTTTCCAAGATTGGACACGGGAAAATCAAATGGGAATGACTCAAATAGGAACAATTATTTTAAGGAATCCAAAGGAATAAAGAGTAGGGGATATCACAAATCCAGGAGAAACCCTGGTGATTTCCCAACTATCCTATTATTTGGCTTTATGTCTTTGAAATGATGTTATCCAATATTTAATCCTACAATTTATTTTTATAATTTATGACTTACATTCGCACGATTTTTTATCATGCAAATAATCTAAAAAGATGGAAGGATTTACACCGTACCGTACGGTCACCTCGGAATCCTAAAAGTGTTAGGACTTATAATTGCACTACAGAGTTATGCAAAAGCCTAAAGATAAGGTGAGGATTTACGTTGCGCTAAGCAAACCACCTCGAAGTCCTATTGTTTGTTATTTAAACTAAGAAAAATGTTTAGTTGTTATAGACTTATTGTACTATTGTAGATCGACACCCTCCATCCGCCCACGAAGACTTGCTCCATGTCCCATGTAGTAACAATTTCAAGTTCAGTGTCTTATATGTGAATGTGTAATATTGTTATTTGGTGGCTTACTGTTGTATATCTCCTAAATCAAGCTATATCCTAAAGATTTTGTAGTTAATTTAAAGCATGCATAAACAAACTATGTTATAAGGAAGAACAGTAAATGAAAACAGTATAAAGTGCGGTAAATAAAAGCAGTATAAGAAAACGCAGAAAAGTGCTATACATGTAATATAAACTTTGGGTACCTGATTTTTCTTGTTATTAGTGCACCTGTAAATGGGATCAACGTCGCAAGTAACAGTATAATATACAAATTCAGCTAGAAGGACAAACATGTGTTTATGTAAAACAGAATAAATGATGGAGTAGCACATGGAAAGCCCTGAGAAAAACTGAAATCGACCCACAAAGACTCGAAACAAATCGTAAGAAAAAGACACAAACAAATAAAACAAAACACAATGTCACATATAAAGGACCAAGGGTGGGAGATTTATGTGACATTGGGAATAACCCCAATTGCTAGGAGAATTTTAGTGTAAGGCTCAAGCACAAATCCCAGAGCATTGGGTTTTATTTTAGATTAAGTACTTTCACTATTTGATTTAATTAAATCAATCATAAACCACAGCTTGGTGCATTTCTTGTCTATTGTTGTAACTAACTTATGAATTAGGGTCAGGTGTCTAGGCTCAGTGTTCATTTGAAAATTAGGTAAATAAACTCTCACCTAAAGTGTGCTCCTAAAATTTAGGAAGTCTACACTTTAACTTGAGCTTGAAGTGTCTTAAAGTGTTCTACCCTCAATTAAGTGTTTTCCAACTAATCCTCGAATATATTTAGATCAAACTTAGCTCACTATCAGACTCTTAAGACATAAGGGGATAACCTTATAATTTTGACAAAAAAGATTCGTAAAATGTGTTTCAATCCTAATCAAAACAATTGGGCTTAAGTCTATCCAATGCTTTGGGATCCTAATTGATAGTCTATTGATCTCTCAATTTATGCCCCTAACTCTTGAATCATTTAAGCTTTTACTTTCTCCTAATTACAATTTTATCTTTCTTATGTAAAAGAAATAGTGAATGGTTTGCTACCCTCTTTCCCCTTGGGTTTCAATCATCTCAACAGACTAAGTATCATTTTTTTTAATTCTCTCCCCTTTCTTTTTATTTTTTTAAGGCCGTAAATCAATCCCGACAATAATTAAATCATAAATTCTCATTTTTAACTTAACCATTAAAAAAAATCAACGAAAAAGGGAGGCTGACTCACTTCTAAAAAACAAAACAGCTAAGCAATGGGCAAAACCGCAAGTGAATCGGCCTAAAGGCGTTTAAATTCTTTCAAAGCAAAGATCAAATCAACCCTAAAAATGTGCGTAAATGCCTCCAAAAATCAACACTTAAAAATGTCCAAATCGATGTATAAAAGGCTTAAAATGCAACTTAAACCTTAACGAATAAGACCACAAAATGCAACTTAAACTTTAACGAAAAAAGCTTCAAAATGCAATTTAAACCTCACTAAAGAGGGTCTCAAGTGCAGCCTAATCATGCTTCAAAACAATGCTCAAAAGCTGCTCCAAAGCAACACCAAAGTGTTTCAAAACCATGTATCAATCGCCTCCAAATCAGCCCAAGTTCAACATGAATCCACGCATAAGCTCTAACAGGTGCAGTACCAACACTTACTATTGATCAAATGTAGCATTACATATATGTATCCAAAGCTTATCCATATCGAACAACAAAAGATGTGATTGGCTTTTCCAAGTGTACACATGATCGAAGGGCAAACGTTAAAACTCATTGCACAACAAATGAAGGAAGTCATTGAAATGAATTTCTTTCTCGTAAGTATAAAAGAAAAAGCTTCGATGTCAAATATTGCAAACAAATAGGGAATTCAATGGCCTTTGAACCCCTCCAAAAACAAAACTTGTATTTCTTCCAAAAATCAGCAAGATAGGGAGCGAAGAAAAGCTCCTGAACCTATTCTAAGCCAACAATATTGGATATCAAGTAGCATTTCGTAGGCGTCTCTTCGATAACTTAAGAAAGGAAAAGCAAACAACTAAAAAATGGCCACCACCATACCACGCAAATTTCTCTCGACATAATACAAGTAAATTGGGTCATGATTATGCTTGCTCATTGGTAAAACATTGTTCAAATGACCCCGAATTGTGAAGCAGATATCGTAGATGAGTCTAAAATACGTTTTTGCTTAGCGTAGGCCTTCTCGGGCTCAAATGTGGAGTAATACTCCTCGAACAGGGGGACAGTCTAACTGGGTCTCGTGTGACCACGCCTGAATTTCGTGTCGCCACGCCTATCTTATTGCGTGACTACACCAATTTCGGGGGTGGCTACACCAAGTCGTCCCCTACTCGTTCGATTTGAGCTTCGCAGCGTGAGCACGCCTGAGGCCGGCGTAGCCACACAAACCTAACATAGCGAGTGGCGTAATTATGTCACCCTTCGGGCGTGGCTACACCACTAGCTAGTTCACAACGTCTATAGAGCGGCGTGACCACGCCATAAACATGGCGTATCCACACTGCCGGAACACATTTCACGTGGTGCCCCTGTTTTTCCAATGAGACGTTATCTGACTATAGGAAATTGACCCCGAACCGGTTCTAGGCAATTTTTGCCCCTGTGCTCACCTGAGATTTTCCCATAAGGGGAATAAAGCCATTTCTTCCCCATTAATCTTGGGATAAACCCCATTTCTTCCCCAAAAATCAGCAAGATAGGGAGCGAAGAAAAGCTCCTGAACCTATTCTAAGCCAACAATATTGGATATCAAGTAGCATTTCATAGGCGTCTCTTCGATAACTTAAGAAAGGAAAAGCAAACAACTAAAAAATGGCCACCGCCATACCACGCATGCTCAACATTTCATATTTACGAGACCAAACTTTCCAAATATAACATAGAAACTTTCAGATATTTGTAAAAGTAAAACATCGAAGCTTTCAGATTTTTGCAAGTAACAAAATTTTAGCTTTCAAATTTTTGCAAATAGCACACATACAACTTTCAATTTTTGCAAATAACATACATAGAACTTTCAGATTTTCAAAAGCAAGGCACCCAAAACTTTCCAATCTTTGCAAATGTATCATATAAACTTTCCAATATTTGTAAAAATGAAGCATTGCAACTTTCCAAGTTTGCCAAAATGTAAACTAGAATGTGGCCTTAATTATTCAACTAAGGAGCAAGTAGAGAGCAAAGGAAAGCTCCTAAATGTTTCAGATTTTTGCAAATACGCCACTTAAATGTTTCAGATTTTGCAAATGTGCCACTCAAATATTTCAGATTTTGCAAATATGCCACCAAAATGTTTCAGATTTTTGCAAATGTGCCACCTAAATTTTTCAGCTTTTTGCAAATACACAACCCACAATTTACAGATTTTTGCAAATGAGGCACCCAACATTTTCAAATTTCGTAAATGCTACAATAAAACTTTCAGATTTTTGTAAAAGTGGGGCATCACAAATTTCATGAACTACTGCATAGGAATTTCCCCTACAGGCAATGTCGTATGCATTTTTAATAAATCAAAACATCAGATGTATACAAAATGAATTAGAGGCAATTTACATGCATACCACATAATTTATATGTATTCACATACAACTCGATAATTTTAATGTGATATGGAAGATTGGGTGGCATAAATGTAAAAGGAAAGGTAGAGATGCTAGACATGTAAATATTTGATGAATTGAAAATCTGTACACTTGCTTTCAATGTTTAGATGTTATATATGTGAATATGTGAGCATTAAACAATCTCATATATAGGATCACAACTTTCATATATTAGATACTATTGTGTGTTTAGGTTTCAAAAATGCAAGAGAATTGCGTTGCATATATGTGTCTCAGATTTCAGGCACAAAGTCACCATGCTATTTTTTTTTATTTGAAATCCCCTTCGTCAATGTAATTAACAGGTTGTATATACCTCAAACAAATCTTTTATATTTATATACCTTAACTTCTAAACTTCTATACACGCATGAGTTAAAATCCACGGTTCTAAATATATAACACATTGTAATTGACAGAACTTGTGACTAGGTTCTAAGCCCCAGCACCCAATATCAGATACGTAAGCATACAGGAATTGCACATTGCACATCAAGCTTTCCAAATACTGTAATAATCAGCAACATAAAATACTAATCGCTTCAAGCTTTTCCCATAATAAAGAATCATAGGTGAATGAACATTGTTAAAATTTCTGCCAAAGAAGATCTGTAAATCATAATATAGATGAGGCAACATCCAACTTTGGCTTGATAACGGAGAAAGTAAGACAAGCAAAATCGTTTAAAAAATGCTTATATATATGAATCTTTAATACCCGTTTCCTCTAAGGCTTGTAATAAATTCCAAAACAGAGTACCTAATGATGTAAAGAATGCTCTTTAGGAGATCCATTAACTCACTATACTTACGATTTCTGAAGAGAAGACGAAGCTAAACGCGTCCTCCGTGAAGTACATTCAAGAGAACACGAGAGTCACTTCAGAAGAAGAACCTAAGTCAACCGGGTACAACGCTAAGGATACTTTTGGCCCACACTTCTCAAGGACGTCGAAGAATTCACAAGAAAGTGCGAGCAATGCCAGAAATGCAGTACCCTGCAACACCAACCAACCCACCAATTGCAATTTATAACGAGTCACTGGTCGTTTGCCACCTGAGAATTGGATATCCTCGGACTGTTCCCACCTTCAACGGGTAAGCGTAAGTTCCTCCTGGCCGTCGTAGACTACTTTTCGAAGTGGATAGAAGCTAAAGAGCTTGCCTGAATCACTACTACGACAGCATGAAATTTCATTTGAACAGAACTCATGCTACCGCAGTCCGAAATTTCATCTGAACATAACTCATTTGCGAAGAAAGCCATTGGCGAAGAAAGCCTAGCAGAGTGGCGAGAGGCCAATGACGAAGGATTCAAGCTTGCACTCGATCTCGCAGAAGAACTACATAGCGACTCGAGCCCTCATCAAGAGGAAATAAAGAGAGGAATCGTCTGATACTTCGACAAGCAAGTGAAAGGAAAGAACTTCACACCAGGGGACCTCCTCAAAAAAACCAATCCAACAACCCGAGGACAAATAGTCGGTAAGCTCGACCAAACGTGGACAGGACCATTCATCATCAATAAAAAGGTTCCTCGGGAGCGTGCCGACTCAAGACATTCACGGGAGACAACATACCCCGAACCTAGAGCAGGTACGACCTGAAATAATTCTTCACTTGAATGAAAATTTCTTGTATGAGTTAAAACCGACATAATGAAAAAGAAAAATTTTGGTCGCCACTCTTTTATTTTTTAAATTACTAACTATGCATTTAACTAGGATCCTTAACCGCACTGGCAGAGCTTGCACATCTCACCAATTGATCTAAGCGACTGGGGAACCCAAAAAAATAAAGACTCCCCTCCAGGGCGAGAATCCTAAAGACTCCCCTCTGGGGGGAGCATCCTAAGGACTCCCCTCAGGGCAAGCATCCTAAAGTCTCCCATATAGAGCGAGCATCCTAAAGGCTCCCCTCCATAGGGCGAGTGACCTAAAAACTCCTAACAGAAGCGTCTAAGGAGTTTATCACTGAAACGAACAAATGACATCCAGACTAAGGAGACAAATCACAAATAGAAGAAAAGTATAAAAGTTTAAAGGGCGACCAAACCAACATTGTATATTTCCATTAAGTCTTTGCCATTACAAAAGTGGTCCTACTTTACCAAAAAAAAAGAAAAGAAAATAAGAGAGAGAAAAACCCTTGCTACAAAAAATTTTAGGGACGAGAAGTTGAAGATCCTCCATCAGCGGGTTCTGTATGCTTCCAAGCAGGCTTCTTGATCGAAGGCAACGGGGTCGAAAATAGCTTGACAAATTCACCCGAGTTCGTGTACTTCACCTCGACCATTCCCGACCTCACGAACTGGTTGATAACAAACTCAATACTAAGCCAAATTTGGTTCGTCCTCTCCTCAGAAAGCATCTCAATCATACGTGACAAGATGACTTTCGCAAATAAGTTATCATTCACCTCAAGCACAACCGAGAGCCATTTAGAAGCCCCCTCCAGGCTCTCCACCATATCGAAAAGACGAGCATCGGCCTCGCCCGCTCGCAGCAAAGTTTTCCTCATACGAGCTTTTGTAGCCTTCGCCTTCTTCCTTACACAGGCGGCTTTGGCTACAGTATCGAGGTACGCGCTAGACAAATAATGAGACGATGTCATCCCCAACATTTGATACCCATCGACCAAATGGCATAGCTCCAAAGGGTTGGGGCTATTCAACTTATCCTTGAAACCCACCATAGTGCTGCAAGCTTCATCACGATGGATTCCACCCCCGGACCGTGATGAAACCAGTCCCATTGCAGATCGATGAGAATGAAGTGAGAATCCCTCGAGCCAAAAGCTTTGGGTCCCTCCTACAACGAGATCCATTCTTCGTTGTCCGCAAGGAGTGAAGCAAAGGGCGAATCTGCGCCACCCATCGATTCTTTCCCCATCCTTCGCCATGACTTATCGGGAACTGGAGAACAACTTTCAAGCTCGACACCAGGACAAATCCCACCTCGATCGGACCCAAGGCATGTATTCGATGCCTCAAGATCGGGTCGAGACCTGAAACCTGCCTTCTCCAGAGTAATACCTTGGTTGGGACCCAGTTATTCGTCTTCTTTGGGGTCTTGAGACAGACGGCTAGCTTTCCCTCTCTTTGTCAGTTCAATCAAGTCGGACACATCAGACCGAGAAGCCTCCAGAGTTCCAAGTGACTCTTCATCCAAAAAAGAATCAGCATCGAATCCCAGAATGAAAAGAGTTCTAGCATCGCTGCCCACTACATTTCCTGTTGAAAGGAAAGGATTCCTCTCAATTAAAGTCAACTCACTCGTTGAAACCAGTTGATAACAATTGTTGTTTTGGAAGTGGAAATAAGGAAATCCAAATCTGGGGTTTTCTTCAAAAGCTCTTCTCCTCATTCCTTCAATGACTTCTTCGCTCTCAGCTCCTTCATAGAAGCATTGGCCGCCTTGTTAAGCCGTGTCATGGTCTCTTCGGCATCAAACGCGGCTCACAATTCTTTGGTCATCCGACCAAACTTTTTTGGATTCAAAACCTTATTTACAATATCCTCACAAGTATACCAGACAACAAAAAACTCTTCCCCTCCATGAAAGACGTCAAACCTCGAATCTGAGGGGATATCTTTTGTCGCCTATACGGTTCATCGGACAGGCGAGTAAGAATCCCCCTGACCCTTCACTGAAGCCAAAAAAAAATTACACTTTCAATTCTTCACCTTGTTTTCCAAGTCAATCAATCAAATTTTTCTATTGGAAGTGGCATTCACGTAACCATCCGGATCGACCCTAAAAAGAACACGTGCAAAAAAGTTCATGCGACCACGGAATCTTCATCCTCTGACAGTATGCAATGAAGGTCATGACCACCACTATACAATTCGCCTTCAGTTGGGTCAGGATGACATCGTAGTGGATCATAATGGCCCGGAGCTCGTGACAGATGGGGAGGCGAAATTACTGAACAAATTGGTTGTGGTACAGAACGAGTCATCCCCCATAATCATCGGTTGCCAGATCATTTGGTCTCGAAGCCTCAAACACAATGTCGTCATCCAAGATATATCTCCTATGGAGCCTCGAAGCCTCGTCATAAGACAATACGAAGCGCTCTGTCGCTAGCACTGTCCTGAACACCTGGGCCGAACACTTGGAAGCCATGGAGACAATGAACGGAAGGACAAAAGAGGAAGAAACGAAGGATGTGGAAAGGAAAAAAATGAAGTCATAAGAGGGCCTCAACCCTATATATAGGGTCAAAAAGAAATTGAAATGCTATTAACCGTAACTCGGGAATGCAAACTCTACGTCACGTCACAGCAAAGAAAAAATATATTTTCACATAAATAAAAAGCTTGCAATATAAGGAATAAAAACATTTATTCATTCAAATAAGAAAAATTTTACAGCTAGCTCGCCAGCCGCGTGCAGCAGAACCAACCCACGCCTCCATAACTCTTTATAAAGACTCGACCCCCTAACTTAAACCTATTGAAACTATCGGTCTCGGCTTGGAACCGAGAGACCGAGCACACCTTCCTTACGTCCGCCAGGTCCACCCACAGGTCCATAGTCTCCATTTGGAGGGTCGCAGTCTCAATCCGATGATACATGTGTCAGCCCTAAGGTCGAGAAGTTCAGCCGACAGCTTCTTGGAGAGGGCATCCAACTGCACCTTCAGCTCCTTTATGATGCCCTATGGCTGGGACTCAGCTTCCTTCTGAGCCTCAACTTCACAAGCAAAGAAATCCGCTATCTTGTCCATGCGATGAACCACGGAGTCGGTCGACTCCCTTCGTCGATTGTTGACGAGTTCTCCACAATTTCCCGAGAAGTTGGCACTCGACCCTCAACAACTTCCGACTAGTCAGAAACGTGAATCAGGCCATCTACATGATAAATAAGAATTCAAACTAGGCGAAGAACAAAATCACTCTAAATTCAATGAGTAAGTCAGACGACTGAGCTCCTAGTACCAAGGAGTCATTCCAGCTCAGACCAGAAAAAAATACACCAAGCATAGGTGGAGGGCCGCAGCTCTAATCCTGTCGATCTGAGGAGAATCAGCTGCATTCGTTTCCCTGCACGGTGCACCCTCGAAAGTTCATCGGGTCTCTTTCTTGTCCACCAGGTTCGGTCAACGTTTCAGCAGGAGGAATGGCCGGACCCTTGCCTGACTTCCAACAAAACAAGGGAATGTCACCAGATGAGTTGTTCCCATCATCGTCATTGGGCTCGTTCAGCGGCCCCCACTTGAAAGCCAGCTGGTTTACTCACCTCTTCTTGGTAGGCTTACTGCCCTCAAAATGTTTTCCTCGTTCACCAACCACGCCACCCTCGTGATGACGGCTTTCAACGAGAATTTGCAAAGAACGGATTTTCTCAGCCGGTAGTCCGAAAACCTTCATCAGAATGTCATCGGACGTTTCACTAGGGTAGACTTTATTAGTGTTCTCCAACAGAACGCCTTCAGCAAAAAAATGACCAAAGCTTCGGCAAGAGAGAAGTGCAGAAGTAAGGGTAGCAACAACCTATTTATAGGGCGATAGTGCATTGAAATCCGAGTGTGCTTATTATATATTTATTATGAATAAATGAATTTAATGTAGCATGTAGTGCAGTATTTAATTTTCTTGTTTTCATCGTAGTTGTTGCTTTCAAAATGCAAGAAAATTGAAGAAAAAAAAATGTATGACAGGATCATAATAGCACGAATCTCGGAGAAAAGATACACAACAAAATAGGAGGGCCCACGGTCAAAATATATAGAGATCCAGCCAAACGCTGAGTTGCTTATTGGAATAAAAGTTAATGTCAAGTCAAGACAGAAGCATCCCAACATTCTGATAAGTCACTTGCTTTAGTGGTCGAGCCAAACAACATAACAGGCCGGACGAAGAATAGTTGGGTACATGCCCAAACGAAGGAGGGCTATGTATCTAGCCAAACGAAGGATGGTTATGTGCCAGGCCGAAAGAAAAACCCACCCATCACCACACGAACAAGGTAGATTGGTTGAAGACTAAGGAAAGGTCACAAATAAGTTCGATCGACAAGTCTTCACGTTATCGACATGCTATTCGGCCTGTCATGACCGAACGAATGAGCATGTCATTATTAACATATTTACATAAATTGCACAAATGACCTTAATACCCTTGAGTTTCGGGTCTTAGATGTAATTATGTACTCTAAGTATCTCCTATACCTATAAATAAGACATCATCTCATAAAGAAAAGGCTCCGGATACTCTCCTTTTTATTGTTCATTTCTTATATGTACGCTCTATTCCTTGGTTGTTATTCCCGAACATTTTAGGTTCAACAATTTGGATTCCATTCAATGTGTTTTGACACAATATATAAATTTGGTAAATCAATTCATCATGTTTAGAATGGCTCAGAAGTATAAGCATGGTTTGAGATCTCACAATATCAATCATATGGTTCGTGACATCACGCTTTTGGATGACAAAAGCTTTTGCTCCAAGCTCATTTATAGTGTTGTATAGTGCAAAAAAAATGATCTTTACATTTTCAGAGCAGAAGTCTTTTTCATGAATTCCATGCCACCTGCCAAAGATTGAACGATCATTGAAAAGAAAATATTATTTATGATAGACAAAAAAAGGAGAGATCAAATATACTTCTCAACCAGCTTCATAAGATTTGCTAGTTCTTCAGAAGAACCTCCACCGTCAAAAAAATCATCTACCACAGTGGTTAGCACTCCTCCTTTGGCCCAACATAAGCGAACACTTGACAGTTCTGAGGAGAAAAGTGTAGAAGCAGCAGAGAGATAACAGTACACATGTTTCTGCCGAGAAAATCCAAGTTGATCCAGCTTGCTCTCTTTAACCCAACTTTTTGCACAAGATTATGTCATGCAGAAACCAACAAAAGTTCAAGCTTTCTTATACAAGAATTAACAAAATACACTTACCTCTCGAGATACTGAAGCTCTTTCCTACATATCAACTGGGAGCTACTGAAAGCATCCACAGCAAGCTCCTTAAGATCATTATTATTCATACTGGCACTGATGAGAGTTTCCGCAAATATCATGACTTCTTTAAAAATATTTGACCATGCAAGACAAGGTATTCCCCCTTTTTTTACTCAGAATAGAAACAAAATAAAAACTTACACAAAGGATGTCTTGAGCATCTGCAAATTATCTAAATTGCAGCATTCAATATTCCTTTTGTGCTCAAGCCTTTCCAAACTTGCATAAAAGGGAAACCTGAGAGTATAATCAACCTGAAAGAACAGAGGAACCAGTAATTTAGAGTTCACAATCAAAAAATGTCAAAAAAACAAAGAAACAATTATTTAGATTAGGTGTTAAATTACAGGTTGGTAGTTACTTTAAGAAATACAATCGGTTAAAAAACATAAACTATGACAGAAAATGCTAGCAATTCCGTACATAAGAAAATTGTGATCTGAACAAAATTAATCCTGGATTTTTATTTGATATTCTAAATTTTACAACTAATCATCTATTATCTCATTGGTACTCACCTGTCCTTTAGGAGTAGAACTCTAAAATTTCTCAAATGAAATCAGTTAGACATCTATAAGTTTTTTTATCATCTTCAATTAAAATTTTTATCAAAAAATTTTCATTTTGTGTAAGCTGATCTTACATGCCAAATCCATTGCGCAAGCGTGAACACAGCATGTTGGATTAAATTATAAAAGCATCATGAGAAGGTTGCTATAGTTTTGGACATACAATTGAAACTTAATAGATCATTTTGGAGTTCCACAATTGGAAACCTGCTACTAATGCCCCCATCACACCTTCCTTTGCCAACCTTTCCAATTCCACATTGCCTCGTATCTCTTTGTGCCCGTATTAACAACTGTTGAAGTGAAACTCTATCTTGCTATGCATTACCAGAGTCAAAACTCATTTCTGAGATTAAAAACGTCATGAATCGGGTCATATGTAACCTTGTTAACCTCCTGTTTTTTTTTTTCCAGTCTAACCATTCTAAATCAGATTCACAAATCATCACAATATCCCTATAAGAACCTTAATAAATTACAGAAAACAAATGTGGGAAAGTATAAATCAGCTACCTCTTGTGAAATATCAAGTGAGTTGATGGCATTAGTATTCAATTTCTCCTTGAGAAAATAAGTCACCCAGGAATTTAATTTCTTTAGAATTGGTTCATCTCGTGAGATCTGAACCTGTGACGCCTTGTATAGCTCAATAACAGCATTTAAATCCCCAATATAACCTTGGACTGTGTTCTTGAAATGCCTCACATCAACAAATGGAGATAAAGCATCTGTAAATGATAATGGCACTCGGAAACATTGAACTAATCCAATTTAATTTAGAATTCTTAGACATCATTAGAATGTTTGATTTCCTTAAAAATAACGAATTTTACTATTTTATGATGAGTAATCCTATTTATATATATTTACAAATTTTAATAAATTTGGCCATGTTTTTTACTGCATAGATCTCCTTAAATTTTCTTAGAAATTACTTGTCTATATGAGTAAAATTTGTAGTTTAAAAAAAAAAAACTACCCTTTTATTAATTTATCATTTTGCTCTTTTTAGGTTCTAAATCAGGATAGCCATTCTATAGACATGATTTGTTATTCGAAAACTACCATAATTTTTTTGAAATTGTTTAGGGTAGTTATTTATTTTTATAATTAAAATATTAAATATTGAGTTAATTTAATAAAAAATATTTTAAAATTTTTAAAAAAAATTTGGAATGCTTAAATATGATGTTTAAGTTTATTAATTTCATTCATATCATTTTATTAAATAACTAAGCATAATTTTTAATAAATACTAATATGTATATGCATGCATGTATGTAATTGCAACCTCTATAAGCCAACCAAGCAAATGAATCGAAATTATTTCTAGTTGCCTTCATAACCTAATCATCATATACAAAAATTATGCAGTTTCTAAGAAAAAATGCAGCTATAATTTCTTTGGAATAACTTATTATAAAAATCTTTAATCCATAATTTATAGTTCAAAAAAAAATCAAAAAAATTTGATCAAACTCAGATGAATCATACAAATCAGAAAATAAAAACAATTTATAGGCAAAAATTAAAGAAGTATAAATCCTTATATTAAACATAATTTTAATATAATTTGAATTTAATTTAAGAATCATTGTAGCTTCTTTCAATTGGAGAAGTTTTAATTTCTTGTGGATAGACTCTCTATGTATGATCATCTCTGTAGAACAAAGTACACACAGAATAGCTCATAAGGGATAACTTACTAGAAGAGACATCATATCCATGCATACGTAAAAGACGAAATGTCATGGCACAAGTAGCAACGTTTGAATAAATTTCCTCATCTTTTTCTACCCAACATCTGCATAACGAGACAAGTAAGGTTTTTAAAAAAGCAAAAAAGATGTCAAAGCCTAAAATAGAATTTTTTTCACCTATATGCTCTGTCCAGAATTCCCCTTGTATCATGAATAAAATGCAGAGAAACTCCAAGCTTCTCAAGTTTATCAATCATGGAAAGTTGTGTATGTATGTCCAGCGGATAGGTTGTTGGAACTATAAAACACCAAGCTTGAATTAATATATAACACCAAGAAGTACAAATGATTTATTTTAAATTTTCTAGGTAACTAAGCACCACCTGAGCAACCAAACTTCTGCAAAATAGAACACAAGTAATTAAAGGATTTATCATCTCGAATATGGCAAAGTGCAGCAGCAGTTGTTGAGGGGGAATTAAAGAGTGAACCATTTTTTAATTGATAACTCAAAACCTCTTGCCAATCTTGTAATCCATATAGTCCTTCAGCAACGAATGCAAGGTAAGCTTTGCTTCCAGGTGAATTTTTCTCAACCTCTCTTTAACAAAAAAAAAGAATGAACAGAAATAAACATGGTTGCTAATATAATTAAAAAAGATTCCATAATTCAATCATGATGTAATGGTCTTGATTAAAACGAAAACCAACACCGAGTACACATAAAATAACAGACTAATACCTAATATTGGTTATGAAACAAGCTATTATTGAGTTGTTATAATAAGCTCATCTCAAGTATGGAGTTTTATAAATAAATCATACTCAATGATTTCCTAGATTTGCAAGCTATCTAACCAAAAATAGGATAGAATTGGTGTAAGCCTAAAATTCCTACCCTGTTCCTTTATTTCCGTTATTTAAGACCAAGTTGCCAAAACTTGGTCCTGGATTTTCTCCTAACAATATAGTTCTGGTGATTTTGGCAATCTTCTAATTACAGTGTAAGCCTTTTTAATTATAAATTTTCAAGAAGTTTTATTACATTCCATATTAATTAAGGCAAAGATTTCAACAAATTTTTCCATAATTCTGGTAGTTTCTTTTATAACCATGTTAGTTTAGCACATAGTTTTTCTTTTTTAAAATTCTTTCAAACAATAAGTGTTGTGGCAAATTCGTTTGAAATGTCCAAAAATGCATGCTTAAGGCAACTCCAAGCAAACAACTCAAAGCAAGTGGGGTTGTTTACTATATGTTATAACTAAACCATGTTTCAAACATTTTATGGAATTATTCAAAAAACTCTGTGACACGCATCGGCACTAAAATCAACGAACAAACCACACGAAACGGGAACAAATAGGTGAAAGAACCACAAACAAGGGCTGCTCTTACAACAATCAAAGGAAAACAACCAAGATACACGGCTGATCTACTTTTGAGAGCTAAATCGACTCTCCCATACCCTAAACATCGCTAGGGACTCCACAAGAAGAAAAGAAAACAGCAGTCACACAAAAACATGCATAAAGAAAGCAGACCTAGGTTTTTCCCTTAATAGAATCCCCTCCCAACATTTTAAAAATTTTCCTTCCTATTTTCTTTCCAAACTCCCCTAATTTCTCCTCCTCGTATAGGTGATTATGGCCCTAGTGGACCCCAACCTTCCCTTTCCTTCTTCTGCAGCTCCCGCCGTTCGCCCTGCTCCTTTTCACCAAGACAGGCCTGTCTGTGGGTCGGTTACGCTGTCTTTAGCCGGTCCAGGGAGGACCGACTCCCGTATATGAGTGACATTGCTCCCCTCCCAGAAAGACACCTCGTCCTCAAAATGAGAGGATGGAAACTGCTTATGGATTACCTCGTAAGTCTCCCATGTTCCTTCATAGTCTGGTAGCTCCTTCCATTTGACCAGTACCTCCTTTGCTCCCCCTACTCCTCGGAGCACTCCCTCGATCTCTAATGGCTCCAAAATTACCTCCAGATCTTCTGTCAACGTCTGTGATAGTGTGGGTGATGGTGTATGATCACATTAGAACCTCAAACGATAAGCCACTTTACCGATGCGTGTCATCACCTCATATGATTCATAGTATCGTGGTGAAAGTTTCTCTCTCCTTTTAAACAATGTCTTATGTCGGAAGGGCCTCAGCTTCAAGTAGACCATGTCCCCTAGTTCAAACTACACCTCTTGTGTTCATCCGCTTTCCTCTTCATGATTTGATGAACTCTCAGTAAATGCCCCTTAAGCTCTGTTAATACCCTGTCCTTCTCCTCTAAGTATTGATTGACGCTAGATATTGGTGTGGTGCCATGCTCATAATGTACCAAAGTGAGATGAATCCCGCCCATACAATATCTTGAAAAGAGTGGTTTGTGATGCGATGTGGTACGACGTGTTATACAAATATTTGGCCCATGCAATCCACTTGACCCATAGCTTCAGCATATCATAAACAAAACAATGAAGGTATGTCTCCACACTCCTGTTGACCACCTTCGTCTGTCCATTGGTCAGGGGATAATATGTAGTGCTCCTCTTGAGGACTATCCCTTGCAACTTGAATAGCTCTTTCCAGAAGTGACTGAGGAACGCCTAGTCCCTATCTGAAATAATTGATTACGGTACCATGTGCAAACAGACCACTTTGCGAATAAACACCGCCGCAACTGAGAGCACCGTGCAGGGATTCTGTAAGGGAATGAAATGTGTATACTTGCTCAGGTGATCTACAACTACCATGATCGATCGTGGCAATCCATTGTCACTTCTTCCAAACCTTCCCGGGTAATGCTAATGGTTGTAGTGACCCTACTAATGTCATGGATAAGTAGTTGTGTCGTTTTCCCCGATCGCACAACCATAAAACTCTTGCAATAATTTGGGAATATACTCCGATGACTTGGGTAGCACGAATCGCCCCTAATGGAACAGTTGTTGTCCCCTCAATGCATATCCTGGAAGATTTTTCGGATCATGTAGTAATGCAGCCCTTATCTTCCTAAACTCCTCATCCCTTTCACTTTCCTGTCTCAAGACTTCCCAATCTATGACCAATGGGACTGATAGAGTCGTCAATTGGAGCTCCTCCACCTTTCTCGACAGTGCATCAGTTGTCTTGTTCTCCAATCTTGATCGGTATTGAATCTCAAAATCATACCCTAGTAGCTTGGACAGTTATCTCTGATACTCCTCAATCACCATTCGTTGTTCCAGCAGATATTTTAAGCTCCTCTGATCTATCCTGACCCAAAAATATTGTCCCAACAGATAGGGCTGCAGCTTTTGAATGACCAAGACAATTGTCAATAATTCGTGTTTGTTTACTAACTTTAGCCTTGCTCTAGTCGTAAGAACCTGGTTGAAGTAGCCAATCGGCCGCTAATCCTGCATGAGCACTGCTCCCAATCCACACCCTGACACATCTGTCTCCACTACAAATGGTTTACTGCAATCAGTAACTGTTAATACCAGTACGCTGCGCATGACCCTCTTCAGGTGTTCAAATTTATGTGTTGATGCTTCCCCCAAATTGAAATTGTCTTTCTTCTACTGCTTCGTCAATGGTCAAGCTATCGTGTCATATCCTCTCACGAACTTCCGGTAGTAGCCTGTGAGCCCCAAAAATCCTGTTAATTTTTCAGATTCCTCAGTACAGGTCATTCAACCATAGCCTCAACCTTAGACTGATCAACTGCTACCCCTGTTTTGGTCACCACATGTCGTAGGTACTCCACTTGTACTTGTGCAAAAGAACATTTCTTCATGTTAGCATACAACCGGTGCTCCCTCAACTTCCTCGGGACTATCCTCAAGTGCCCCACATGCTTTGTCTCAGTACGATTGTAGATCAAAATATCATCAAAGAAAATCATGACAAATTTATGAAGATAAGGTTGAAAAACTCTATTGATGAGGAATTGAAATGTCGTCGAGGCGTTGGCGAGACCAAAAGGCATCACTAAGAAATCATAATGTCCTTCATATGTTCTAAATGTTGTCTTGTGCTCATCCGCCTGATTCATACTGATCTGGTGGTACTCTGACTTAAGATCATTTTTTTAGAAAATGACTGCCCCATAAAGCTCATTCAGTAACTCATCAAACACATGAATAGGAAACTTATCCAACATTGTTTCCTTGTTTAAACCTCAGTAGTCCACGCAGAATCTCCAACTACCATTTTTTTTTCTTCACCAAAAAAACGGGACTGAAAAAAAGACTCACACTGGACCTGATAATCCCAACCTCAAGCATCTCTCAGATCAATTTCTCTGTCTCATCCTTCTGAATCTGGGGGTATATGTATGGTTTGTCGCTGATGGGAGAAACGCCCTCCCTTCAATACAATAGCATGTCCGTGCACCCTCCAAAGAGGTAACTCACTTGGCTGCTGTAAAACCTCAGTAAACTGTTGTAGGAGCTATTGGACCCCTTCCAGAAACTCTGTTAACTCTAAATCTCGAAACCTCGATGCTCGGCAACTCCACCAAGTAACTCGGTCTTACTCTCTGAATCGACTTGACCATGGTTTTGAGCGAAACATGATTTTGCGTAAGCTAGCATCTTCTCTTAGCACCACCTTCCTATCTTCCAGTTTGAACTCCATCGCCAAGAACTTCCAATCCACCTTCATTCCTCTCAATGTTCGCAGCCACTTCATCCCAGAATCATATTTATGCTACCCGAATCTAAAGGAAGTCTTCTACCACATGTAGGTCATGTAGTCTCAAAGCCAAACCCTTGCAAAATCCCCGATTTTTCTCCACCTTCCCTCTCCCCATGACACCAAAGCTCCCCGTAGTCACCAGCTTCAACCCGAACTTCTCCACAACCTAATTTGAGATAAAGTTATGTGTGGCTTCGTTATCCACCAACACTATAATCGATTATTCCTCGATCTATCCCCTCACCATCATAATGTGATTCGGGGTAAATCCCACAACCGAATTGAGGGACACAACTGCCACATCAAATGCAGATGCTCCTCCTCAGTTGCTTCCTCTTATGATTACTCACTTTTTGTATCCTCCTAAACTAAAAGAACCTGAAGGGCGCGCTCCTTACAACAGTGTCATTGCTATCACAGTGCTCTTGTAGAATCCCCTGGTGTTGTCTCTTTCACCGGTCTTTTTCACCTATTTCTTATCCTCCATCATCTGAGCAAGCTCCATCAGTTCCCTCAATCCACACGGTCTCAAGGGGCTGATTGGTGCTCTTATGTCGTGCTTTAGGCTTTTCA
Organism: Phalaenopsis aphrodite; assembly: GCA_003013225.1. Lineage (NCBI taxonomy): Eukaryota > Viridiplantae > Streptophyta > Magnoliopsida > Asparagales > Orchidaceae > Phalaenopsis > Phalaenopsis aphrodite. The sequence goes on along the minus strand of NEWO01000340.1, from coordinate 178,618 downwards.
AGAAGTTCCCTTCCAGTCCTACTGCAGAAATCCCCCTCAACCTCCCTGATAAGAGCTCAGAACTTCTCGGTATTCCATAACCGTCCCAACCTGAGTCAGAGCGTGGAATTGTTCGTGTAGGTATCTTTCCCGAATGGCTTGGAAACGTTTTAACAAACAATCCTTAAACTCCTCTCATGAGTGCATTGGATAGCTTGCCTCCATTCACTGGAACCATGCTAAAGCCTTCCCCTCCAAGTATAACCCCACTACCATGAGTTTTTCTTCCTCGGTGAACCTGTTGATTGCAAAGTAATGCGCCACCCGATACACCCATCCATGTACATTCCCCCCTTCAAAGATCGGCATCTTCATTTTTCTGACCCTTGCATCTCCACCCCAACTTCCTCTCCCTCCGGAAATTCCCCCATGTATGTGATAGGCGCATCCCACTCTTGATTCCCTCCTTCCTCAATCATACTCTTTCGTGTCCCTTCCTCCATCCCTTATCCAATTTTCAATTCATTCCTCTCCATCGGAAATCTCCACTCCCCCTCCTCTCAGAGTCCTAGGAAGGCGCTCTTTTAGGTAGATGATGTCTTCTTCTTTGTCTTCTCACTCGATCTCCTTCTCTTTTGACATGCCTAAGGATTCCCTGATCAACCATTGGTTAGGGTTTGCAACTAAAGTGGTCGGCATAGCCTTGAATTGCATCTCCATGAACTTTTTCATCATCTCCCACATTTCCTCTATGCCTTCAAATCCATCATTCATTCAACTTTTAATAGAATAAAATCTAAGCTCAACTTTAAGTTGGCTTAGATACATGCAAAGAAAAGATATGCACTAATTTAAGTTGAATTATGTATGTATCAAAGATGTTGTTAACTTAAAGTTGTTATCTTGCACATAACTTAAATTAGTGCATATCTTAATGTAGTTTGTAGAAAAGATATGCACTTTCATCCACTATTATGTATCAAAGCCATAATTTAAGTTGTTATCTTGCACATATCTTTTTTTTAGTTTGTTAAACTTCTACAATAAAAATTGTGAAATAATTTGCATGTTTCGACCAATAGGATTAAATTCATGAACATGAGAATTGAGCTTCCAAATTGAGCAAGTCACTCTAATGATTAAAGCAATCACCAAGATAATGATACAAATAATTTGATAACTTTATAAAAAACAAAACTACTCATATAGTTAGTTTGATCATTATGTCTATTGGAGAAAATTCAAACATAATATGCTCATCTACTTACACTTATGCATTGATAGTATCCAAGAATAAAGTGGAGATTGGCAAATGGAGAGCTTAGTTAAACTCAAACTTTAAGATGAAACCTTGGAGAGGCAAAGAAGTTTTTTGAGATGGAGATCAAGTATGAAAAAGGTAAAGGTATAGTTTGCATGAAAGTGGCATAATATCCAAAAAAAGTACTCTAGAGATTTGGTATTGATGAAAAATCTAAACAAATGGTATTCCTTTAACCTTGCATTTCAAATTAAGTTCATCAATGTCTCTAAGCACAAGTGATAAAACAAGCAGTGGTGATCAATATATAAATTCAATAAGTGCCTTGATGTATGTGATGGTGTACAAGACCAAATATTTAACATACAATAGCATCGTGTGTTCGTGCATGCACAACTCTGATAAAGACTGCTGACATGCAATGAAATTGATTCTACAATATATTCATGGTTACCGTGAATGTTGCCCTAAAGTTCAAGAAAATTAAGAAGATCACAAATCTTCTAATTAGATATGTCAATTTTGATTTTGATATTGATTTGGATATATGAAGTTAGTAGGACTAGTTTAAGTTGAAAATTAACATTGCAGAAGTAATAACCCAAAATTATATGGATTGAATTGAAATGTTAGAATAGATTTTAAGTAAAATAATAATAATGATACTAGCAAGATTTAATTACTGAAAATATTTAATAATCATTAACTATATTCAAATCAAATTTATTCTAGTCATAATAATCAACTTATTGATAAATTTCCTTATAAGAAAAATATAAATTCAAAGATATTTGGGTTGACTAGCGCCAATTCAACTAAACCGATATTAGTCAATTCCCTTTTTTAAAGGGAAGACCAATAAAGGTAGGAACGGAACTAAGTGAGCAACAGTGAGCAACAAAAAAGGAGACAAAGGAAGGAATTGAGCAAGTGGAGCTAGCGAATGGCCAAACGGCACAGGAAAGAAGTCAAGCGTAAGGGGAGTGTAAGGGATCAAACCCTAATTTTTATAGTTGCAGCGTGCGTCAATTTTAGGAGGAAAAAAATTTAAGGATTTCTTTCTACTTATTCTCATTTGATTTAAGATAAGCCTCAAGTCTATTTTATTTCATATTTCTGCTTTTCTTTTCTTAAGAAAATAAACATGATTTGAAAGAAATAATGCAAGTTTCTAGAAGTGGATACGAAATCTTCATTGGTGATGAATTACAAGATTTATGTAATCAACTTTAAATTGCCTTTAATTAAAAGGATTAATGATTGTATGTCGGTAGTCTTTTTATTTAACGAACTAAGGCAAAACTTTAACCATAAAATTATTAGTATATGTTTTGATGTCCATCTTCCTTTGAAGCAAGTAATGTATATAGTATTTAAAATGCTTAATTATACGGTTTATGTTAAATGTGGAGATGAGTTAAAAGATGTAGCAATATGATTTGCATAAAGTTATAGGATTGATATTTCCTTTGAACTAAAACATAAAGCATGAAATTCAATAAAGTTTATTTAGAAAGAATCAATAAGAAATTTTGCTAGTTGATTAAGATAAATTAACAAATTGTTGGAAAGGTTATAAGTGTTCTGAATGCATGGTTATATTCATTATTTAATAATTATAATCAATATGTAGTGCAATTAAAAGTGTAGAAAATTTGAAAGAAGCAAAAACATAAGTTCTAAATTACTTAACATTGGAGTCAAGTTATGTATTTAACAATGTGTACAATTTATATGTTGAATCAGCATTGAACTGCGGGAACATTAGCAAGAAAGGCAAGGTAGATCTTCTAAGAACAAGGCCATACAATGCTTCAATGGCTGGTAATTTTATTTATAAGTTAGAATGAAATTTTTTTACTTCTAAATCTTTTGCACTTTGTGAATATGTTTATGATTTATTCATTTTATTTTGATATAATAAATTATAATAAGAATAATTTGCAGATGGCATTTGATTTATCTTTCTTCTTAATCGATCTGTTAAACAATTAAGAGTGAAAAGCATATGTTAATGTAATTTCATAACTATTTATTTTGTACTATACAATTTTTCCTCATAAAAAGATATTTTATGTTAAGAAGAATGTAACCAAAACAATGTGTATAGGAATGCTTGTACATGCATATTGACAAATGAAGCTCACTCACTTATGATACTAACTGTGGTGCAATTGTGCCATGCATTAATGACTTTACCTTTCACCTCATATAATGATGAAAATAAAGCTCACTCTTTGCTGCGTCAACAAAGTGTGAATTTGTTCATTTCTACCTCAAATAATAGTAGACATGTTCAACATAGCACTATTCTAACAAAGAACTTATAGTTATGTGTTAGGATATGTGTAGAAAGTGCTTCCAAGATGAATGTATTAATATATAGAAATAAAAAAATATGCGTAAAAATATAATAAGTCATTATATCATTTGACCCTTATATGCATAGATAAAAATAACACTGCTACAATCATACTTCACTTTAAATTTTAAATAAAACTTATGTCCATAATTGTTATTAAAATGTTCTGAACATTATTATTTTGCTTATAGTTTAAAGTAACAACCAGCATGAATGATGTTTTTTTTTTCTTTTTCTTTTTTTTTTTTTTTGTCTTTGAACGCTTGTGATTTAAAATTGTAGTTGACCAACTTTATTATGATGATAACTAATTATTTTATTTAATAAAATATTTATGAATTGGTCTAAAGGAATAAATGAGTAAAAGAAGAGAAATTGTATCTTGCAAGCAAACCCAACAAGAGAAATGTATTCTTTCCACTGTAAATATTTCTTTTGTTTAGACTTAATATAATTTTTTTGTGTATGAGGAAGTGGATACTATTAAAAAGTTTTTAGATTTTATTTTGATCTTGAACTAGAATTCAAGTTATAATTTAAACTTCATTTGATCGTTTATTCTCATTTTAGTACCTTTTGGGACAAGTCGTGACATCAAAGAAGTCACTTGACTTCGCAATTTGATCAAAAAATTTGGAGTTGTCAAAAAAAAAAAAAAAAAAAATTTCCAATGGGCAATTTCTTTAAGAAAAACTCAAGTCCATCATGATAACACCAAGTATATTGATGGTTGGTAAATATTTATTAGGGAAATTGTAAAATGTGAAAATCTACATTGGAAAATCGGGACTACTCATAATCATGTAGATATGCTAATGAAGTTGATTTTGGGATTAAAAGCCAATAACTCTTGGAACCAATCAAAAATTTTTGAAGTCCAGCACTTAAGGGCACAATGGAGGCAATATTATTTTGGAGGAAGCTCATGAAGGTGGAGATTGTTGAAAATGAAGCCCAATTCTACCACAAAATTTCAAACAAAAGCTAACACAATGTACAAAATGAAGGATACCACAAAACTTACAAAGAAGGCTAACACAAAGTCTACATAGGAAGCTCCCACAAAATCTACAACATGAGTTGCTATAAAAGATTACTACATATACCATAAAAGCGATCAATACATATGAAGGTTTAATGACATGGGGCACAAGCTTCAAAGCGAATCGAGATGTAAGCCTCAAAATTGGAAAAAGAACTCATAAATTATAAAAAAATCATAAGTATGACAAATCACTAATATAATGATTCTATTATCATCAAAAAGAAATTTACCACAAATCTCAATTTAAATTTTGAAATGAGAATTAGGGTAAGTATTTACTTAAAAATTTGAATACACCTTGACGATCAAGATCCACAGTAGTGTCATCCTTAGGGTTATAAATGAAAAAATGCACTCGATGAACAACTCGAACTCGACTCGATTAAGACTCGATCATGTTCGTTCAAATTAGTAAATAAACAAGCTTGAACAGTTTTTAAAAACTCAAAGTTTAATAAACTAAACATGAACATAGTCGAACTTGTTCATTTATGTTCACGAACAAACACGTTTATTGTTCAACCACTAACTCGTTAAATACTCGATATTAAATTCAATAATAACTCGTTTTATATATGATATATCATTTAAATGAAATTTGATTAACTATAATTTATTTAATTATAGTTTTAATAATAAAATATTATTATTATATTAATAATATTTTTTATTAATTATTAATTACATATTAATTTTATTATAATTTAGATGTTAGATGTGAAAATATATAAGATATATGCGGTATGTATGAAATGCCCATAAAAATTAACATTTAAACCCCGCAAACCTCACTTTCCCTCTAGCCTCTCACACTTTTGCGTTTCCCGATTTTGCCTGAAACATACGAAACCCTGAGTTGCTCGAGTGTGCAAACATCGAATGCAATGACGAGATCGCGGTGTACAAGGATTTCTAATACTCTAGTAACTTGTATACCTCTCATTTCCACTCTACTCATAAATTCTATATGATTTAAAAGTGATGTTCAAAAAGTGCAGTGCAATAATTTTAATTTATATATAATTAAGAATAATGATGGTGTAACAAATCAATATAAAAGACATCTATAAGATTTCCAAAAAGCTAGGAAAACAACAAGCTCATTTCACCCTAGAAAAACCAACACCTACATTTAAATTTGAGAGTTGGGTGCAAACTTGAAAGTATGAGTATGATCATGTTAAAATATGAGAGATTACGTTCTATATAATCATGATTCATAAGTTACATTGCATTTTTACAGAGTTTATAATCAATAAATTGGTAGGTGCAATCAGATTTGTAAAATTATTTGTTGAATTTTTTATAAGAAAATCTAGATACTTGTTTGAATTTTTTGTTCGTTTAAATACTGGTTCACTTATCGTAAACAAATCAAGTTCAAATATTAAAAAATTTAAACAAGTCAAACTTGAACAATATATGAAAGCTCGACACAAGCTAAAACTGAACATGAACAACTTATAATTATATCAAGCCATGTTCGAAATATGATATACTCGACTCGGCTCGACTCGATTACAACCCTAATCATCCTCATTTTGACAAGCTTTTGAAAAATCATCATCTGTAATAATTTTATCATTATTTGATTGTCTCATTGCATCGTTCAATATTTCTTCAACCAAAATAATTTTGTAGATTAATTAACATAAGATCTAACATAATCAAAAATAAAATAAAAACAATAACACAATCTAGTCATCATGCTTAAACCATCTTTTAACTTTTTAAGATGTATTAGATATAAAAATATAAGTATAATATAATTAAATATACGAAAATTTACATACATAGCGCCCAATTCTTATGCATTTACTTATCTCACATCCAAACTTTGATTTTTACCCTAAACACCCTAACCTATGTATGAAAAGGTAGCTAACACTATTTCCACCTTTTCTTACAGAGGAAAAGGTGCTTTAGGTGTAAAAAACAAAGTTTGTATGTGAGATAAGTAAATGCATAAGAATTGGGTGCTATATATGTAAATTCCCCTTAAAAGTAGTATATACAAACAATATTTTTGCATAAACTAACTAAGATACTTGTTCAAATGCCTCAAAACTTATGCTTTGAGCCAAATGCCTCAAAACTTGTGCTTTGAGCCAAATGACTCAGACAAAAAAGGCATAGGTCTCACTATTGAAAGTGAGGCTTACGAGCAAAGACAACATTTTAAACCTCTATATGAGGAGCACCTTGAGGAATGTGCCTCAAATGTTGGATGGATATTATTTATTAATGTTAAGAGATGAAATATTCTTTATCCTCACTTGAAATTATCTCATAAACAACTCCTCAAGTTTATAAAAGCTTTTGTATAAGTGTGAAAATCTTGAGAGAAATCTTGACTATTTTCTTTTTCTAAGTTTGTAGTCACTCGCTGCCTCCCATGGATGTAAGAAAATTGTTGAACCACATTAAAATCATATTCATGTTTATATAATAGTTTTCTTTTCTGAAATTTTGGAGCTCGCATACAACGAGACCTTTCGAGTAAAATCATAAAATGTAAGAGGACATTGTACACTACATGGACATGAATTTCAATATTTACTCGAGAAATATGTTTAAAAATTAAATTACTAAAGCCCAATATTGCATCATGATAATATTTTAGTTAGATAAATGTCTAAGTGTCTTGAAACAATCAGCTCTTTAACATTATAAAATAGAATGTTAACTGTGTATTAATCAGCTTTTAGTATGATTTATATACATCACAAACTAAAAAAAATATGGCTTTGAAAGCCTTTGCATTATTTCAAAAATCAAGAAAGTTTCGAGTTAGAATGTGCAAGCAAGAAGTTTGGCTTCCTATTTGTTTTGTCTGAGCATAGGTCCTAATGAATTACCGCACTAAACGGTCAATAAAAAGATATTCATGTTGGAATTTCACCAAGGAAGAGGGTTTCAATGTACAAGGATATTTAGCTTACATTTGCAATAGGTCGGGATGACAAAGTGTGGGAACTTATTAATTCAATCCAACATCCAATATTGAATCGTTAACATCATATCAGAAAAGAAAGGAAGTGAGAATTAGATTGGAAGGTGGCAGCACATTTACATTTCTATTAGAGATGAAAATAATGCAATGTTATTTCTAATTAATGTCCTTGCAAATCTACATGAACTAGCTCTCATACACTAAACTAGCCAAGGTAAACTTTCTTCATATTAGCTGACGACATATGCAAAGGCTACTTCTATAGAAATAATAAAATGATTGATGTTCCAAATATAGCTTAACACTGCTATACCTCAATCACCTGAATACATCCCCGTGTTGAATTATTGATTTATTCACAAAATAAGTGGGTTTACGTTGTGTCAAAGGATGAGAATTAATTGTCAATAGTGTGTACAGCTTCACGTTAAAATTCTACCAACATTTTGGAATGCAGAGCATCTAGTATTTGCTCGAATCAAATCTATTTGTTTTTCTAAAGTAAATTGAAAACACAAATAAACCAATTAATTGTGAAGCATACTCTGCAATGAGTCTCATACCTTCTAAGTTCTACTTCTCTCATGGAAAACATTGCATCTATGTCACATTCTCTCAATGGAAGATCCAAACCCATTTCTATTGCATAACTAATCATGCCAGGAAATATAATACTAAAGCCAACAGGAGATTGTAATTGCTCATTTATACTGGAGGAGAAATTTGATCCAATGAAGGAGAGTCCTGCAATAGAGAGTCTCAATTTTAAATCCATAACATGTATTAAAGCTTAAGAGGAGGTTCTTTTACAAGTACCTTTTCTGACATACTCCTCACCAACATGCCATCGCCTAAGTGCCAGCACACAAGCCAAAGTGGATGAAAGTGCCTCTTTGGTTGCATAAGGCTTGTGATGGTTGGAGACCCATGAGCCATCAAGAAGCTGGTTATCTATTATCCAATCAACACATTCAGGAAAGTAAGGAGTTCCAGGAAATCTTGAAGATGGGACCATTGCAACCCAAGCAGTATCATAAGCAGACACTGAGAGTTCTACCTTTAGTAACCTCTCCCTAATTTTGTCCAAGAAATTTTTAGAATTCTGCAAATCATTTCAAAAGTTTTAGCTCAAGTATCAATCCATAATAAGCAAAATCATAACATTCTTATTAGGGCGAAGTTGTCTTTCGTACCACATGTGAATGATCGCCACTAAGAATATTATTTTGTCCTTGATCCAGATTCGTTGCTAGCAGAAATTTAAAAAAAACATCATGAAATTATGACATACATAAGGCAAATAAATATCTGTTAAGTTCAATGGGGGAAAAAATGAAAGACTTTTAAAGTGTTTATTTCATTTTAAGGCAATGACACTAGCCTACCATGGGTAATCACATGGAAAACTAGACAAGGAGGTGGATTTTGTGTGATAGTGACGCAAACAGTGAAATAAATAGAAAAAGAATGTACAACTTCTCATCTTGACTCATAGAATTTTCAACTAAAACTTCTGAACAAATTGTTTCTATTTCAATTCACACATTAATTTGTTTGCTCAATAATCAAGATAAGTTTCGGGGTTTGAACTTGTTCATGCAATTGGGCATTTATCCAAGCAATTAAAAAAATGAAAGTTATATCGCTTACTCTAGGTTAAGTTTTGATTGCAAAAATTGAGCCGATGGCGTGCATATATCTGGAGCACCATAGCATTTTTCAATCTTACAAAAAAAATAGTAAAGTCGATAGTAAAAATGCAGAATTTCTAAATGAAAAATCAGGAAAAATAAAAGCTTAAGAGCTACAAAGCCTCAACTAATTGAATTATTTTGACTAGCAGGAAAAAACTTACTACATAAACCCCTTTCTCATAGTTGGATGTGTGAATATAAAGCAAGAAAGTTGAATGCTTATTGTTGTTGGTAATTGCAAATACCAACATACACAAAAGTAGGTGTAGCACTAGTCTCACAAGACATTGCATTGCATCGGTGAAGGCCCTACAAGAGATAACAAAGTAGATTTTATGGGAGAAGGCAACATTATAAGTCTTAAGGCAGATGGATGTGGAGACAGCCATGATATGTCTTATGAGAGATGACTACGACACAAATTTTTCTTTAGGGCAAAATAGCTTTTAAGTCTTTTTTATCCCGAGCATCGCTCCTCTCCCATCTATGGCTATAATTTTGCTGCAATAATTGCATCACACATGTTTTCTACCCTAATGAAAAGAGATTCACGCGCGAAAAATTGAAACTAAATAATTTTACCCTCCCATCCATGATGATCTTGTCATCATGATAGCCACAGAGAGTGCATGACACGTGTTAGGGCAGTGCCCGATTGCGGGTGCTTCGTTTCTGCGGACAGAAGACCCGCAAACCTTTGCAGGAACTGTGAACGGGTGGGGATCGCAAGCATATGCGATCCAAAAAGGCGCCACCAATGGAATTTTGGGTTTTATAGATTTTTCTAGGTTTCCCATTCTGTTCCGTTGTGTAGAAGCTTCCTTTGTCCAGGGGTAGCTCCTGAAAGTGGAAGGGCAGTGCTAGTAGAGTTGTCTTCTGATCTCTGTGTAGAGTTTCATTTCTCTCTGAAGTTGTGATCGTATCCTCTCTTCTTACCTTCCCCAAACCTAGTAGAGTTCTCTTCTGATCTCTTGTGTGGAGTTTCTTTCCCCTTATGGGTTGTATCCGATGAGGTGGTGGTGCTCCAGTTGTATCCTCTCCGAAGTGGTGATCGTATAACTCAAATTCAACCATTCGAGTTTAATTGCAAAATGACAAGCAAAGGATAAGACAATTCAAACTGACCCAATCTACCATTTGAATTGCCTTCTATAAGAGTTCACGTTGATATGCTTGTCCCACTCAAATAGTTTTCAATGTAATGATGCATGGGATGTGGTGAATGTTTATAGAAGATTTGAAAAATGTATTTTTGAATGGTTACATGTATATGAGGAGGCCGACATAAGAAACCATTGTGGAGGTTAGCGAGACTTTGGCATCAAAATGGACCTCCCAGAATTTAAAGGAGATATAGATTTTGATGAGTCGATGAGTTTATCGACTGGCTACAATCAGTTGAACGGTTTTTTGAATATAAAGATGTACCAGAGGTCAAAAGAGTCAAGCTAGCCACCATTAAACTAAAGAAAAATGTCTCCTTATGGTAGGACAATTTACAAAAACAGAGGAGAAAAGAAGGCGTTGAGAAGATAACTAAGTGGAAAAAGATGAAAAGACAATGCAAAAAAAAGTACCTTCCACCCCACTATCGCCAATATATATTTTTGAAACTCCACAACTTATATCAGAGGGATCTTTCAGTTGAGGAGTTCACAGCCCAGTTCGACCACTTGTAGTTGAAATGCGAACTAAAGGAGCCAGAGGAACATACGATAGCTAGGTATCTTGAGGGTCTGAAATCAGCAATGTGATACAAATGCAACCATATTGGATCCAAGGGGAAGTCCAGACATTAGCATTGAAGGTGGAAAGACAAGAAACAAAGCAACCAACAGTCATCCTTTAGGCAACAACCTTCCGACAAGCAGCCACCTACAATCACCATGATCGACAAGGGCACCCCGGGAGAGACTAGCCAACCCAGACAAAAGAATGACAGTCCAAATCAGAGCGAGAAAAAGCATAAGAAAGGTAACACCTCCAACGTTTTACCAGCCAGGAAATGTTTCAAATGTCATGGTTATGGCCACATAGCCTTCAGTTGTCCCACAAGTAGAGAAGTCTCATTTGTTGACCAAGGCACCGTGGAAAAGATTAGCGATAAGGAGAAAGCTGAGGAACATAATAAGAAGTATCAGCTTCCCCCTGATGAAGGAGATGCGCTCGTGTTTCGAAGGATCCTAAAGACTAAGAGCACTAGAGATTCGCAGTGACTTCACCACAACATATTCTACACCTACTGCACCGTAAACAAAAAGGTATGCAGTCTCATTATCGATGGCGGAAGTAGCACGAATGTGGCATCAACACAAATGATAGAGAAATTGGGACTCGCAGCTCAGAAGCATTCCCAGCCATTTTCACTGGCGTTGCTAAAAAAGAGAATTGGGTCAGTATCGATCGAGATGCATGGTAAAATTTTCAATTGAGATCCAGCTATAGGACCAAGTATGATGTGATGTAATTTCTATGGATGCTCGTCACTTTCTATTGGGAAGACCGTGGCACTTTGACCGAAAGACTCAGCATGATAGATTAAAAACAAGTATTCTTTTACAAAGAACAGGATTTGCATCACCCTCCTTCCTTCGACAGAATCTGGGCCTTATCACCAGAGCAATATCAATGATACCAGTTTTAGTAATGACACCGAACGAGATGACTGAGACATCCACCCCAGATACAGAACAGATACAGCCGAGGTTATGTCAAGTCGATGTCATACTATCAGCACCACCGCCATGCAAGAAGGGTCGGATTACTCTCACTACATGCCCGTTTGAACCGATCATGGGTTACTTTGGGAAGATTTAGCAGTGTAAGAATGGTCCACAACCTCAGGACTAGTCGATACGGACATTTGCATGCAAGCTGGGAAAAACCTCAAATACCTCACGCGACAATGCAGTCAACATTGGGATCCAGAGTGACTGACGATGAAATGAAAACTTTGACCTGTGAAGTCGAAGCTCCCCCAACTCTAAGAGACTGACACGGATGTTAGTTCAGCACCCGATGCGGCCGCTTCGTTTTTACGGGTAGAAGGCCCCCAAACCTTCGCGGGAACAAGGGTGGGTGGGGATCACGAACCTGAGCGATCCAAATAGGCGCCAATAGTGGAATTTTGGGTTTTCTAAATTTTTATTGGCTTGCTACTCTCTTCCTTTGTGTAGAAGCTTCCTCCACCTGATGGGAGCCCATAAATTATTGTCTCCTAAAAGTGAAAGAACTGTGCTAGTAGAGTTGTCTTCTGATCTCCTATGTGGAGTTTTTTCCCCCTTGTGAACTGTATCCGAAGAGGTGGTGGTGTTTTGGTTTTATCCTCTCCGAGGTGGTGATCGTATCCTCCCTTCTTACCTTCCCCAATCCTTCTCCTCCCCCCTCCTCGGCCTCTAAATTCTCCTTTCATCACCCCGACACCCAGTTATTTCCCCTTCCTGCAGGTTATTGCTGATGTCCTGTCTTCCTAATTCCTTTCAAGCTCCTCTTAACCACCCCACTACCGTCGTCAACCACGTACAACCTTTTCCTACTTGATGTCCCTACAGTTCCACACATTCTATTCACTACCACCCACCTCCGGTGATTGTCGTCATCCCTCCAAATCATCCATATTCCTCTAGTCGACCTCCACCACCCATTTGGACACATGAAGGAGTGTTTGTTGTTGTCGTTTTTATGTTTTGAGTTGATATTTCCGTTCGAGTCATGTTGTAACCCTATTTTAATATTAATGAAAGTTTGTTGTGTGATTCAACTTTTTTTTTGAAAGTTTGTTTGTGTGATTTCATTTTTTCCCCTAATAGTTCTGATATCAGTGCACCTTCTAAAATGACATTGGTTGTATCACTTGCCATCTAAAAACATGAAAATGCTCAATATATGCACTGCAACATTCGCTCTCTCTACTATAGTTGGGAACAAGACTTGGGCACAACTAACTCCTCCAAGAGTAGCATTACATTCATTTTCTCAAGATTTATGTCATGGCTCTCTGTCATAAAACTTGCACTAAATCATTCGTCTTCAAGTCTTGCATCACATCAGTCTCCTTTGAGACAAGTGTTGTTGTTTATTACAATAATTGCATCACAGCGACCTCTTGTTGTTTTGAACATTGTAACTATTAATGTCAACAAATCATTCTCTTTCTCTGTATTGACACCTCCTCCACTCACAAGAGTGAAGTGCCTTGTATATATTTTTATAGTGATGGATATTCTTCAGTTAGGCTAGACTGTATGATTTTTTTGTTTTTGAATTTTCCACATAGAAGTATTTTTTCCACGTTCGCTACTTTACTAAGTCGCATTTTAGTATAATCTAAAAAGGAAAAAATTGATCCTCACTCCACAAACTCAATTTCAAGTATGCAACAATCTATAACAATGGCACCACCTGAAGTTCGAGCAAAGTTCATCTCCCATTCATGGCTATCCTACTTCCATAGAATCGCATGGGACATGCTGACTATCATGGCAACGATATTGCCGCTTTACACCTAAATACACGTGTCTACTTAAGACCGATTATGCAAACTTCGCTTATGCCATAATAGTCCCTTGCAAGTGCTATGCTATAGCCATTTCCCGTAAGGCTCATGTTGCGGCAATCTCCTATAAGATCTTGACAACAACCCTGACAAGTAATACTTTTACTACAATTGCTTCCCTCAAGACCTGCATCATCTCTACCCTTCACAAGACCTGTCTCATAATCATCTCCCAAAAAACCTACGTCAAAATTGTTACCATTGAGATTTTTGTCATCGCAATCTCTAGCAAGAATGATGCAACAGCTATCTCTTGACAACTAAGTAATTTTTTTATATAAGCTAAACTTCAATTATGGAGAAGGACAATAACTTAAAATTGTGTTGTAGTAATGGAAAACATTCAATTGGACTAGGGCACCATTTCCCTTTTATGTTTTTAAAAGAAAATTCTTGTACACTCTCTACTCTGTTTAATTTTTTGTTTGAGTGTGATTGAAAAGGACTAAGACAGACAAGACTGTTCCTCTCAACCAACTCAATTTCTCACAAGTAATGAGTTTGAACCACTTTTTTTTTTTGGCTTATTCATAGACATTTCAAGATAAATAATAATATTTTATATATAAATTAATGTGACAATGATGATGGCACCTCATAAATATATGTTTTCACCCTTATATCATAGAAGGTTAGAATTCATCTTGTATGGTTGGCAATTAAAAAGGATATCATGTAGTCATTGCTTACAGAAGTGAAAGACATTAATGAGATCCTTGATATGAAAACTATATAAAATTATCATGACCAATCACGAATAAACCTTCAAAAGACATTTGGCCTTATAGCAAAAAAACAACTCTATAAATCAAAAACGAAAATTGCACGTCTTCTGGTCAAAAATGAACCAAACTTCATATATCTATCACAACTAATGCCACTAATTTTGGCTTGGCATGGCAGCTCAATTATGCCCCATAAAATCATATGACTTATACCGAATATAGCTCCTTTACAATTGGCATTTTATTACTGCCAATAATAAACGGAAGTGAAATTACATTGTTTGGCAAATAGATAATGAAAAATTATTCTGCAACCACAAGTCACACATCCTAAGGCTCTTCAATCTAATTAAAAGTAGGCCTCCAAGAATAAATCCAACTCATGGATTGTTTCCATCAATTATTTTTCCTCCAAATAGCTAGCACCATTAATCAAGTTGGTAAACATATCTATCAAAAAATTAATTTACCAGATTCTATTGTCTAACAATTCAATATTCCACCAGACTAAAAAATTGCACTTTATATCCAAACGAATCCAAAAGCAAGCAATTTATTCAATATATGGCAACCAAATTCTAGAAAACGATCCAGGATGTGAAGGAAAACCATGCAATGCTAATATAACATTGATGGATCGGTGAGACAGAGAGTAAACCTTGAGGACCGCCTGCATTGGCCACCAAATTCCTCTCCACGCCAACGGAAGAGCCAGCCGTAGAAACAGCAAAAGAAAACATGTCAGCCGCCAGATGATCCCCTTCACTTCAACTGCAGACATTGAAGAAAGATGAATTAAACATAGAACCGGAAGCTTAGCCATAAGAACAAAAAAGTAAGACTGGAGATTTACAAAAATCCAAATAAAACTGAAATCACGCAACGCGCAGTGATCGATCGATGAACGACGAGGAAATACCGAGCAACAGATAGAGTGCTACAAAGTTACTTGGGAACAACATCCAGCCGCGCGAAGATGCTCATCTTGCCTTTACTCTTTGGTGTTAAGCAGAAAGATGATCGGTTGCTGTACCGAGGCCAGTATTTCTTTTTTGCTTACTATTTTATCTGAAAATGTTTTGAATTAAAAACTAATTTTTAAAAGTTAATAATGATATTTTGATTTATTAAACTTAAATGAATTACGAATAGAACCAATCATGAGCTAATTCGTATAAAAGAATTATAATTCGAGTTAAACACATGAATAATATTCGAGAACCATTTCAAACACGAGTCTATTTAAAAAAAAAATTCATAAGTCAGATACGAACACACAATTAGCTCGCTCAAATTTGGCTTCTTTAAACCTCTAAACTTCATTTGGATTAGGGATGTGAATGATCCAATATCTATCTTATTTGGGATCGGCTTAAAATGAATAGATTTAATGTACTCAAAATAGACTCGTGGCTCATGGCTCATTATATTCGATTTTGAGTCAAGCCGGCTCGAAATTGAATGGAGCTCAATCCAGCTCCAAATCTAAAATAGTCGGCTCAAATTGAGTTATTTGGATTGGTTTCAGCTCAAAATCGGCTCGATTCGACTCAAATTTGAAACTAATTGGCTCAATTTGAGTTATTTGGATATGTTCCTGCTCGAAACTAGTCATTATATTCAATTTTACTTAGTACTATACGTGCAATTTTTATTAATAAAAAATACTGTAAATCGATTACAAGTCAGTTCGAGCCGATCCATACATGGCTCAGAATCAGCTTAGAAAATTTCGATCTATAGTTTTGGCTTATAGCTCGGCTTGTTTACTTCGATCCGATCTTGATCCAAGCCAAAATTTGAATCAATTTTCAATCTTCGAGGTGAAATTAGAGGAGGTCTCCTCCTACCTGAAGAATGTTAGCTCCAACCTTGAAAAGATCTCCTTCATGCTGATCTCCGACTTTGAAGACGATCAAGAGATCTACAAATCTCAACTAGTATAAAGGGTCATACACTACTTGAAGTCCTCAATCTAATTCAGGAATCGAACCGCCCCGTCGATAAACCCCTCCGCACGGCATGGTTTAGTAACTAATTTTATGATTATTTATTTTGCATTGTTGGGGACCATTATGGTTTGTTTGTTGATTGTTTATGTATTTACATTTCCCATACCTAAATTTTTTGATAAGCAGGCATAGCACCAAAATTTCTAATATCATATCAAAAATATCACCATGACCACTTTTTGAAAGCCAAATAAAATACATATTTTCATGCATAGATTTAAATCATCAAAATATTATATATGTAAATATAAAAAATTACATGTGTGATATGTAAATACATAAGAAATTTGTGCAATATATGTAAATTTTCCTATTTGTGGTCATGCGGCCATATTGTATTTGCTGTGGTTTTGTTGGGTGTATTTGTTTCTTGCTTGATTTAATTTATGAGAAAAATGTGTTTTGTTTTTTTTTGTTTTTTTATTTAGTTGGTTTATGAGATTTTATTATATGATTTATAAATAATGAGGGATTTACGTGCATACATCTAATTCTATAATATTTACTTATTTAACATTTAGGATTTACTCATTTATTTCTATTTTATTCGATGTTTACTGCGGTGTCCGATCTACACCATAGATCACGATGATCTACGGTGATGATTATTTCGGTGGGCCTCACTTTAATTTTTTTTATTTTTTTAAATAAAAGTTGATTGCATCTTCTCCGTAGATCGTCGTGATCTACGGTATAGATCGAATATCGCATGCATCTCTGCATGCAGTGTCCGTTTACAATAATTTTTTCTTAGCAACAACCAAATTTTTTTTGGTTGGGATGTGGGGCCGGTGTTTGCATAGATTTACGTGACAGGAGATGAGGCTTTCAATTTTTTGGGTGGCAAGTTGGTGGTTGTTGAGTTAATATAAAATTTTAGATTTTGAATGAATACATAGGAAATGGTTGAGTGTTTTATATACATATTTCTTAAAATATTGTGCAGAGTCTGCACAATAGGACCACGGCCGTTATGTGATACAAGGCAGTGTGGCCGCATTGGGACGTGTAGTCATCAACATCTCATATTTTTTTTCCGACAGATAGGTTGGTTGGCATACGAATTATTGACATGTCCTAGAGAAATTGATTACAATTAAGAAAATTTTATATACATAACCAACAATTCCTTATGTATTTATATATCTAATATTTAAAATTTATTTATTTTTATTTATATTCCT
This sequence comes from Phalaenopsis aphrodite, assembly GCA_003013225.1. Lineage (NCBI taxonomy): Eukaryota > Viridiplantae > Streptophyta > Magnoliopsida > Asparagales > Orchidaceae > Phalaenopsis > Phalaenopsis aphrodite. Next base: position 160,848 of record NEWO01000340.1, on the reverse strand, counting down.
CTAATTAGGGCTGTCAATTTGGCTCGTTGTTCTCGAACAGCTCGTGTTCGGCTCGTTAAGCAGCTCGTGTTCGGTTCGTTAAGCTTAACGAACAAGTCGAACACGAACAATTTTTTAGGCTTGAAATATAAACGAGCCGAACACGAACAAACATTTGTTCGCTCGTGTTCGGCTCGAATTTGCTCAAAATGAAATAAATAAATAAATATACATACACATATAATACATATTCATAAAATTAAATATTATAAATTATAATTATTAAAACTTTTTAAAATATATAAATTTATCAAATTTTAAAAAATTATATCATATGAATTATAATATATAAGAAATTATTAATAAATATTACTTATATAAATATTATATATTCATATAATATAACATATATAATTAATATAATATAATATATAAACCACTCTCTCTTCCTACTTCTGTAACCTCTCTTCCCTCTCAGAATCACGAAAAGTGGTGGTCGACTGCGAGAGCTTAGGGTTTTTCAATCGTGTTCGTTGCTCTCCTTCTCCACTCAAAATCGCGAAAGAGTTTCGGTGGCGAGAGAGCTTAGGGCGTCGGCCGCGAGACCTTAGGGTTTCTCGATTGTGTTTGCTGCTCTCCTTCTCCACTCCAAATCGCGAAAGGGTTTCAGCCGAAAGCGTTTCAGCGGCGAGAGGTTAGGGTTTCCTCTTCCTCTTCCATGACATCTTCCTCTTCCGATTCCTCCAATTTCGAGTCGAACTCGAGCCGGAAAAGATTATTCGAGCCGAACACGAACACTCCCTTCACGAGCCATTTCGAACATGAGCCGATTTCGAACTTGAGCCGGTATCGAACGAGCCGAAGAATCGAGCCTAAGCTCGTTTACAGCCCTACCTCTAATATAAGAAAATGTGTATTTTAATTCTTAAAATTCTTATCATTCAGCTTGAATCTTGAGGCAATACACAAATCTCAAGGAAACACTTTGAGCAAAAAACTTTCAAAATTTGAATAAAGGCATCCCGAACTTTGATTTCAGTAAACTTACAGATAAACTGACCAGCTCGATGAGACGGACCCAACGACATCAAAATTTGTTCAATCTGAGTCAAATCAAGCCCGAATCAAGCAAATAAATCACATTTGGAAGATTTTTTGGAATAATTGGAAAATCAAATGGATTTTGAATGTGTCATGCTCATGGTCAAATCGAGCATCTCCACAAAAAGAATTCAACAAACCCAAGAGCACTAAATTCTGACATCATTAAGATACTAAAATATCCATCGAACGCCCTCCGATCAAGAAGATATCTCTATTCGTTTGATCAAGAGTGGTCTAGATTTCTTTCTTTTTGCAACATAGACTATACAAATAGAGCTCTAAACAACCCATGAGGGATGAAAGGAGGAGGGAGGGGGGTGGCTAGACTCTGACAAGAGGAAGACTAGAGCCTACAAAAGAGGGAGATGAAGCCCAGCATCATGCACCGTCAATCCAGCCAACTCCGGTAGTTGTCATCGTTTCTAGCCGGCATCGGCCTCCTGAATAAGCAGGCACCAACCAACATGGACCACCGTCGACCACTTGCTCCTGTAGCGATCGGCCCACGCCGCACACTAACTCTAGTTGTCTCCACCTCCTCTGCTAACTTGGTAGATATCATCTTTGCCATTAGCTAAATAGGGTTGATGATGCCACCTCTATTACCTCCGTCCAACTTTGGTCTCTGTCGATCACCGTTGTCTTCACTAGCCGACTTCAGTTGTCGTCACCTCTGGCAAACTCTGTCTGCCTTCATCCTTCAACCAACTTCAATTGTCTTAGCCCTTCACCAACTCTAACCACTGCTGCCTCCAATTGCCTCTCATGTCAGCCATCATCAATCATCATCTGCTGCCACCTACTCCTTGCACCGAAGTCCATGCATTGTGAAACCTAATATCCATTGCAAAATAATAATGTACCCCACTTAAAATGCAACGACACCTTTCAAAAACGATGTAATAATATACCTCAAAGATAGTGATTTTCTCTGGATTCTTAAAAGAATCTTCTCGTAGCTCTAGACTCCAACCTGTGTGGCTTATAGACATCATCGCAGCTCACCACTACGACTTATATATGACAAACTATGACCTACATAATCCATAGCTTACGCAACTCCAGACTCCGACCCCCATAATCTATGAATGTCATCACAGCTTATCACTACAACCTACATGATCAACTATGACCTATGGTTCACAGCTTGTGGAGCTCCCAACTTTGGCCCCCGCTGCATACGAAGACCTTCACAACTCACCACTATAGCCTATGTGACCAAGTACGACCTATGTGGTTCATAACTCCTACAACTCCTGACTCCAGCTCCCACGACCAACGAATGTCATTATAACTCACCACTACAACCTAAGTGGTTCAAAACTAGTGTAGCTCCCGACTCTGGCTCCTGCAACATGCAAACATTATCGCAGCTTACCATTACGGCCAATGTGACCAACTGCGACCTACGTGGCTCACAGTCCTGCAACTTCTTATTATCACCTCTATGGTCAAACGATGCTCTTGAAACAACCATATGCAACATAAAAGACCAACTATTGCCATGACTTTCAACTACAACATGTACAATAGGCTTGTGTTACGACCATCGTCAGCAATAATAACAATGGACTACTGTCTTCATAGTAATCAACTATGACCCTTGCAACTAATTATCGTCGAGAACTACATTCATTACAATTAAACTATGACTATTATCGATGACCACTATTGTATATTTATTATGATCATCTTTATAACTCTATCTTCCATGCGTGTGTTTTCTCTCTTACTAATCTAACATATCAAATCACCATTATACACTTAAAAGAGTCTCCATAAAATTTTAACTTTGTGAATAATCATGTGATTTTTTAGTAACCCTTGAAGAGAAAAATAAAATTAAATCGTTTGCTTTCTTTAAATAAAATAATCTTTGATAGCACACAAGAATTAAATTTGTGTGTAAAATCACAATCATATATATATATATATATA